>OZ010594.1:67080174-67195174 GCA_963932145.1 Acanthosepion lycidas | reverse complement strand
AAATAATATATACTAGAAATATCAATAAAAATTTCATGGTTTTCCTATTGGAATTTTCTGATGGATCTCAATTCTTCAATTAATGATTGCATAAGCTCATGGTGAGTTCTACAACAATAAAATATCTGTAGAAATTCCCCTATCACATTGTTAAATATTCAAAATATTGCAATAATAATGGTAAATATGAATGTTGGTCATCATTTTAAGATGTGCATGCAACTGAAAAGATTTGAAATTGACAACTTTTTCCCTTTCATTGAAACAGCCATTAAACACTTCTATCTTTCTTTATTTCATTCATTTTCTCATTGAAACCTTGTAGTGTATGACTAGTGTTTTTATAGGTAATCAAATCGGAATAGTCCATTATTTATGAGGTATTGGCAGGAGTTGTTAAACATTTCTATCTGCTCTTCTTTCTTTCTAGGTAAATCCTTGTCCTATGAACATTTCTCTTAATTTCAAAACAATTCAACAGATGATATTTTATTTATGGTAACTGGATGATTGATGATTGCCCTACTCAGTTTCTGTCATTCGATGCTGTGTGTCTGAAAAATGGTGTTTTTTATCATGGTTGCCATTGTTTCTTAGCCTTTTGGCTAAGATCAAAGTGTAATACCTGTTTAAAAGTGTAATATCAGTTTAATCTGATTCTCTCCCCACTTCTATCTTCCCTTCTAGTGTCTTTTTCCCTTCTTTCCATGCAATCAAAAACAGAATAGTACATTATTGATGAGGTATTGGCAGGGAGTAATGGTTGTGCAAAGTAATGAAGGGAGAGCCAAACACAATTATGATAGGATTGTAGTGCAAATATTTAATCATGTTTGTTTGTTTTTGTTATAATTTTTGTTTTGTTAGTTTTACCTTTTTGAGATTACAAAAAATGTATTTCATTTTTATTTAATTTTTTTTCACTGTGGGTGAAATTAGGAAGATGCATAAATTCAGAACTCAGGAATTTATTTTTGTTAACAGCCAATTAAAATATGTTCAAAACGTTAAACAGACAACTTTTTCCATTTCACTGAAACAGCCGTTAAACATGTCTATCTTCCCTTCTTTCTTTCTTTTATTCATTTTCTCACTGAAACCAAATAGTATCTGTCCCCTCTTTCCACATGATCAAAAGAGAATAGTCCATTATTTATGAGTTATTGGCAGGGAGTAATGGTCGTGCAAACTAACAAAGAGAGGGACAAGCACACTTATAATAGGATGTCTACTTTTGATATTAATATGCATTTCTCTTGTCTTCATTGTAAATCTGGATAGACAATATCACATCTCAATATTGACAGAAGTTTTCTGCTGCTAAATAAATGGGTGTAGATTTACATTGGCCAATATTTTGCATGAATTTGAATCCAGACATTTATTTTATTAATGCCTCATCTCATGCATGAAGAAATTTCTCCCAAGTAAATTTTAATAAATATGTATGTTTCTGGCATGTTTATATGGTGCACTAAATTCTTTGGTAGATTTCCCAGAATTAAAATTCTTACTTCCCTTCTTTCCTATCCAATTACTCTACTGCTACTTAACTGTTCTTAGAGTAGTTCCCTGTGGGTATGAGGCAATGGCTATGCCTTGAGGTGCTGAGTGATATATCTTGCTTCTGACAAGGTTGTTAAATCATAAGAGACTCTTGTCTTTGCTGCTGATAGTGGCACTGTATTCTTGGTCCCTGTAGGTATATCTGTTCTCAATGCCAATAGATTAGGAAGATGTATCTCTGAACTGACCACACTCCTACCATCAACTTGTGTATGGCTCCAGTAAGAAACTGAATGGACAGTGGTTGGTAGAGTTAGGGTTGTCAGAAAAGTTTTCTATTTACTTATTTGATGATGGTAACTTCTGTCCTATTGAAATATGTGATAAGAGTTGATAGTTGCCTGCTTGTACACACATATACATTTCTCTCCTTGACTTTCTGGTCTTCTCATCAACATGCTCGATTGATCAGTTCAGCTAATATAATTGAATTATCATAGTGCACAGTATTTCCTTAACCTGAATGACTTTAGCCAGTGGCCTTCACTACAGATTACCTTGATCAGCATTACTTGTCTATCAAGCCATTTTAGTCTGTTGTTGTATTTCCTGTCAAGTGCTCAGGTTGAAAGTGGATAAAGCCCTGAAATATTGACCTAATGAGTTTCATTCTGCACAGTGGAAATTCTTGCAGAATTTATTTGACTTACAACTTTTGAGAAGGATGTGTGGGTAGTGTATCAGGGTGCCGAAAATTGATTTCTGTCTGCATTTTGGGGATGAGAACTTGTCATTATATGCATTATTTACATGTGGATTATTGTCTCCATCTTTCTTGTTATTATTTGTTGTTTCAGCCGTTATGCACTCAGGCCTTCATCAGATGTTTGTAACCATCAAGGAATTTCAAACTGAACCCTTTATTTAGTCTACATGGGTAGTTTGTTGTTGTTTCACTGATCACATCCAGGCATGACTCGTCCATTTCTTATTTTGTACTGTTTGGTTGTTATTTGTCCCTTTTTCCACTGAATCCAAGTACACTGCCCAATGCAAGAAGTGAATGTACAATTACTATAGAATTGAAAATGGAATAGGCAAGTCAAGTTCAAATACCTTTTAGTTTGTTGTGTTCACTTGCACACAAATGCCCTTGGGGAAAAGCATGACTTTGCCTTTTTTCTCCCAGCTATGGGTTAAATAGCAGGCTAGAATAGGCTCTCTGGCCTTGAATGGCAACCAGTCTAAGAAAAGAAAAACTTTGGATTCCAGACCATAGTGAAGGTAATGAGGAACTACTCCACTATCTTTCCAAAGATGGCAATTCACAGATAAAGAAAAATCTGAAGAGGCATAAAAAATTTGAAAAAGTATTTTTATTGGTTTTGCAGCATTTTACACCTGTTACTTATAGTACCAGAAACTTTGTTTACTCATCTAATAATGATTTGATAGAATGTTGCTTAACTTTGATAAAATGTCTAAAGGCAAGGTTTTAAGACAGATAAATAAGAAAGAATGAAGAGTAATCATCAAATAATCTATAATAGCATCCACAAATGTAAACTCTAGAAGTTAGTTGGATTTTAGCAATCAAAATCTTTAAAAAGAACCATTGATTCTATTCAAAATAAATGCTATTAAATTTTGACATTTTATTATATCAACTACATCTGTTTTACTTATTGTGAGAGTCTTTATTTTTGTAGTTTGACAATTTCTGTCATGTTTGGGAAACAGTTGTAGTTGGAAGCAATAAAACATGGCCATTCTATGATTGGGAAACTAATGTTTCTCCTAATACTGGCTTTTGGATTCAGGTAGAAAATATGAAAGAAAATAAAAATGAAAAAAATTTATTCATTTTCATATTTGCATTTTTGAGACAAATTCTTTCCTTTGAAAATGCTTTAGGTTTGTTCCTCTAAACTGGATTTGCAATACTCATTATCTCTCATTCATTTCTGAGCAGGGAAGTTTATTTCATATTGAGTCAAAAGAAACTTTATTGATCAATTGACTGCATTTAAAATCTAAAATATCCAAATGTAAAAATGTTTATTGTATCTTTTATCTTCACTAAAAGTAGCATTGGTTTTCTTTGTGCTATTGTAAATCGAAACAATACCAGAATGATGTCAAATTTTTAACTGCTAACTTTTGACCATTTCTAAAAAAAAAAAAGCAAACTTTCTACTTTATTGAATTATTGCCATAGTTTATGTTACAGAGAAAAGAATGTGTATTTCTGATTAACTTTATACTATTTTATCTTTTTAACTTCGGGTTCATTTTCTATAAAAACAAGTGCTACTCAGTTTTGTTTTTCTAAGTGTCTTGTATTAAAAAAAGTATTGATTTACCTGTTATTTACAAGGTGTTGTCTTGTGTTTTCTTTGGAACTAAAGTCCTTGAAGTCCAAATGGCAAAAGAAAAAGGCTGAAGGAAAATTTTCAAAAGAAAATAATCAAAAACTTTTCTTTCAGTTTGAAATGTGAGAAAGATATTTTTCTGCTCATTTTTTTATTGTCTGTGTAAACAAAACTTGTTTCTCAGTAGTCAAAACCCATTTTCACTTGTTCCATTTGAAGATATATTTTGCTTCCCCACAAAAGTTTAAGTAAGTCTTTGGCAAATAGTTAATAGCCATTCTTTATTCATATCAAGAGGTAAGCTATTGTAAGCTTTTCTTTAAAAAATATGAAGCACTACTTAAATTCATGTGTCCACTCATAAAAAAAATACTGATTTTTTTCATCCTTTCAAAAGAGTGGTCTTTTCATTATATAAGTATGGTGTCAAATCGATCCTTGACTTTGTAAAGAGTTATCTCCACTTTGTTTTTATTTATAAATGTCAAGTTTGAAATTGTGCTTACATCATTGATAACTGCATACTACCAGGGTTTTCCTTTTTCTCGATTCATAATACACAGTTTACAGAGTCAGGGATAGATTTGACACTTTATTTATCTTATGAATTGGACCCCACTTTTAAAATAATAAAAATCAGTATTTTTCAATTCTGAAAAATACTGTGGCCTGAGAAAGATCTAATCAACATTAATCTGCAAAAACTGTAAAGAAAAAAAGAAAATTATTCCTTATTTTTGCCATGAAGACCTGTCAGTTTAAATAGTACAAGTATGATCAATTGTTACTTTTTTTCTGAATAAATAAAGAAGAATAATGGATTTATTTTCTACCAGGAAAAAATCCAGTTTTCCTTTTGCTACAAAAAGCATAGACTTCTTGAGAGTCAGTTTATTCGAATAAAATTGCTTTATTATTAGCCTTTGTGTTAAGGATTTATTCACTTGGCATATTGTAAAGCAGTTAGTGGATTACATTCTTTGACCTTTTCTCTTCCTTTTCTGTTACTATTGTTTCAATGTTTATTGTGAAATGCAAACTTATATATCAAAAGCTGTGATCAAAATTTATACCAGCTTTTACTGAAGTGATTATTCCAGGATAGAATAAGAGACATGGAGGTGTAATGGAGAGCTGTACAGATTGTGTTATTGTGGAGAGTTGGGTTCAAATTCTAGTTGAACTCTTTACATTCAATTATGGACACAGATGTAGTTTATTATCATACCCAGGAAGCCTTGGGGCATCCTGGGTAAGATAATAAACTACATCTGTGTCCTGGGTAAGATGATAAACTACGTCCAATAGCAAGACCATTGATTAGGAGGTTTTGAGGAGTGTGGAGCCACCACTTAATTGCTGCTGTTCCCAGGTCCACCCTGAACTGGAGTGGTAGCAAATAGCAAATGGGCAAATAGTTAACCCTGAAACTGTGGTCAAAACACTATGAAAATGTAAATTTTAATACCAGCAATAAATTTTTTGAAGGAAAAGTTATTACCAGCAATATATTTTTGGAAAAAAATATTACCAGCAATAAAAATTTTGTCGGCATTATATAACCCATTGAGGTTGATATGCTATAAAACAAATCAAACCAAACCCTTGGGAAAACTATGAATCCATCTCTTCTCCTCCCAGGCATGGGTAAATAGCAGGACTGACCTGTGAGAAGGACAACGCTGAATTCAAAACCTGATTGGTTGTTGACCAAACTGGCTCCCTCAACAAACTGGTCTGGTAAGAAGGATAAGTGGAACACCAGCAGCACAAAAATGAGCTGACAAACACCTTAGAGTCAATAGCCATCCAACCCAACTATAGGTTACATAGCCTCATCATTCTGCAATTGGCCATGTATGGTGAGTACAGATACTCACATGGTCAATCAGAGAAGGGACCTCCAACAGGAGCGAGTAGGTCCTGGATTTGGAGAATAAAAGCAAAAATCTAAGAATGTAAATATTTAATTAGACCCCAATTCTCTGATTGATACCCTAAGTGTTCATATAAAGTAATGTGTTGGGCTTTGAATCAAGATGGCAAAATAAACTGAAATACACTCCTGATCAAACATTTAAAACCACTTGAAAATTTTTTTAAAAAGACTGTTTTTCATGGAAAAATTTTAAACATTTCTTACTTAAGTTTACTAATTTTATAATCTAAAAGGTTATGTAGACAAAAAGTTATAATCCGAACATTTTATTGAGAAATTGACATTTTTATAAAATAAGGTGTTTTACACTTGATCAAAATTATAAGACCAGAGACAAAAATTCTACAAAATTGTACAAAAAGTGTATGAAAACATTCAACAACCAAATTTAATAATGAGTTCTACCTCCACTGGTTTTGATGACTTCAAAAATTCTTTGGGGCATGCTAGAAATTAGTGTTTCCATTAAGCTGTGAGAAATATTGCTCCAGCTTCTGAAGATAGCTTCATGAAGTTCACTTTTGTTAAATATTGTTTGCCATTTCAATGAACATCTCTTGCCATCCATCCCCAAACATTTTTAATTGGGTTCAAGTCTGGTGAGCATGCAGGATGGCTCAAGAGAGGGACCCTGTTTTCTTGTAGAAAGGTCAAGGTCAAGCATGCAGTGTGGATTGCAGCATTATCCTGTTGGAATAACCATCCATCCCCACACAAATGATGGCCCAACAATGCTTTTTGTAGCATGCTAACATAACCAGCCACTGTCTGATGACCCTGCACCACCTGGAGCTCCAGCGTCCCTCTGTAAGAAAAGGCACCCCATACCATTAGGCACTCTCCACCACTATGATGTGTGGAGAAAATTTCAGGAGGTATGTTTTTGTTATGTCAATATCGTTGGAAGCCATCAGGAGAATCTAGATTGAATTTTTTCTCATCAGAAAACAGGACTTTCTTCCACTTCTTAATGTCCCATGTTTGGTATTCACGACCAAACCTCAACCGGTTCACTTTGTGATGTGGAAGCAGCTGAGGAATTTGGATGCACATTTTATTTACCATAGCATTTTGTCGTAAATGTCATCTGATGGTTACTGGACTGCAATCAGCTGACTAGAAGAAAGTCCACTGGCTTTCACAACAATCCAACTTATTCTCCTACTCAATGCCAGAGAAATTTTTTTGGGCTACCAGTAGACTTTGCATTTCCATAATTCACACTGTCCTTTAGAAAGTTGCAAATCACAGTTTTACTGCAATTTACCTTAGCTGCGATCGCCTGCTGTGACAAACCTTGATTATAGAAATCTAGAATTCGAGCATGCTCAACTTTGGTAAGTTTGCTTGCTTTAGGCATGATGACATCTTTACACAGTTATTGCTAATCTCTAACTGAACTAAAAACATTGGAATTACCCTAGATCTAACAATTTATACTCCTTGATCTTATAATTTTGATCAAGTGTAAAATGCCTCATTTTATAAAAATTTCCATTTCTGAATAACTTTTTGTCTACATAACCTTTTAGATTATAGAATTAGTAACCTTAAGTAAGAAAAAGTTTATAATGTATCCATGACAAACAGTCTTTTATAAAAATTTTTCAAGTGGTTTGAAATTTTTGATCAGGAGTGTAAAATATAATTTAGAAAAATATATTTGGAAAAGGGCAGCAGTTTGTACTTAATTTGCATGTGTAGTCAGTTGTATATGCCAGTGAATGCTGGACAATATCCTCAAAGATTAAGAAGAGACTTAAAGCAACAGAAATGTAGATCTATAGAAGGATACTGAGAATACCATGGATCGAAAAATGACAAAGTTTTAGAGAAAATGAAACAAAAAGCACATTTATACTTTGCGTCAGGAAGAAGTAGTTGAAATTTCTAGGGCACATGCAGAGGAAAGAAGGCTTAGAAAATTTGATACTCACAGGACAGATTAAAGACAAGAAGGACAAAGCTAAACAATGAACAACCTACTTAGTGAGCTTGAGTAAATGGATGGAGGAACAAGGTATAGGAGAGATAGCAAAAAGACAAAATTTATTAAGAGCTATTGAGTAGAGGAAATTGTGGAGAGCCATGATTTCCAACCTCCTGTAGGGACATGGCACATAGAAGATTTTATTTTGACAAAATAACATCAAGTGAACTATGATATTTTGTCAACAACACTGATTGCTAGCCACCTTCTACATAACTGAATGTTTCCTTTCCGACAATAACACATGGATACTGTCTTGACTCCTGTCACTCCTAAATGGGTTATTTTGACAAAGGAATAATAATAATAATGATTTCATTGTGATCAAGACTATCCTTTTGTTGTCTTTTGTGCTTTTTCTTAGTTCTCTAGACATAACAAAAACATTATTCTTTTCCTGTATTCACAGGAGGTCAAGAGTTGAAAAACTAACTTTTGTGTCAGTCTGTAAGATAAATGAAGTAGATGTAAAAAAGAAAAAAGTCATGTGATTCTTTGGGTTACTGTATTAGAAGCTGAAGTTGAAAATCTCTAATTTAAAATGTCAGGTTTTGCTGCAAATCAAGAACGATGAGCAGGTAGGAAAGACAAAGCTGAGGTCAGGGTATTGGGAAATTTTTTGTTTTTTGGAGAAAAAGGTTAAGAAAGAATGGTTGATTGTCCCATAGGGCCACTGGTAGTAGCTCTGTTTTCCATGCAGGGGAAGTAAAAGCTTTTACCAACTGACCATATTACAGTTTTCAACTTATTCATGTTGTGAAGTTCTGGAGGTCATCAGTTTGTAAAAAGTGGAATTGTAAATTTAGTTAAAAAAATCAGACAAAATTAAACTTTTAACGGACTTGTTATACACTTTTTGTCTTTTAAAATATAATTGGATGTTTTTAAATGCCTATACATGATAAATTAGAGCAAATGTCTGAACAAAGTATTTAAGATGAAATATGAGAAAATCTATTTCATGTTGAAATTTATTTTGATATGTCACTTGATAACACTCATAAAATGAGAGAAATGTCAACAAAAGATAAATTTTTTCAATATCCAACAGTTTTTCATCTCTTCCATGTTATCTCTATCTATCTATCTATCTATCTATCTATATATATATATATATATAACTTGGAAGAGATGAAAACTTGGATATTGAAGAATTATTTTGAGAGCAGAAATAGTGTATATATATACACACACACACACACTATTTATGCTCCCGAAATAATTCGATTGAGCTCTTGGAAAACAAGGGGTGATTTTATAAACAGTGGCTGCTATTGCTAATGCAATGCTCTTCTACTCAGATCAAGCTCTTCTAGCTACTGACATCTTTCGCATAGTAAAAGTGTTAAAATTTCCCTTCTGCTCTGCTGTGCGATGATATTTTGGGAGTCGAATCTCTGATGCAAAATCGGTCAGGTCTTGATCCCGGCATGAATATATATATATGATAAATATATAAGACAACATAGAAAATTCCTACTTTAACCAATGAACTGGCTTCATCAGAGAAAAGAATTTTATTTCACATGAATAAAATCAACATTAGCAAAACAAAATATTATACATCTGTATGCTTCACTTTTATTTTTATTCTATTGTTATAGGGAATGACATGTTAACCAATTTCAACTCAATTTTTGTTTTATTCATTTATTCATAAACATCTCATATTTATGGGATAGGCAGTACTCCTTAAAAATATGTTGAAATGCCAGTTGCTGTATGATCAGTGAATTTAAGCAACATTGAGCCTGGTCATAATTAGATGGGTGACTGCTTGGGAATACCAGGTGCTGTAAGCTTGGATGTGTGAGTGGTGTAATGGATAATGGCTTGGAATTGTTAATCAGAGAGCCAAGTTTCAATTCCCATTGGCTTCATTATCCCCTTGGGAAAGGCATGAATCCACATCTTCTCCCTCCAAGTATGTGTTTCTCAGTAAGATATGTATCACTAAACCATTATTATCTAAAAAAAAAAAAAAAGAAAAATCTAACAATCTAAAAGTTACTTTCTGGCTTTAAATAACCTGCAAAGGTTTAATGAGCCATATAAAACCAATCAATCAATCCTTAAAAATTATCAAACATCTAGGCAAAGATTTCTAACCCCCTTTTAAGAATAATCAGCACATCACACCTTAAAAATTCAGAATTTGAAAAATAACTTTAATTTATATTAATTACAGTCAAATTAATATCTTCATCTTTGTTGTTATTATCACACTGTTTCAACCATTGTGCCCTCTGACCTTTGTCAGTTCAAGTAAACTTTAGGAAATTTTGAGCTGAATTTTATATGTTTAGATTTTTCTCATTCTATAATGATAACTCCTCTTTCCAGAAATTCGGACATGAAAATGTAATGTCGAGTTTAGATATTAAATCCTTATATACTAATATGCCAGTTGACAAATTTTTAAATTTCCTAAAGAACTACCTCACAAAATCAAAAATAAACAAAGGCAAAAAACTTTTTGACTTTTTTAAAAAAAACAATTTTTATAATCAGTAATACATTTTACAAACAAAAATTTGGATTAGCTATTAGATTTAATCTGCCTATTTTTAGAATTCTTAGAATCCAAAATATCTTTTCCCAAAATGGTGAATAATTTCATTATATAAATGTTGCTTTACAAATGAATCTGCACAAAGCTAAATGACTAGATAATAACAACAAAGATGAAGACAATAATCTAAGTATAAATATTGTAAATAAATAAAAAATAAAGTTAAAAAAAAGAAAAGACTAGAAACCTACAATTGAATTTATATATGAAAAAGAAACATGTAATACGTTAAATTTTTGATATTCTACAAATTTATGGGTGCATGGCTAAGTGGTTAAAACATTCGCTTTCTGACCATGAAGCCCAAGTTCGAATCTCACCATGGTGGTTTAATTCATCGAAATGACTACTTGATGTTATTGACTGGGGGAGGCACACCTATTGTTTAGCACCTTGGGAAAGTGCCTAAAACCCAGGCCACAGGTTGACTTGAGACATGTAAATAAAACTGTGTAGATGAACCTGTTTGGAAGCCATTGCTAATTATGCTAGCACTAAGTCACAAATCATTGTGACCAAAAGCTTAAATGTAATGCTTTTGTTCAAGTAAATGATCATGCCAGATTATATAATCTCTCCCAGAAACTATAACTAAGGTCTGCTGAGCATAGTTGCAGTATAAACCAAGGTTGTGATCTGTGGATTGAGCAGACTTCTGTAATAGCATTTAGCTAACCATCCTAGAAAATGAGCATACTTTGAAATGATTCATTAGTGGCCATTTTTTTAAAAGTGACCATTTTTTTAAAAGTGATACCAATTTATAAAATTAAACATCTACCTTAAGTCAACAAATGAAAACAACCTCTTAAATTTTTAATCACATAATAGCAATAAAATAAAAATCTGGAATAATCATAGGTTTTTCTTAAGAGCTCTTAGAATTTGAAGGTTTGAATACCTGTTGGAGAAAAATATTTTGAAATATTTTTAAAATGTAAAATTTATCTTAATTATTGCCAAATGAAAAGTGTACAAATGGCCAAAAAACAAACAGAAAAAGAAACATAAATGACCACACAAAAACAAGGGAGATTATGTTATGTAACAATGATTTTTATTACTGAATTTAGTGGATGTTTGAGTAGAATTTTTATTTTGAACAGTATTCATTTCTGTCTGAATATCTGGGATGAGTTGTTATCATTATTTACACTATTTATATTCAGACTATTAACCTACGGAGAATTCTAAACTCTGGCCTAAGGATATTGTCTATTTCTTATTTATATTTAGTACTGCCCAGTTATTGCTTGCCCATTTCCACTGAGTGCAAGAACACACTGTCCAATGCAGGGATTGAATTCATAATTATTATGTCACCAAATTTCACAAACCAACACTTTAATCCACTAGACCATTGTTTTCCTATATTGAACTTGGAGTCTTAAACCTAACCTGCCTTCTGACTAGAGTTGCAACTGCAACATTATGATTATTTCTCATGGCCTAAATGGTAAATGGCAGTGAGAGCAGAGGGCAGCCAGCACAAATGTCCCAGGCCTTGAAACCTGAAGAGCCTCAAAAAAATACGTTTAGGGGTTTGGTGGGGATTCTTTACAAAAAGTAGAGAACAAAATTATGAATTTGTATTTTATTGAGAAAAATATGAAGACTAAAACCATTTCCAAAGCAGCTTAAAAGTGCAATTTTCAAACTTTCATTGAAGCTAAATGTGTGATGAGTTCCTCATGTCGAATTCTCATGCTAAATCACATTTGATCACAAGGGTTGCCAAGTAAGACACACTCTCTAAAAAGTCTTGTAAGACACACTAGATCTAATATGTTTGTCCTAGCATCTCCTTTTCCAACTTCTTGGTTGTTCAAAATAACCTGAGTGCTGGACCTTGGAAATTCTTTTCCTGGTATCAGGTAGAATAAACAGCTGTTGCTGCACACAATGTTCTGATTGTTGCTGTTGCAGTGGAAGACTTGTTGTTTTTTGTCTTTCTTTCTTAGCAGCTAGGTGTACTAAGGAGGTCCTCATAGCCTAGCACATGTGCTGATTCTTTCAGATCTCTAGTATTCTTACCTGTCCAGTATTTTCACTTTATTCCACAGGGGGATAAGGACTACCCTTTTCAGATGAGGACAATAATCTGAATATAAATAGCGTATTTATTTCATCTACTGGATTTTCTCAAGTGTACAGGTTGGTAGACCAAATAAATATTTTAAAATAAAACAAAGCAATAAAAAATGTCAGTTTCAAAAGTAAAAATCTATTAATTCTTTAGAAATTGCTGTGTTTACATTTAGGATATGAAACTGAGCAGATATGCCTTTTCAAGAAAATCTGAGTGAATGAGTTTGCTGTAAAGAGAAATAGAACCTTGCTTGATTGTGAAGCTCTTTGTGGCTGAGTGGTCAAAGCACACCAGGTCAGATAGTGCTTTCTCTGGCAAAAGGGGAGGCAGCTTAGAATCCTGATGGAGGGCATATTTTATTTAATAAGTTTTCTTCCACTAAAAATAATGTTTGAAGTATTTAAAAATATGTTGGATTAAAATATAAAATCCATAATTCTTTAGAAATTGCTTTATTATCTACAAACACCATAACTTATAATTTTGAAAAAAATTAGTTAATATAAAAATTATCACAAACAATTCTAAAATAGTTAAAAAATGAATCAATATAAAACGTAAAACTAAGAACTTCACTTCAGAAGTAGCAGTTTACCAAATGAATGTAAACGATACCAGCTCGACCAAATACATTGCTCAACCATCATGACATTTACAGAAATAAATATATGAACATAAAAGGGACTCAAAATTAAACAATCACTATGTATGCCACCCAAACCTTCATGATCACAATTTTGACCTTAGAAACACTGTTTTAATATGAATTGAATATGATCTATCAGTACTCTACGATTAATAGACATTATGTTATCTAGAAATAAAGTGCCAGTGAGCAAACAAAGATAATCCCATTATTGAATTAAGTAGACTATAGAAGAAATGCATGTATGTAGGAAGTGGCTGATGACTAACTATCGTTATTCCTAATCTATCCTCTATACTATACAGATCGCTATTTCTCCTCTATCCTGTATTACTATGTGGTCTGCTATTCTTTATTCTCTTCTCTACACTATTTAATGGTTACTTTTTGAGTGAGTATTATTGAGCAAGTAGTGTTAGTGTGAGTGCTATTCGAAGGTGTCTGACGCCAGCATTGTTCAGTGGCATGCTATAATGTATCTGCGATTACAAAGACTCTACTACAGCGAGCATTAGGAAAGTAACAATGAGTATTTGCTGACATTACAAAAGTGTCAAACGAGTGTTCGTTGACATCACAAAACATTAAAACACTGCTTAGCTTGGGTATTTTTAAAGGAACCAATGTCGAGCTTGATCAGTTTCTGGATAGGTTACCACTTGGGAATATCAGGTGCTGGAAACTTAGATGTGAGGGTGGTGTAATAGATAATGGCTCACAATTGTTAATTGGAAAGGCGAGTTTGAATTCCCATCAGGTTTGTTATATTCATTTATGCGCAAATACCCTTGAGAAAGGTATGAATCAACCTCTTCTCTCCCCGGCTATGGGTTAATTAGTAATACGTGTTATTAAACCATTATTAACTCAAAAAAAAATCTTACAATCTAAAACTCTGGCTTTAAGTCATCTGCAAAGTGTTGATAAGCCATAAAAAAATTGAAATTAATCGAAATCTACAATTAATATACAAATAAGCTATTTTTAATTTATTGTCTGTTCTTAGTAAGTTAATACTGAAACAATATGGTATATGTAAGCCTTGATAAAAAAAAATAGAGAGATATATCTTTACTAGCAGCATGACCCGGCGTTGCCTTTGCTCGATTCAAAAATTGTATGACTCATACAGCAATCGCTATGACTTGACTTAAAATATTTTTGCCCTTCCTTGCCTTTAAAGGAGTGCCCTTTGCCGTGCTGATGTTGCTACATGCTTTACTTCTTGCCTATCTCACACTGCGAATTTTTTCTAAGCTCTATACTAAACATTAAATTTGTTACGAAAAAAAGAACTAAACAAAATGAACACAAAACAATCAGCTTTAAAAAAGGACTCGTAACTGGAAAAACCAAATGAAAAAAGAATGTTAACAACAAATACTTTTTCACACCCAACCCAGTTCTGCGGAATCAGAATCAACATTGAGTTTAAGCAAGCGAATGAGCCAATTGGAGTAAAGTGCCATGCAGATTTAAATTTTTCCCAGTTGTGACGAATCAGCTATCAATTTTTTTTGCATGCTAGCATGCTAGTTAAAATTCGTGTCAGTCAGCTATTGGCTCTTACGCTGGCCAATAGAATGTTCCTGCTTATTCGTGGCAGCCAGCTATAGGCTCTCACTCTGGCCAGTACAAAATGGCCACAAACTACATGTAAACCGCCGTAGAAGCATGAAAAAATCGATTGGGAGTTGGGAAATGCAAAGTTGGTCTTAGCCTTCCCGCTAACTTGGAACATGTACATGTAAATTTTGGTGCAAATCTGTCGAAAATTGTGGCCATGCATTCATTACACACACATCCTGCCTTTTATAGATAGAGATTTTTGTACTTGAATTGCTTATATAATAAGAAATAATGTAAAATTTTTTAAAAGAATCCATTAATTGCTTAAAAAATTGTTTACATTTTGGATTTGAAAATAAAGCAAACAGATACATAGATGTGCATTCCTTAAGTAGGTAATTAAACTGTGTTTAGTCATGGTGGTTTCACATGGCCTAATTGGTAGAGTAAATCTTTGCTAAAGAACTGGTTTCTCTGATGAAAAGGATAATACAGGTTTGAATCCAGTTGGGAAGCATATTTTTCTTGAGCAGATTTTCTTGATCTAGGCTGGTTGATATTAATTTAAGAAAATAACAGGGGCATCAACTCAAACATTAAAAACAATATTTATAGTAATAAGAAATAATGTTAGATTAAAAAAATCATTAACTGCGTAGAAATTAAAACTAGCAGATATAGACTTTCAAATGCCCCAATGTGCGGTGTACATTTCTTAAATAAGTAATTGAACCATATTTTATTTCATAATTAGAAAAAAAAAAACTTGTACAGAAGGTCATGAAGGAAAGTAAGAAAAGATTATACATTAATTGCAAGAAGACAGGATACATGGTTGTTAGCAAAAGGAACAGTCCAACATGCAAATTACAGATTGGCAATATCAAAATCAAACATTTACAAAAATGTAAATATCTAGGAAGTGTTTTAACAGGATGGAAAGTGTGACACTGAAATCCAAAGGCACATTGGATAGCCAAAGATGCTTTCTAAAAGCCAAGCAGAGTATTAAGAAACAGAAAAAACTTTCTTAGAAACCAAGAAAAGAGAACTGAACTGTTACCTGATATCTGTTTGATAATGCTGGACAATCTCCTCAAAGGTGAATACAAGACTTGCAGCAACAAAAATGTGATTCTACAAAAAGATGCTGAAGGTATCATGGACCGAATGTGTCAGCAATGAAAAAGTTCCAGAGTAAAGGGAAACAAATAAGACACTTATACTTGACATCAGGAAGAGCTAAGTTGAAATTTCTTGGTAACATAATGAGGAAAGAGGTCTTGAAGAATCTGATACTGACAGGGGATATCAAAGGTGAGAGAGGAAAACAGCATATAACATACTTACTGAGCTTAAGTAAATGGATGGCAGAACAAGGTTTAGGAGAAATAAAAAAATTTTTTTTGAAAAAAGATAAAATTTATTAAGGGCTACAAAGAACAAGAAATTGTGGAGAGCCATGATCGCCTACATCCTGAGTGGACATGGTACATAAAGAAAAAACATTCTCCACACTCATGACTACAAACAACTGAATTTTATATCTACTATTATCTTTTATTTATGATAGTTTTTTTTCTCTGAAATTTTTTTTACAAAGGTAAAGTATTGTTAAAATTTTTGTCGAAAATCAGCAAATGCAATAATTTTTATCTATCTTAGTTCAAGATGTCCTCTCTTGACAGAAGACCTTTTCAGGTCTCTATATGCTTTTGATTGTTTTTTTTTTAGACTTTATTCTGTGACATTTTATAGCAATATTGTTTTTTCAATTCAAACCTCTTAAAATTAATTAAAATGTCTGCATGATAATTTACATTTCTTTTTCTTCTTTTTTCTGCTCTTTCTCTCAGAATTTATTTCCGTTCCTCTTCATAGAAAAAAAAATAAGTCAGACATTTTTATGAGTGCTTTCTTCACTTCAGGAGACATTTATCTGTCAAAGAAAGCTGATTGGTTGATTTCTTAAATTCTTCATTTTTTTTGATGAGGGGGGTATATTTTGTTCAGATGAGATAAAGAATTCAAAAAAAAATCTTTTTAAGAAAAACTCAAAATAAACAAATGATGAAAGAAATATATATGCAACAATAATGGATTAATTACTTGCAGCTTGTTTTAAGCAGCCTGTTTTAATTTAAACATCATTTATGTATTTGCATGTTTCTTAATTGTTGTTTTTAATAAACTTTATGGGGTGCAATAGATAAATTATCATCTAGATTATGCAAAAATGAAAATAACACTGACATCTCATTTTGATAGGTATATTTATGAAAATTAGGCAAAAATATCACAAAATACTAAACACTAAATTTGTTTGATAAAATCGACATTGGCTTCAACCATGGCCTCCAGACAACTCCCTGCAACTCTTCTGGATGGTCTCCTTGTTTAAGTTGGAGAAGGCTCCATAATCCTTACCTTCAGTTCATCTTTGATGTTACGAGGAGTTTTGTTGGTTTCTCGCTCAACTGTGCCCTACACATAATAATCAAGGGGGTTACAGTCTGGGGAGTTAGGTGGCCAGATATAAGGGATGATGTGATTGCAGAAAATTTCTTACAGCCATGACTGGATGCTCCTTATTGTGTGGCATAGTGCAGAGTCCTTTTGTCAGACATAGGGTCTTCCAGCAGCCGCCCTCTTGACTCAGAGCAGCACTATCTTCTCAAGGCAATTGATGTAGGCCTCTGTGTTCAATTTGAGGACCTAGCCAACAAATTCAGGAGTTTTTTCTCATCAGAACAATTAGAGTGAGTTTTCCAAGATGCTGTACCTTTGTAATCACTATTAGACTCAAGTAACTCTTTCTGTATCCTCTGCACAGTACTCAGATTACCACCCAAACACTGAAATATTCGTATTGGAACTTCTGGTGCAAATGCCAAGCAGTACAGCATATTTTTTCTGGCAGAGTGAATCGCATCATTGTGGTCTTTTTCTCACAGAAAGTGCCCAACTGACCCTGCTATGTTGTGCAGTCAACAAAATCAAAAACAATGTACATGCATGAAATTAAAAATATAAAATGGCAGTAATTTGCCCAATACACCCTGTAAGTGTTTTGACATTATAATCATCTTTAAAAATAGCATCATTGGCAGAAAAGTGAATGTTTTGACTTTAGGCAGAGGTTTCAGTTCTCTTTTTTTTCTTTTTCTTTTTTTTTTTTTTAAAACTCTAAGGAGTTCTTTAAACAGTTTGCTGCTAAACAAAAAATGGATATAAAATTGGGAAATGTTACCCCTTATGTTTTACATAGTTTCCTGTAAGATCTAAAGTCTCTTAACTTTGCTTCCTGTTGGATCTTTTTAGAAAGCTTTGTTTCTGAGATAATGTTGAATGACTATCTTGAACAGTGAATGCCCACTGCCATATTTTTAATGATTAATGGATTATGGGTAGAAACCTATAATTAAAACAATATTTACCTTGGCTACTGTTTACTGTACATACTTAGGAAAACTTTTATCCCTCATTTACTAAGTAAGTTTTTTTTTTTCAAATAAAACAAGGTAAATTTTGTTAATCCTTTTTTGTCATTTCATTTTTCTATTTCTCTTCTGTTGGCTTCAATGTGTTTATCCTGATGGTGATGGAACATCACCAGTTGGTATGGTCTTGTGTTTGTGTTTCAAATGATTTAAGCTCAAGTTCAGTAACTTTTGGTGTTGTTTTGAGTTGATCCATGTAATTTTGAAGTGGACAGTCCCATGGTCTTTTCCTGGAAGTGATCCCACTAAATAAGACTTGATGTGGAAACCTTGACTTTTCCATTCTTGTCCTGATCATCCCAATTATACCACAGATCTCCCTAGCAAAATTGTACCAGTTAAGTAATGGTTTGTGGCTATCTAGCCTGAGATCCTTGTGCACGATTCGTGGGGTTTACCCAATAACAGGTAAACCTTAGTATCTGTTCTTGAATCTAATGAAAGTTGGTTCACTATGTCGTTTACTATGTTGTACTAGACAATTTTTCTCACCAGTATCAGTCTTACATATAATTCTACCATTTGCTCATGTTTTGAATATTGCTGCCATATCTGGTCTGGTGGTGCTGCTGCTGCTATATATTCCAATATTCTTGATAAATTTCAAAGAAGAATCTGCAATATTATTACTCCTGACCTGGCATCTTGGCTTCAGTCACTTTCCCCATCACCATAACATAGCTTCCCGATCTTTTTCTATAAATACTTTCATGGTAATTGTTCTAATGAACTTTCCTCCATAGCACCTAGACTCTATGAATGTAAACACAATACTAGATTTTTACATCAAGGTCTCATCATTTAAAAGTTGAAGTGGGTAGATGTAACCATAAGTTCTATGTAAAACAGTTTCTTCAGTGGCACATCTTATAGAATTCTCTCTCAGCTTCTTGCTTCCTAGTCAACATTGATCATCAAAAATTTAAATGCAGTGTCAATTGTTATCTTCTGTTTTCTTAATTCTTGTTATTTTATTGTACTCTTTCCTTAACAGAAGTTTTCTCATATTTATTTTCACTCAGTAATCCACTTGTGTCTTAGTGGCTTTATTGCCTTGCTTGGGGTGAAATGATAAGTGTGAACCAGCAAACCTAGTGTTTTGCCAGATAGATTTCCTGAATTGACATTTTCTACCATTACATCTATCCTGTAAAGGTAGTAATGCCACTAAGATCCAACGGGTTACTGGGACTGGAAGAGAATGAGAAGACTTTAGTGAGGAAAAGGACAATAAAAGAACAGCTTTCAGAAAGACACCAGATGGCAGTGAAGTAGGTTGATCTTTGCCAAGATCAATAGGCTTTACATGTTCAACACCATCTTTAACCACCATATCCCCTCAGGATGTAGGCAATCATGGCTCTCCACAATTTCCTATCCCTTGCAGCTCTAAATTGTTTTTTTTATTTCTAAATCCTGTTCTACCATCCATCTTCTGAAGCTCATCAAGTATGTTATGTGTTGTTTTTCTCTGTCCCATTTACCCTCAATCTGTCCTGTGAAGAATAGATTTTCCAAGCTTCATTATTTGCCCAAGAAATTTCAAATGTATCTTCCTGGTATTAAACATAAGTTTCCTTTTTATTTCCTTTTTCTCTAAAACATCATCATTGCTCACATGTTTGGTCCATGGTATCCTCAGTATCTTTCTGTAGAACCATATTTCTATTGCTTCAAGTCTCTTCCAGTTTAGATATTTCTGAATGGTTTTAGTGCCATGCATGATATCCATATGAAAGTCTTGATCTCATAAGGCTATTAAAGAACATGACCTGAATTTTCAGGTTGATGTTTTGGTTTTGTAACATTTTGCAGTGTTGGGTGAACCTACCTCTAGCACAGGCTTTTCTATATTCAATTTCCTTATATCTTATCTACTGAATTTGTTATGACTGATACCAAGGTATTTGAAGTGTTTGGTATTTACTAATTCCACATCTTGATTTTTTATAATGGATTCAGGGTAGATGCCATCTTCTTTCATTCCAATTCCAGCTCATTTTTTTCTGTTTTGGAAAAATTTGTTTTGAGTTCTATTTCTTGCTGATGTTGATTTCTTTGTTGAAGATCATTCTTATCCCAACTGTGAATACCTATGTCATCAGCATAGCCCCCTTCATCATCAGTACACTAGCCTTGGGAGGGAAAGTAGGATTGCTGTCTTCTTTTAGTAGATTTATTTGGAATGTGGTATGGAATGCTAAAATAATCAGTGCCCATCTCTTCATATCTATGCAGGACATAGTCTAAGAAAAGATTAAATAATCTGGGACTTTCATTTCCTCATTGTTGTACTCTTGATGAGATTTGAAATTGTGGTCCTTGCCAGACGTGTAAAAATTTTGTGAACCATTGAAGTTCGTCTATTAAATCGATGGATTCATAAGTTGAAAGGTTGTTTCTAATGGGGAATGCAAACCCCTGGAAATCAATATAAATTTTATATTTAAGAAGAAAAGACTTAAGATGTAAGAAATGTACGGTTGTTAGAAAACGAAACAGTCCAGCATGCAAATTACAAAAATCGAGTAACTACTAAAATTTAAACATATGGGGACTGTTTTAACAAGGAATAGAAAATGAGATACTTTCAGAAATAGTAAAAGATGTCTTTCAAAAGCTAATCAAAGTATTAAGAAACACAAAATTTTTTATTATAAACAAAGAAAAGAGTACTGTTACATAATATTAGTCCTCTTATAGGGTTGAGAATGTTAGACAGTCTTCATACAGATGAAAAAGAGACTTGAAGCAACAGAAATGTGGTTCTACAGAAGGATGCTGAGGATACCATGGACTAAGTATGCGAGCAATGACATGGTTCTAGAGAAACTGGAAACAAAAAAGACACTTATATGTAGTATCAGAAAGATATAGTTGGAATTTTTAGGGTGTATAATGAGGAAGGAGGGCTTGGGGAATTTGACACTCACAGGGCATATTAAAGGCAAGGAAAGCAGCAAATGATTAATGATCTGTGTAAAAGTTTGACAGAACAGGTAGGAGGAAGGATAGCAAAAAATGCAAAAATTATTAAGAGTTACAAAGGAGAAGAAATTGTGGAGAGCCATGATTGCCCATCTCCTGAAGGTATATGGTATATAGAAGAAGTTTTCATTGTAGGGTAAATAGTTTGTGTTTCTTGGTTAATTTTCTTGAACTTTGTGAAATTTGGATGGTAAAGAAGCACTCTCATAAAAATGCTGTTTCAGCTAATTTTCCTTTTGTTATGCAAACTACTGTTATGGTAATATTTATCTAGCTGTTTTGGTGTGATTTATTAGTTCCAGATAGCAGACTTAAATATTTCAATGCTGGAGTTGACACCTCCATGATTAGTATCATATGTGTAGAAGTCAAGTGACTTACCTGCCAACATGGCTGCCTCTTTCTATTTCCTTGTAAAAGGCAAGCCAGCTGATTTTACCTTATTTTATAGGAGAGCGCCTAATACACCAGTTGGGTTGGTCCATTTTGCTAGAATGGACCTTCCCAATACATTTGCATGAGGGGTCTTTATTCAGCTATATATTTCTCCATAAATGACTCAAGTCAGTTTTTGGCTTTGGCTACATTTGCCTACTTGTGTGCTAAACCTCTGGCAAACTAGCTAATATTCAACAATATGTCATCAATATGTGCAAAAAACACAAAAGTTTTTCAAGTAGACAACAACTTGGCAATAGATAAAACAACAATCAATGAAAGGTTTCCAAAATCTGGGGCAGGGTTAAGTGTTAGGGTTAACTGAAAACCAGCTTGAATAATTTGGCAAACTTTATTAAAAATGACAATAATACTATATATATATATATATATATATATATATAGTCATTGTGCAGCTGAGTTTCTGTGTTTGATCTTCCAGTCAACTCAGTAATGTTGTCAACCCATTTTTTCCTGTTTACCTCCTCTCCTTTTGCCTAAGGTTATTATACTTTGCATGATGGCAGTGAAAAGATCATTGGCTCTTATGATGTATCAATACCATTTCAACTTTCCTTTCTTGATAGTGAATATGAGGTCTGTCTGTTTCTTGTTTGATGGTATCTCACACTGTGTCATTTCTTATATTGTACCTATGTAGACTGCATCACAAGGATTGTTTTGTACCATCTCATCCATAATACTTGGATTCTTCACTGTAATTCTGCTGCTAATCTCAAAGATTCATAGATATATAGAAAGATTGAGATTGCCAATGCATGCAACAGTTTGAGCTTTGATTTTAGACAAATGTTTATTAGTTTTGTGACAGCTGCCATTGATTGTACTGCTCTTGAAATTATTTCTATTCTGGATCCATCTTCACTGTTAATTGAGTTGAGATATTTGAATTATCTCACTACTATCTAAGATAAAATTCCTTCCCATTGTTGTAATGTTTTTTTTTTGCATTAATCTCTGTTATATCTGGAGGATATTTCATCCAAGTTCTTCACCACACTGATGAGTTTCTCTTCATTGCAAACTAGACCATCTATGTTGTCTGCAAAGTAAAGGTTCCTGATATTGTGATCTCTGATGTTGATTGTATTTTGGTGTTCGTCAAGGTCATCACTCATGGTGCATTAAGGAAGATGTTAAATAGTGCATAAAACAGAAGACAGCCTTGGTATACACTGGTATGGAACCATTTTCCTATTCAGCCTTAGAACAGTACTTCACTGCTTGCCTTATCAATAGTATGGATCAACTTCTTACCTATGTTACGTTTGTTGATTTTTACTCAGTATCTCATGTCATGCTCTGTTAGAGGCTTCTTTGAAATCTATGAAGATGTGGTGGAAGTTTTGTTAGTGTTGCAAGTATTTTTTTTTGCATGAGATTCAATATCGGTTTTGTGTTGCTTCTTTTATGCTGAAATCCAGCCTGTTCATCAGTGATGATTTCTTCTGCTTGGGGCACCAGTCTATTGAAGATGATTTTCAGAATCACTTTATTTGCATGACTAATCAGACTGATAGTCCTGTTCATTGTTGGATATGATATTTTTTGGAGAGGGTGATAATCAGTAACTAGCATATGTTAGTCACTTGCCTGATTACCAGTTCTTGTTACAGATTTTTCTTTTAGCATGTCGATAACTGATTCACTGCCCTGTATGATGAGTTAAGCTGGGTTGTTGTCAGTTCCAGTTCCATTGATTGGTTAAGGGTTAAAAAACCATTGGCCTCAGAATGACAGAAAAATTCAGCTCCAAACAACATACAATTACTGAACTGGTAGAAAGGCGAAACTAAGGGAATGCTGGAATCATAAATAATTTTGCAACTCTGGACAAAATCCTTTCCTTTATTTTGTTTCTTTTTTTATGTAACAATGCTGGTTTTATTGAAATGTATTTGCTTATATTCCGTTATGTTCACACCCTGTTAACACCGCAAGACATTGTGACTCCCAAAGGCTTTTTTGGCGTTATTATTCAACTAGTTTTTGTGAGGAATTAGAGGCAAATCTCTCTGGTTTAGCCATTTGAGGAACTGTGTGCAGTCAAGCTTTGCTATCTCTTTCTTTTATGACCAATCCCAAAGAAACAGCATTGATCATGGCCATTTGAAAAATGGCTAAAAGTTCTGCTGGGTTTGGATCCTTACTTGCAAGCCAATTACACTGTGAGATTTTGTTTGGGCGTTATCAAAAATATTTGGCTGCCTACAAATATAAACTGGTACAATGTAAATATATGGAAAATAATGAAATTCTGCAAAAGTGCCATTTTATCAGACTGTCAGCATCATTTTTTTCTTTTTATTTCACTCCAAGGCATTTTCTATGAATGTTTTATTTAGTTTTATATTTTCACTAAGTGTGAGTACTATACCTTATGTTTTTCTTTTCTTTCCCAAACTGGCTTATTGGTATGATTGTGACTATTTCTTGTGTTATTTTCTGTATATTTGTTGTTTCGAGCCATGATGGAGGGAATGTTTTGACAATAATGGAATTTCCCACACATTTTCTAAGGCCTTTACAATTTTCTGTTGGATTGTGTACATCACTTTGAGAATTCTATGCATTGGTAACTACTTTGGTAATGTCTTTAGAATGTTGAAAGAGTAAATTCTGAATTACTGTCAGATTGGTAGCTATTGATGTGTCTGTAAAAGAAAGTTCCATTTGAATGGAGAAACAGAAGAAAGTGATGGTTTTGCTGGAATCCGTCAATATTTAGGAAAGAGGTAGAAGACTATGGTGGCACCAGTCTTAGACGGCATCTGAAAAGTTTATTGGTTTTCTTTATTTGTTTTGTTGTTGTTACATTGTTTTATGATTTTTCCCACTTTTTGATTTCTATAGCAAATCCCCAAGAATGCAGTCTTGAAATAAAAGTAAATTTACAACAGACTTCCATGTATCATTTCAGCTTAGTCAGAGCCAGAAAACTTCATATATTTCATTATGTTAATCTAATTGATATAAAAGTAGAAGAAATAAAAATTTAAAGATTTTACCATCAGACGGTTCGACAGGCTCAAGATAAAAAAAAAATACATAATCGAAGGTTCATATTTGTAGTTGATAAAAATTACATTAACAAACAAGACAATGTATTTGTATTTCAACACAGAATTTTCTTTTGTACAAAAGAGAAAGAAAAATGAATTTTACATTAAAAAATAAAAGAAGTACTACTATTGTCTCATAAATAGTTGCAGCATTTCCTCACAAATTTCAGGTACTAAATATCACAACTATTATGGCCATATAATTAAAGTGAACAGCATTTCTGAATTGACTCATCTGCTTGGATGGTTAGCTAATCTCTTTTGCTGATACCTGTTCAGGTATATGGGTGTTTCTTTGATATCCACTGAGTTAAACTGTGGCTTATACTTCAACTATGCCGAGTAGACTGAAGTTTCTAGGAGTGGATGCAGAATCTGGCCTAATCAAGAGTTTTAAACAAGTTCATTACACTTATGCCCTCGGTCACAATGACATATGACTTTGCGCTAGCACAACCATCAACAGATTCTGTTGAAAAAACTTTCTAGTATAATACAGTGAATGGACTTTCCTAGCAGCAGGCCTAGCGATTGAGTCTATATAATCTTTCCATGTCATGTCAGCAGAACACATTAGACTGAGATGGTGCAATAAATCTTGGTTTTCTGAAATGTGAACTGTCTTATGCAAATGTCTGTTATAAACACAGAAAAATACCTTCTTAAAATTTAGATGCTACTATAAGTAATATATATATATATATAACCCACACATTCAGTTAGAAATAAAAATCATCCTTGACAATAGCTAAAAGTATTCGAATATGCAGAACTTTTGGACAGCTTTTACACACTTTGTGTCCAAAAAAGAAAACACTTGTATGAACATAAGAAAAGTTAATTAAAAAGCTCAACTGCAGTACATTGTCAGTTGTCTTTAACAAGACTTGTATAATAGAGGGGTTGCTGCCCAAATGCACAATATATATATATATATATATATATATATATATATATATATATATGTATATATATATATATATATATATATAAAATATAATATAAAGTAGTGACTGTGGTGGTGGTGGTTGGGGTCTTGTCAGGCTTAGCCTGAATGAGTCAATAATTCTAGTATATCTACTTCAAAGCAACAAAAATCTTTTGTAGTGTGTTGTTTTCATTCTTGACTTCAGTGGCGATCAAAAATTGTTTTAACTCCATGCCTCAAAATATTGACCAAAATACATTTTATTGATATTGTTCATAATAAACAAGAATGAAAGAAAAAAGAAAACAAAACAAAAGAAGTAAGTAAAAATTAAAAAAAAATTAACGGGGCTAATCTGGTTATGTACATCTGAACCCTATCAGGCTGGAGACATACTTAATAGACAATGTATTTCTTGCTTTAATTTCTTAAATGACCTTTTAAAAACCTCTAATGCCCTGTTTTTAAAAGAATACATTTTTATTTCAACTTATTTTTTTCAAATGTCCATTTTAAATAATTTATTCTGTACAGTATAAGGTTTTTTAGTGGAATGTATCACTTGAAAAAGGGCAGATTAAATTTAGCTGGATCAAAGAAAGTGGCAACCGTAACTCATTGACTGGGGGTAGTGTTGAGGAAGTATGATGTCAGTCAACTATTCCTATCTCTACCATCAGTGATTTGTTAACCAGGCTATAAAACAAGGGAGCAACAAACAGACAAACATATCAAATACCTTTTTCTTACATGTCTGGAAAATGCTTTTAAAATAAATGTTTATTTTTATAGAATTATTACAATTAATATTAATACCAAAATATGTATTTTTAATTTCATGAACAGATATTTTTAAAAATTATATATTTTAGTTAGAGTAAAGGAATCATTTTAGGATCTAAGTTATACCAATAGTATGCTTAGTTTAAGATTATAATGAGCCCAACAAACATTGATGACTTAGAATCACCACTGATATATATATATATATATATATATATATATATATATACACGCATACACACATACAAGGTGAGATGGGTAAATTGTTGCCATTTTATATTTTCACTTTTGCCCATTGTTTGTTTTTGATTTTGTCCACTGCAGTCAGTTGGGCACTGCCTGTGAAAAAAAGAGGACCATGACACAATTCATTCTGCTGGAAATTTGTAAACAAGTTTTACTATTTGGGATTCATGCTGGAACCTCAAAATATGATTATTTCAGAGTTTTTGGATGTGTGTTGAAACAAAATGGCTATTTTTGTAGTGATTTTATAACATATTTATGTTATAATTTTTAAATAAATAATTATATATATATATATATATATATATATATATATATATATATATATATATATATATATATTAAAGAAAAACAGACCACTTTAAGGTTCCATTATAATAATTTATTTCACCAGAGCCCTTTTAAAGGTCTCTGGATCATCAGATAGCACTTTCAAATCTGGTGAATTAAATTATTATAATGGAACCTTAAAGTGGTCTGTTTTTATTTAAAATATTAGCTCGGGATTTACATTGAGCTCTCACGATTTCATCCTCCTTGGGACTACCCATATGGATTACCAAGTTTTTCATAACTTAACTATATATATATATATATATATATATATATATATATATAGATAGATAGATAACTATACTTGTTTCGAAAAACCCTCGAATTTTTGATTTGCCAATAATCAAATCAATCTCGAGGAGAAAAAAGGTTTTAAAAAAAGAAAGAGCTACAAACATGAAATTCTGCCGAAAAAAAGCGGACAGATGCAGGTCTGAAGCCCAAAGAAAAACCCTCGATACGAGTAAACAACTAACTAACAAAAGAGCTCAATACAACCGTAGAGCAGACCTAGATACACCTAGTGAGCCAGACAAACCTACCTAGGTTTCGCCTAAACGATCGTCAGGGAAAGCCAGCTAACCAGGCAAAGAGAAACGCATATTTATAGGCGATAGCTAAAATTATACCACGTGACGAAAGAACCACAAACACAAACACCTGAGTTTTTAAATATTTATTCAACAAAAATGGGGGAGGGAATAAAAATACGAACATTAAGGTGGAATGACAAATAAACGGGAAAAAACGTCTAATTTAGTAGCCAAGATTTTTTTATGCCTACATACTTTAAGGATTTCAGTTTTGGAGTTTAATAGCTGGTTGGGTTGATCATATAAAGCTATGGCTAATTTCTCCTCTGTACATAATTTACAAAATTTATGGCCTGCTTTATATTTGGGGCATTTTTTTAATATTTCCCATTTAAGGATGGGGTCTATATTATCTTCTTGTTTGGTTTTCCATACATAAGTCGATAGCGTGGTGCTATGTTTAATTTTTTCGTTTTTAAAACTACTCGTGTAGTTATAATATCTTTTTTTAAATTTATCCTGAGTAGCACCTATGTATATTTTAGGGTTAGTATCCTTGCTATTTTTGTAAATTTTCACTTGATAAACCACGCATTCTTGCTGACATTTTTCCTGTAATGGACAGATGTTTTTGTTTCTACAATTACAAGTAGGAGGATTACTGCGTGGATTATTCCTAGATTTTTCTTATTCAATCCATTTATTATAGTCCCTACGTTTGGCATGCAACGATAACTAAGTTTTACATTGATTTTGTTGAATATTTTATGTAACAAATTAATTAGGTTTATTTTATCATCAGAAATTTGGATGTATTCTTTGGCTAAGCTGAGGGCTTCATTTATATGATGATAAAATAAACCTAATTAATTTGTTCGGTAGGTTTGTCTGGCTCACTAGGTGTATCTATCTATCTATCTATATATATATATATATATATATATATATATATATATATATACTTAACAAAATGCAAACAATTATACAGGATAAACTGGTACTAAACACTTAGTGATATATGCTGAACAGTTTATAGAAAATTATATAGATTCTGAACAGGATATGAACACTGATAAATTATTTGAGATCATTATTGAGACCAAATGCATGACATTATCAATTGTGATTTTGAGCTAATTTCAAAAGTTTACACCAGCATTTTCCGTCTGCAGAATTTGGGATTTTTTTTCACCTGACATATGAGAAAACATTTCAATTTTTCTTGCCTCTTGTAAGTGTGCAACAATAATGCAGAATTTTTCTAAAAAGATTTCTGCATTTGCATTTGTTCCAATATAGCACAACACCGAGAGAATTGAACATCCAGCTGATGCTCTCTATAATTAACTACAACTGGTACCTGATTAGTTTGAAGTCAACTACTTAAAAGACTGAAACAAAGTAATTGTAGATGTTCTCTACTCTTTTACCATGGGATTTGCATCAAAGAACTTTGAACAATGAAGAGAAAAAACAACAGCCCTGCAGAAGCTGTGAACTGCAGATGGCAATGGGAACTGGAAGTTGCACATCCTAGAATTTTAGTTTAATAGAAAATGACAAAGAGGAAGAAATGTTGTTTACGAGCAACTCATCACAGGAAACAATTCTCCAGTTGAATTGAAGAAATTTGAAGGAACAGATGCTTGAATACAAGTAGTTGTTAGAAATTTTCCTAATAGATTTGAGATTGCATTTTTGTAAAGAATGTCTCACAATTATATCTGTCTATATTTCTGAGATTGAGGTATTGTAACTATTTACACTATTTACATTGTTCGGATTCTTGTCCTCATCTTTGTCATATTCATGAAGTTTCAGCCGTTGCACGCTTTGGCCTTCTTCCGTTGATATGCATTGAGATTCCAAACTAAACATTTTATTTCATCCACTGGGGTGGATTGTTCTAGTTCCATGTGCCATGACTTTTCTGGATATCACAGTTTCAGTTATTTCCCTTTAGTAACTCAACTCTCAAAGGACACATGACCTAGTGGATAAAAATGTTGATTGAAATAATACAGTGACTTAACCCAAAGAGTTGTGAGTTCAATTCCTGGCCACAGCAGAAGTGAACAAAAATTTGGATAGTTGAGTTTCTAAAGGGACAACAGTCCGAACAATATAAATAGTGTCACAATTATATATAAACATTCTTTTCAATGAAACATTTCCTGTAATATATATTTTGAAATTATTTCATTTAATTTCACTAAATCATTCAAAATTCTTGGTAATTCTTTAATTAAAATTAATAGGACTTGTATTTTAACAGAATTTTTTTTTATTAGATGCAAAAACTGGTCTGAACCAAAATGGTCTGTGTTAAAATGTGGCCTGCCTATGTAGCCATAAAGAAAAAGCTATGCCAGAAGATTCTATTACACAACAATGGTGGACTTTCCCATCATATTCAATGTATCAGGGTCAAGCAGCTCAGTTCCTATGAACTGACAGCCCAGACAGCAGCACATATGATTTGGTTATAGTGGTGAAGACTTTGTGCAGAGCCAACCACATTTTTTGAAGGGTTGAATACAGAGACCTAGTGCTCTACATATTACAAGGTCTCCAAACAATGCTCCACAGGTTTTAAATTCAAAGTTGTCCTTCTCCTAGACCAAGGTTAAAGAACCCAGTCTGTTCTGCTATTTACCTATAGCTGGAGGGTGAAGAAGAGGATTAATACCTTTCCCAAGGGTATTAGCACATAAGTAAATGTGATGGATTTGATTAGAATTTGAACTTGGCTCTCCAATTCCTCAAACCGAGTTGTTATCCACTACTCCACAGTGCCTCCTCACACTACAATAGGGTTCAAATAAATATGCTTAAAATATGGAGAAATGTTTTGAATTCTCAGCAGACTTTCTTTGAGTGGATTTCCAACAATATTTTCTTCTTTCGAATTGCTCAATAGCACATATAAAGGAGAGAAAGGTAATCTAAAAGTAATCTAGATATATTATTTTTATTACTTCAAACATTATTATTAGTGGATACTTGTATTTGAAGTAGACACCTCATTTTTATTTTAAACAGTGTGTTTTACTTCTCATCTACCAGACTGCATATGAGGAATACTAATAACGACATCTATGTCAAATTCTAGTATCCACTAGAATAACGTTTGAAGTAATAAAAGTGTTGGATTAAAAATAAGTGTTGTGACAAATAGAAAAGCACCCCTGAATCCTTTGCACTGTCCTCAGATTGACACTCAGGCACTCTGAATTGTTTGTATTGGAGCATGAATCCCAACCAGTACAGCATGCTGTTTCCAAATTTCTGGCTGAAATTAAACATAAAAGGGTGATAATTTACACTTTATACCCTGTATGTATATATATATATATATATATATATATATATATATATATATATATATGACAAACTGGAAAATTTCTTGTGACATATTTCATCCATTAGGATTTCATTGGACTGGGCATTGTTGGTGTTGCCATGTCTACATATGTGCACAAAACGAGAGATGCAGGTAGTTTCAAAATTTTTTTGAAAGAATATATTTTGTTTCAATCTAGCCAAATTCATTCTTTTTTTTTTTTCTCTCCATCACCTTTGTCCCCAGACTATCCCACACTGTGACAATATAAAATCTACCAAGAATACTGATAAAAGCCTGGATACAAATTTTCTGTGACTGAACTAGTGATCAAGGCACTTTCCAGACATTTTTGTCTCAGTGGATTATTTTGTCTTTTAATCAAAGTAGCATTCCTTTTGTCAAAATAATAATGTCCCTTATGTGTCCATATAGACTTTTGTTTACACTTCTTGAGGTTTCTCCATTGTATTCATTCTGGCAATTCCTGCATTTTATAGAGTAAATTCCTCCTTCAAGTTGTGGCTGGTTGCTTTGTTTTTTATTGATTAAGTTTTTGATTGTTTTATATGTAATTGGGATAAATTTTATATTGAGTTTAGATAATTTCTTTTTTGCTTCTAGTTTTGATAGAGCTAGTGAGTAGAATAATATATTTTTTTTGATTTGTTGGGTTTGTCAGAAAGGACAGCTCTTCTATTTTGGAATATTTTATGAGGCTTTTGTTTCGCATTAGAAAATGAAGTATGTATTGAAGGGTCTTGAAAGTATTTTCAATATATTTCTCCCCTTTGTGTAAATATTGAGGGCTTGAAATTCTGAGTTCTCATAAAAAGAATCCAATGTTAACATTCCTGATTTTATTTTGTTATTATGAAGGGAATAGAAGTTTATTCAGTCATGTTTATTAGTTGATTTTTGGTGAACACTAAGTTCTAGGCTGTTGTCAACTTGGTGTCTAAGAAAGGTAAAGTAATTCTATTTTTCTATTTTGTATGTGAATTCTATTGTGTGTTCACTTTTGCTTAGTTTGCCTACAAGATCCAGTAAGTTAGTATCATGGGCATATATTAATAGGGCATCATCAATATATCGGAAGTAATTTGATTTTTCAGGTAAAATGTTTTGGAAAGAAGTCGACTCAAGAAACTCCAAGAAAATATATGCCATCACTCTACTGAGTAGGGATCCCATCAGTAATCCAAATTTTTGTTTGTAAAAACTGTTATTGAAAGTGAAATAACATTGGTACTGAGATGGCAGTTTTTTATTATTTTAGCTATTGGTAGGGAGAAGTTTATCTTTGACTAGCAGCATGGCCTGGTGTTGCCCGTGCTTGATTAAAAAATCATACAACTCATACAGCAATCGCTATCACTTAACTTAAAATATTTTTGCCCTTCCTTGCCTTTAAAGGAGTGCCCTTTGCCATGCTGATGTTGCTACATGCCTTACTTCTTGCCTATCTCATACTGCAAATTTTTTCTAAGCTCTATACTAAACATTAAATCTGTTACGAAAAAAGAACTAAACAAAATGAACACAAAACGATAAGCTTTAAAAAAGGACTCGTAACTGGAAAAACCGAATTAAAAAAGAATATTAACAACAAATACTTTTTCACACCCAACCCAGTTCTGTGGAATCAGAATCAACGTTGAGTTTAAGCAAGCGAATGAGCCAATTGGAGTAAAGTGCCATGCAGATTTAAATTTTTCCCACTTGTGACGAATACAGCTATCAATTTTTTAGCATGCTTGCATGCTAGTTAACATTTATGTCAGTCAGCTATTGGCTCTCACGCTGGCCAATAGAATTTTCTTGCTTATTCGTGGCAGCCAGCTATTGGCTCTCACTCTGGCCAGTACAAAATGGCCACAAACTACATGAAAACTGCTGTAGAAGCATGAAAAAATCGATTATTTTCACTATCGATGGGAGTTGGGAAATGCAAAGTCGGTCTTGGCCTTCCCGCTAACTTGGAGCATGTACATGTAAATTTTGGTGCAAATCCGTTGAAAATTGCGGCCATGCATTCATTACGCACACACACACACACATCCTGCTTTTTATAGATAGATGCTTCTTTAAGAGATTTAAGCATTTTTCAATTGGGATATTAAAGTGATTTTATATTTAGACTGGCCATGAGTGTTTCAGTCATATTTATTTTCTTTAGTTTTTCAACAAGGTTGTGCATCATGGGATAACTTTTTCATCAATGCATTTCAGAAAGAAACCTTTTTGGTTTCTAAGTGAGTTGGCTAATGCTAAGTTTATTGTATTCTTTCAGAATTTGGTGTTTTTCCATGTTGATGGTATGACATGATGATATATAATTTTGTATAATTTTATATATCAACAACTGTATTTAGAAAAATATGACAAACTAGAAAATTTCTTGTGATGCATTTCATCCATTAGGATTTCATTGGACTCGGTTTTGTTGATGTTTGCCATGTTTACGCATGAAACACAAACTTTGACATGCAGATAGTTTCAAAGTTTTTTTGAAAGAATATTTTTTTTGTTTCAGTCGAGCCAAATTCATCTGTATTCTTTTCATCACTTTTCCTCTGACTATCCCACAATGTGACAACTTAAAATCTAAGAATGATGATATACAGGGTGTCCATAAAGTTTGTGTGTACTTTAAAAAAATTATGATTTTAAAGTGCACACAAACTTTATGGAAACCCTGTATTGTAAGAGCTTGGATGCAAATTTACTGTGGCTGAACTAATCAAGGTTCTTTCCTAACATTTTCATTTCAATGGATTTGGATTATTATAATGTTCTCTATGTCAAAATTGTCATCTGTTTTGTTTCGGTGAACAACCAATTTGTTTTGTGTGTTGTTATTTAAAATGAAATGCATCACAAGAAATTTTCCAGTTTCTCATATTTTTCTAATTACTGTTTTTTGGTTTATAAAATTATACAAAATTATATATTGTTATATATATATATATATATATATATATATATATATATATATATATATATATATATATATATATATATATAACAATATGTAATATATATATATATAACAATATGTAATATATATATATATAACAATATGTAATATATATATATAAAGCAATATGTAATAAATATATTACATATTGTTTTTTATATATATATATATATATATATATATATATATATATATATATATATAACAATATGTAATATATATATATAAAGCAATATGTAATATATATATTACATATTGTTTTATATATATATATATATATATATAACAATATGTAATATATATATATATATATATATATATATATATAACAATATGTAATATATATATATATATATAACAATATGTAATATATATATATATATATATATATATAACAATATGTAATATATATATATATATATATATATATATATATATATATATAACAATATGTAATATATATATATATATATATATATATATATAACAATATGTAATATATATATATATATATATATATATATATAACAATATGTAATATATATATATATATATATATATAACAATATGTAATATATATATATATATATATATATATATATAACAATATGTAATATATATATATATATATATATATATATATATATATATATATAACAATATGTAATATATATATATATATATATATATATATATATATATATATATACATTAGGTTGGTGCAAAAATAATATCATTTTTTGACGTATTTTTAACGTCAAAAAATGATATTATTTTTGCACCAACCTAATATATATATATATAGTCATTCGCAGACTGTTTCACAGCTCATCCGTGTGGCCAGACAATTGCTTCAAGCTGGGATTGAAACATGACTGATTTGGTATCAGTGGGAGATTCTAACCCCTAGGCTATTGACATCTGGCAGAAAGGCAAATTTTTGCGTATTTATTTTATCATAAACATGCCAGTGACTGATAGAATTCAATCCAGTTTGGATGTGTTTTTAAGACACTGTGAAATGTCGTCTCCTAGTGTTTGTGTTATAAATTAATTAGAAATTAGTGGCATTTCCAAATCAGTGTAGATATATAGTAGTGTAAGATAAAATCTATTTTGTAATGTATTTTTATTATATTTGTTTTTTGTCGTATCGTTCAGCTTAGTCTGTACTATCGAGTATCTGACCAAAACCAAAATGGCTGTGCCCATTAGAAAACACCATTAGTGTCTTTATAGTCATTTTTTTTCTAGTAAATGACAATTTCTGAGATTACCTTTAATGGTCCAGCATAGCCGAGCAACAATGCTATAAAAGTGCCAGAGAAAAATTGTCAATTAATCTCATTAAATTATGCTACTGCTTTTTTAATACCAGACTGAAAAACATTTTATCATGAATTTATAAAAAATAAAGAATAATTTCAAAACCCAAAATTATGTCACTATAATAAGGATTAAAAATTCTGTGTTTTTTATATGAATTGTAACAGGACATATTGAAAAATTCTTGGCTGAATCCATTTCCCAGAATCCATTAAATGACCAAACACCTTCTTCTGTTTGGTATGCCTGATCAGGACATGGGCAATCATGGTTCTCCACAACTTCTTGTCTTTTATAACTCTATTGTTTGGCTAGTTGTTTTCTCCTAGTCATCTGTGAGGAGATTGTCCATTATTCACTGTTATAGAGGAGGACATATTACATAGTTCAGCATTTATTTTATGGATTGATTTCCTCTTTCACTCTTACCTTCAATATGTCCTCTGAGTACCAGATTTCCAGGCCCTCTTTCCTCATTATATACACTAGAAATTTCAACTGTTTCTTCCTGATGTTAAGTATAAGTGTTCTTTTTGTTTCCATTTTCTGTAAAACTTCATCATTTGGTTTATGGTATTCTCAGTGTCCTTCTGTAGAGCCACATTTCTGTTGTTTCAACTTCATTCTTCAATTGCGAAGAGATTGTCCATTATTTACTACCATATACAAAGACATGGTTTTGAAAAGATTTCTTGGTTAGGCCAAGAATTTTTCTGCATTTCCTATTTTATAGCCAGGAAGGAATTCTTATTACATCAGACCTTACTTTTGGATATTCTTTTCTTCTCTTAGCAACTCTGAAATGCCATATATTTATTTGCTTCCTGTCGAATCATGTTGTTGATTTCTTTTCTTTTTTTTTTATCTTCCAACCTTTCTGTATATTATCTACTCATCTTTTTTCTCCTTATGGGAACAGTATTCTACTTTGTCTCAGTAGGTAAAAAAAAAATCATTCACTGAGAATATTAGTTAAAAGAAGTTTGTCCTGTGCTTGTTATTAGATTTGCTTCAACACACTGAAAAAAAAAAAAGTTTATTTCTAATATAAAATACACAGCCTAAAATTGTGGACTCTTAAGATTGTAAGAAACACTTTTCATTCTTCTTTTAAATAGCAAAAACACATCCTTCATTTTACATTTTGTTCAGTTTTTAATTTCATTTTTACCAAGAGAAAAAAATGAATCAAAATAAAAACTAAAAATAGAGGAGATTCAATTCTTCCTTATGAAACCACATTTTCTCTTCTGCTGATCGTCCATAAAAGGCTATAAATTTAGATACATGAGTTTATGAAAAAAATATTCCACATCAAAACTTTGTTGAATAACAGAACAACTTTTGTTGTAAGAAGCAAAAATTTTCAGCCAAATATAAGACAGGATAACATAATAAACTTGCATTGTATATCTGTTATTTTAAAAAGTGTTAAAAATATCCCTATCAACTGAATTTCCTTGGCATGTAAAATAAACATTGAAGTGTTCCACTCTATTCTGTTCTGTTGTGCTTGATGGAATTATTATGAAAAAAATATAGATAAATAAATCAGTAAAACTAAAGGTCAAAAAAAAAAAAAAAATTAAATGTTTGGCTTAAATTGTTTCAAATTTTGTTTTTCATTTTCCTATCCACTGGCTTATTTTTTTTAAATTACACATTTTTTTCTATATTAAATTTTTTTTAAAATGAATTTTTTAAGTGGAGAAAATATCAGTAATGGTGAAGAATACAAAGACAAAGAGAAAATTTCATTTTTTATAAGGGAAAGAAGAAGGGAAATAAAAGACAAGTTCAGAGAGAAAAATAAGAAAAAATGAAAGCATTTTGTGTTATTGATCATCTTTTACTTGGAACTGGAGGTTTAAGCATAATTCAGAATCATTTTCATGTACGTGTGAAATATTGACATCTCTATGGGTCATATGAAGCATTTACATCGTAAGATAAAATTTTCTTTCATTTTAAACTGAAATATAAAAAGCTAAGTATTTTGGTATTAAAATATGCATTATTATAGATCACCTGAGCCCTATAATTAAGCTCACAAATAGGTTTCTAATGACTGCTAACCTAGCTCATAGAAGATTTATGCTAGAAACGCTGTTTCCATGACAAATGTTTGGACAGGCTCCATTCTTTAGTTCAACCAATTCAGACCTTTATAGCTTACCATGCTATGCCTCTGGAGTCAAACTTTCCTCTCTCCTTCCATATTTCAATTGTAAAAACAAATTTCCACTCAAAATGCTTTTTCCTAAAAGCCGGAACATGCAGATGGTGTAATGGAATGAGAAATCACAGAGCTGAATTTGAGTTCTTGTTTATTGCATTCACTTGCACACAAATAAACATGGGAAATGTATGAATCAATCTCTTTCCCTTAGCTATGGGTTAAACAGTAGAACTTCTGTTTGGAAAAAGCATCGTTAATACTATATTTGCAAAGAAAAAAAAATTCTTGCAATCAAAATACTAACACTTTGTGGGTTATTAAATCCACAAATGGTTGATAGGTTGTAAAAAACAAATCGGTCAAACTGTGGCTGTGTTGAATGGACTCCTGCATGGGTGCTTCTCCAAATGTGACAATATTAAGCTTTTCAAGTCAAGAGTCAGTCATTACTTATCATTCATATCCACATAATCCTCCCTTCTTACTTTCTTTTTAAGCTTTGTATTGGGTGAATGTTAATAAAAAATGGGGCAAAAACAGTGTACTTTTGTATAAGACATTGGCAGAAGAAATGCTATTTGAAAGATAAGTACAAATGCAAAATGTCCCATACTTATGTTCCTAGATTAAATAAAAGTATTTGTGATGGTGCAGTAAAAGGACCTATTTGAACAACTAGGGAAACTTTTTTATTTATTTATCTTTTTTTAAAGCGTTTCACCCCAAGTAAGGCGGAAAGCCACTAGGACGCAAGGGGTTACAGAAGATTTGGAGCAAGATCAGATAGGAGTGATAGAGGAAAGGATGAGGAGAAGGATAGTGGATAGATCAAGGCAACTGGAGATGTCGATTGACATTACATTTGGATAGTTGGAGATTATAGCTCTCAGGGAAAATGGAATAGGGAAAGGGAGTTCCACAGGCGAGAGGTGCGAGACATGAAGCTACTGGAGTAGAAGAGACGGCTACATTTGGTAGTTTCGACAGTGAAAGGGTGAGAGTCGGATGCCAGCCTCGTAGGGCGCTTGAATTCATGAAGTCTGGGATGCAGCTCCTCGGAGCAATTACCATGAAAGTATTTGTAAAAAAGAACAGAGAGAGGCACGTCTGTGAGAAAGTGACTGTAGATGACATGCCAGAACAGACCCAGCTATATTGCATATCCGCCTCTGGAGCTTATCAAGAACACCGAGGCAAAAAGAAGGGGCTCCAGACCATATATGGCAGCAATACACCATGCAAGGGCGAATTGTTGATTTTCTAGATCTGATGGATCGATTCTGGGGAGAAAAATTTCCTGGCACAGCACAGGGAGCCAACTTTCCTTGCGTTGACATGAAAAAAACATGCTGGAAGAAAGTTCCTGCATTGAGTCTCAAGTGTTGCTCTCTACAAGGTGCGATGGGTAAATTGTCGCTATTTTATATTTTTAATTTTGTGCATGTATATTGTTCATTTTTGTTGACTGCACAGTATAACAGGCTCAGATGAGCACCATCTGTAAGAGAAAAAAACATCATGATACAATTCACTTTGCCAGAAATTTTGAGATGGTATGTTGTACTACTTGGCATTTGCAGAGGAAACTGTTCAAATGAGATGTCAGTGTCATTTAGACGACAATTTATCCATCGCACCCTGTATAATGGGAGGACAAAGGCATATTGAACCTCATGCCACTCATTTCAGTTTACTGTATTCTATATGTTCTACTTATGGTGATTTATTTCTTTCATTGTTATTTCTAACATTTACTGTATTAAAAAGCATGCTTAAAATTGTTGATATTTGCCCTGAAATATTGAAATCTCATTGGATTACCTGTTTGTTCAGAATAATTTTCATCCTTGTTTTAAAACTGACCTGAGGAAATCACTTAATTAAATTGATATGCCCTTGAAATAGGCACTAATATCCCTTTTCCCAGATTTCTTTGGGAAGTTGGCTGTTTCCAAAATACGTTGTTGAAAGTTCCTTTTGTTCAAATGTTGTCTACTCAAATTATAAACTTTTTTTTTCCTGCTTTGATGGAGGATAAATAATCTTTTTCTTTTTTTTTTTTTTTTTTTTTATCTTTGCTGAACAGACATTAGCAAGGATTGTTTGTTCTTCAAAAAGAAAAAAAAAATCTCTTTTGGCAAAGTTCTTTGCTTTTGGCTCCATTCTTTTCTGTCTTGTAGAACAAAAGTTGATATTGTTAACCAGAAAATATTCTCTTCTGTAAGATATATATCCATTTCTGTTTTGCTATCTCTCTCTCTCTCTCTGGCTTTATATATATATATATATATATATATATATATATATATATATATATATATATATATTTATTATTATTTTTTTTCAAACATATATAAATTAATGTACTGATGCATATAAACATATAGAAATGCTTGCAAATAACTTATTTATGAATATGTAAATATATCTGTATCAATCCATGCTATTTTTATTTTTAGACATATATTGGCAAGACTTTTTTTTTTTAATCTCTTAAGAACCTAGCTTAAAGATTTGTGTACACATGTATGCAAGTCTGCACGTAAAGTTTATAGACAAGCAAGGAGATTTCTATTAAGAATGTAATGGTTTCTTATGCATTTTTATAGGATGGATATCTGATTTACTTTCTTCTGGTTTTGAGGTTGATTGCTACAATACTTTGCCAGCATTGATTTGGTTTCTGTTAGAGACTCACTTCTCTTGGATAGAAGACTGTGAGTGCCTGCAAGCTATTTTCCATTAAATCAGTGCTGGAAAAAGACTGAAGAAAATGAGGATGACTCTGAAGAGAAAAATGAAAGAATTCATAAAAGACAAAAGGATAAAACACACAATGCTGATAGTCTCAGTTCCAGCATATTACTATATTTTTAGTGTCTTTCTTGGCAATTTTTTTTTTTTTTGTTGTTGCTGTTATTGAGAAGGGGTGGAAAGAAATGTTTTCTTGGGACTTAATTTTTGTGTATAGTTAGGGGGACTTACTCAGCATTTCTCTCACTCTTTTTGATCACCATGCCTTTCTAATGAAAAGAAAAATGTTAAACTGATTGGCAATGCATCAGGGTAGGTTAGATTCAACCTCTTGCGTAAGCCGTAGCACGAGAGTGACATCAGGGACCCTGGAAAGAATTTGAACTTGTTTTTGCCAATTTTTCAAAGTCTCTTGAAACTGTACCAATTCCCATTATCCATTGATATTGGATTCCATTATGCAACCCTCAAAATTCATTCGGTATGGAAGTTTTCATGGTTTTTCACTGAACAAAAATTATTAATTTGGCTTGATTACTGTGGTGGGGGTGGGGCATTTTCATGAAGAATTTTGATTTCTTGGTGAGTAGAAATTGATTTCACTATTTAAAATACAGATGCATACTCAAACACATCTCCCAACTAAAAATAATGTTTACAGTAATATGAAATAATTTTGGATTAAAAAAATCCATTTCAAAATGTTAAATAAACATTTTGAAATGGATATGTACCAGAGAGCATATCTTTATTTAAACACATTTCATTGAATAATATAGACATATTGTGTTTACTTATTTTTATACAGATTCTTTCCAGTTGTCTAATCAGTTTCTTGATGTTAAGATTAAATTCGTCAAAGAAGGCGCCATAGTTTTTTTTAACCCAATTACTTTCGATCTTTTCCAAGATCATCTTCAAGGGTAAATTACAAAGGAAAACTTGTTGTAACTTGGATATTATCTGCATTCCATTGTGATGGTGATTTTTTTTTTTTTTTGTAAACACACATGAACATGCTCTGTAATTATTTTAAAATTTTAATTTTATCCATTGTAACTATGGAATATTTTGCAAGTATTTCATTATAATGGAGCTGACCAGAAATTGGTAGAAATGTAATATGGAATTAAATACTATATATATATATATATATATATATATATATATATATGTTTTACAGTATGCTATATTTATGGGCTAAAATGCTCAATATCAGGAATAGAATGTATGTCAATATAAAAATGGATGTTTAGGTCTACACTCAGTGGTGGCAGTGTGTTTCATGCTTAAATGCTATTTTCATAGCCTGAAGATTGCATTTAAGTATGAAACAGACTGTCAGCACAGGGAATTGAATGCAATATCCACTTTCAGATTAAGTTGGCATAAAGTGGCTTCCCTGTGCCTTTTCTATAATTATTTTCATGGTAAATGTTGAGATGAACCGGACTTTTGGAATTTAAGTGCAATACTAAATTGACAACAGGGTCTCATAAATTTGCAGTTGAATTGGCTAAATGTAACCATGAGTTCTATGCTAACAGCTTCTTTTCTTGCACTTCTCACTCGTGGAACTCTCTTCTGGCTCCATGCTTTCCAGTTAACTTTGAGCTTCAAAAATTTAAATGCAATGTCAGTTGGTATCTACTTTCTTCCTGATTACTCTTCTGTTGTCTTTGCTCCTTAATAAATTTTCTCTTTTTTAATTCTTTCACACCTCATAACCTCTTGTATCTTAGTGACTTTACTGCTTTGTTTGGGGTAAATTTGATTATATATATATATATATATATATATATATATATATATATAAGTACAATATTAGTCAGTTATGTGCCATGTGTGATACAGGCTTAGGTGATCATGTATCTTTCGATACACGACTGACGAGGCAGATTTTTTTCCACAGTAGGTTGTCATTTCTTTCTGCAGTAGGCCAGTTGCCATCCAAGGCTATAGAACCTCATCTGTCCTGCTATTTATGCAAAGCTGAGGGTGGGGAGAAGAAGAGGATTCATATCTTTCCTAAAGGTATTAGCATGTAAGTGAATGTAATGCATTTGACTGGAATTTGAACTTGGCTCTCCGATTCCTCAATCCAAGCCGCTATCCATTATTCCATTGACTCCTTGTTCTTTTGGTATCATTCACTGTTAACCAGTATTTTTAGTCATAGTAACATTTGCACTACTTCTCATATTTTATCTGGTACCATTAGTAATTAGCTATAAAATAGAATAGGTGCCAGTAATGAATCTGTTTTCAGGAGTAATTTTGTTATTTACTTTTTCCATTTTTAATTAGTTGAATCATTTAAAAGACTTTAGACTTGGGTAAGGCAATAAACTACATTTGTCAGCAAGGCCTCTGATCAGGAGATTGGAGGTTTTGAGGAACATGGAACCACCTCTTAATTTCTGTTGTCTCCAGGTCTACTGTGACCTGGGGTGGTAGCATCAGTTAGGGTCCCAGCTATGGGTAAATAGTGAACCCCCCAAACAAAAACAAAACTCCATGAGAGTATAAAAATAAATTTGATAGTAAAAATACCATCAATATATTTTTATATTAAAAAAAATACCAGCAATACCTATTTATAGTTAGATGACTAACAATCCATTTTATAGTAAAATTACCAACAGTACAATTTTATAGAAAAATGACCAACAACAAATTTATCTGTAGTTGATGACATACAATTGTATTCAAAATATTTAGATTTCAGCATTAAATAACCCATACAGGTGTTCATATGCCGCTAGACAAAATTAACCAAATTTAGAAGATTTTTGTAAGTAATAATGATTACATCCCATTTTATTTTTTTAAATGAAATCTTAAACTGAAAATAGAGGATTTTTCTTTTCCTTCATGAATCAAGAAAAAATAAAGGTTTTCTCACTCAGTTTTTGATAAGAATTTATAAGTCTTAATTCTTTGTTATGTGTAAATAATCTTTCTCTGGTATTGTATATTAAGAAGTTTATGAGACCTTCAACAAATGCTAATCTTTATATCCAAAGTGTTTTTAAATCAAATTAAGTTTTAGGGATGGAATGGAATTCTAACAATATTAATATTTTATAAACAACAGGGATTATTTACAAAAATTAACAACTAGTATGGACTCCACTTGTGAGTGATGAGGATGTTTTAAACAAAAGGGGTACAAAAAGGATGCTTACTTAGAATCAGATAGTGACATAAAATTTGACACTCACAGAACATTAAAGTTGAAAGGGAAAAAGGTTGGCAGAATAGCTACTGGGAGGCATGATGAAAAAACAAAACCTTACTAAGAGCTACAAAGGATAGGAAGTTGTGGAGAGTCATGTTCGCCCACATCATGAATGTTAAATAATAGTCTAGCAGATTATATTTTAGAGAATTGTATTCTGCTTTGACTTCCTCAATTTGACCTTTGAGGTCAGATACGGGAAAACAAAGGAAGTCAATTGTGATTGGCTGAAGCTAGCATGGGAATGTTAGGTAGAAAGAGATTTCAGGGAGTTAAGTTTAACACATCATACAATGTAGACATAGTTTTTTTTGTATCTCAGAACTTGCTCGCCAGTGCGGTTGAGAGTGTGACTCCACTGGCTAGTTAGAAATGTACATGTTGATATGTTGAATAAAATAGTTGTTTTAAAATTGCTTTTGTGCCTTTCATCTCTGGACCCCCAAAACATTTTGCTACTCAGCCAGGAGAAAATGAGAGAAGAAAGAGAAGAAGACATCTTTATTCTCTAGTTGACCTCATCAACCAAGACCTCCCCAGAACAAGAGGCAATGCATCACTGAAGAGGTCTAGCATTTAAAAGAACATGTGAAGTTAGCATAAAAAGTGGAATCTGAGAACTAAGATCAAATTCCAGCTTAATCTGTTGCATTTACTCTCACACTTCTGCTCTTGGGAAAGACATGAATCCACGTCTTCCCTAGATATGGATTAAATAGTAGAGATAACTGTGCTCTTCAGCCTTTGATGCCAACTAGTTTGAGAAAAGCAAAACTCTGAACTACAAACTTGGGAAGAAGCCAACAGGAAAACACTCTGGTACCTTTCTCAAGAATTCATGGAAATTCAAAAGTAATGAAAGAATCCATTGATCAACAGACACCTGAAGAAGGGTGGCAGGCATAATGGCCAAAATGTCGTAATAATAACAATAAAGTTAAGGATATTAGTCTAACTGTAAATCATGTTAATAAATGTAATAAAAGTCTCTGAATTCATGTAATTAAACTGAAGTGCCAAAAAATTAGAGGTTGTGGTACAGAGAATGGTTTTGCCCTCTCCCATTTGTAGAAATGGAATGGATAATATATAGTTAGTATAATAAGTAAAGAGATTGTGTAGCTGTGGCTGTCATAGGATATGTTGACAGGAGTTAATACCGTTTGTGGATTGATTGCTGGGATCAGAAAGATGGGGGCACTCTATCTGAGATGGCAACTGCTTTGGGTTGAACTTGGTCAAAATTAAAAAGGGTATATTAGGAATATGTTTATTTGGGGCAGATAGCAACAGCATGTGTAACGTGTGTATCCACAGGAGATACAAGAATGGTATTACTGGTGACTGACAAGGATGGTAACTACACATTTTTTAAAATCTACCTCAGCTCACATATTGATTTGACGTTAATTCTCCTCAGTGTATTGATTAATGCACAGTACAAAATATAGTGTGTTCTAGTGGTTTTGTTGTCAACCAACAAGAGTATCATGGTTGGCACCACAGCCTTAGTTACTGCACCTCATCTTGGCTACAGAATATTGCCATGTTGTCTGGTCAGATAAATCATGTTTCCAACATTTTCAGGCAGGTAAGTTCCTGCATGTAGCCTTGCATGTGATATGTCAGCCAGGTATGATGCAAGATAGTAGTGGTGTCAGGTATGTTTTGTTGGGGAGACCAATGAGTGCAAGTGAAACTGGAGTTTGTTTCAATGTGTGTGATACTTATAAATCTCGTTGCAAACCATTTACACACCTTTATGCACACCATGGCTCTTAATGGGAGTGTTTGTTTCATGATTTTGTGACAAAATACTGGTTGCAGAATCATCCACCTAACTGCCACATACACCACTGCCTACACCCTACATTGGCTAGATTTAAACCTTATTGAGCATTTATATAACATGTTTGGAATCTCACTAACTTCCTTGCAGCTACATTCAACAAAGGCAATAAATTCTTTACTTGAAAATTACAGTATGTGGAATAGTTTGAAGAGATGTAAAAAAAAAAAAAAGATGATTTTATCTCAGTAGAAATGTGAATTTGAAAGAATATCTATGTATACTCAATGGAGGTATACCTGGAATACATGAAAATTTACATAATTTTCAACAGGGTGGTGCAAACTGTCATACCTTGAGTCAACTTTAAATTATTTAAAAGAAATATGCATCATACGATTTTTAAAATTGCCCAAACCTGTCTCTTGATTTGAAAATTATTGGAATGTACTAAAGAGGAAAGTTGAAAGATAAGAGAATGATTGAACAAATATTGATCATCCTTTTATTCCAAATTTAAGATTCTCACTACTAAACAGAATTTTGTCCATTTTAAGCAATAAAGGAAATAGTATAAAATGCTAGATAAGCTTTATAATGTAGATTATTAAACAACAATAGATTTGTTTAATTTGATTAAATAAGTTATTTATTGTATATATTGAATAATAGATGTTTGATTAGATAATACATTATTTATTATATATATTTAATAACAGATTTGTTTAATTTGATTAAATAAATGATTTATTATATATATGTTTAATAATAATGGTAAACTTGTCTAATTTGTTTTAATCATAAATTATTGATTATATATATTTAATAATAGACTTGTTTAATTTAATTAAATGATTTATTATATATATATTTAATAATAGATTTGTTTTAAGTTATTTATTATATAATTTGGTTCAATCATAAATACTTTATTATATTTATTTAATAATAATAATGAAATTGTTTAATTTGCTTTAATAATCAACTGCGTAAAACATTTGTTTGCTAAAATGTTTGTAGCATTTCTTAAAACCTCTTATTATCTGTTATAAATTCAAAAGAGAAAGCAAACATGTTAGATTAAATGTTCTTTAATTCTTCACTTATCTCTATTAAAATTTTTATTTAAAACTCAGATCATAATTTTTAATTCACATGACACTATATACCTAAGATATTTGAAGTAATACAGGAATGAATACAAGGTACCTGATAATGATTACAACTATAATGTGTATATTTTCTTGAAAACTTGCTTAATTTGTTCTTTTTATTTTATTATAAATTTTATTATGAATTACCTAAAGCATTTGTTTGCTAAAATTTTTATCATTTTTCTTAAAATGTTTGTCATATTTTATATATTTAAAATATGTATTTTCGATTAATATACTTATTGATTTGTCATTTATCTTGTTTAAATCAAGAACTGCAATTATAAGCTATATAATCTTTAATGCAATTGATACCGTGTGTGTAAAACATTTGCTTAAGATTGTATTAAGCTGATAATTAGGAAGTAATATCACATGTTTTTGTTCGTTCATTTCATAAAATTGAACATATTAATTATCCTTAGATAATTTGTCCTTATGTTTTTGGTTTCTTCCTGTAAGAAGCATTGGTTAAGTTACATAACAGTAGTGAGTTCAATCTCTGGATTGAGTCATGTAAAGAAGTCAAATACTCTGGTTTAGTGGAAATTAACTGATATGAGATTTTCTGTCATATATACCACCGACTGAGAACAACATATTCCCAGGGATTGAATAAAGTGTTCAGTTCTTGAAGTAAATAGCAATGAGAGGTTTAATTAAAAAAATCAAAAGTCTGAGGTTGTAATTCAAAGGGTCATGAATCATTCTTGCAAGTTCAATGTCAGATAATGCCTGAGGCATAGATCAAATAGAAAAAAAATCCATATCACAACTTACAATGCACCACTATCCTCTTTACCCATGAAAAGCCAAGCAAATCCTGTGATCTGAAATAGCATTCTTTTATTAGGGTAAGGTTGTGATTGGCTGAGACTCGTAAAGAAGCGCAAACAATTACCATATTTCAAGGCCTACTAAAGTCGACCTGATCTAGATTCACATTTTCTTTTTTGACAGGTAGCTGTTGTGGTAAGATCCAGTTACCCTCCTTACTATCATGAATGGGCTGATCTATTCATGATAAGTAGTCCTGTGTAATTGTCTAGAACTAAAGTTTATTGAATACAACTAACATGACTGACTCTTGTTGAGTTAGGAGTTGTGTCTTGCCAGACCCCACATCTCAATTGTAGCACAAAGAATACAAATTCTTTTTTGAAGTAAATCTTGGTTTTCTCCTTTGTTGCCATGGTTCTAAATTCGTTGGAAGATTACCATCTATGGCAGACATGTAAAGAAGGCTGAAAATGACCAGAGAGTACACTGACTGAAATATTATGACAGTGACAAGCAAGATAAGGGTATTAGTTTGAGTAAATGTGTATACTAATAATTTGATAGTTTTGTGACATAAATCTGATTACAGGAACGCTCACCAGACATTCATATTCTCCATTGGCTCTCATGCTTGCTAGATTTGTTAGGAACCTCAACATTTTTTTTATTACCACACCCAATAAATGCAACTGGATTGTGTTCTTTGGTTAGTTATATTCCAGTACCTTGTAGACTCCATATTATGTTAGCTTTCTTCCAATGTGTCATATTTTTTCAGGATATGGCTCTCTATAAATTCTTGCCATTTGTGGGCTCTAAGTAACTCTTACTCATTTACAACATGTCTTAGTTTTTGTTGTCCTTGTTTTGCTATTCATTTACACAAACTTAAGCATATTTGTTTTTTTTTCCCCTGCTTCTTTTGTTTTTTCTCTGCTTTTCAATATTTGCCATGAGTGTTAAATCCTCCAAGATATTGTTTCTGTATTATGTTTCCAAAATTTCAGCTTTTGGTTTATATTAATAGCAATTTCATTTTAGCTCCTATTTTCCTTAAAATGCTCTTTTATGACCTGTCCATGATAATCTCAAATTTTTCTGTAGAACTATAATTTTGTCATTGCTAGTCTTTGCTTTATATGTGAGCAAATTGTCCAACCTTCTTTTCCTGGATTCCAAAGACATTTTCTGATCCCTTAATACTTTGCTCAGTTTATGAAGAGCTGGTATTATTTCGTAAAAGGGAGGAGCTGCATGTTATTGGGGAGATGTCCCTAATGTTTTGGCACTTTGTTTTAACAAAAAAAAAAGAAAAAAAAGAAGAGATTGAAATTCATTAATGTCTAATAATTATATTGAATTTAACTAATTTCCATTACCACCAAACTAAAAAAAATAAAAATAAATTATCATTAGGAAGAATTGCTCCTCCATGGGAATAAAAATAGAAAAGATAAAAAAATAAATGAATGACGCAAGGTCAAAGAATGTGCACATTGAGATCTGGAATGCAGCACCACCTTTCCATCTTGGTTTCCCAAAAGTCTTCAAGAATTTCTAAAAGGGTTGGGTTGCAACTTTTCCATTCTAAGAAGTTTCTTTCTTAACAGTTCTTGTAAAAAGTTTCTTATATTCAACACCAACAACATTTAAAACATTCTTACCATCAGTACCAGCAACAGATAAAATTTCTTATGTTTAGTACTAGCAAAAGTAAAAATTTTCTTATGTTCAATCTCAGAATTGCTAAGAGTTTTTTTTATGTTTAGTACCAGCAAGTGCCATCCCTTGTTCATTAGTAGTTGTTATTAAAAATAATGGGGAAAAAAACAAACAATGGCAGCTCAAAAACTGCCATGTCAAAGAGTTTTAAATGAAGGCTATGTGAATTGGAGATCAAGTCAAACAAAATCAAAGCAGCAATACTGTCACAATCTTGGACATAATCTAACAAGAACTGAATTGATAGTGAAGTCTTTTTAAACTATTTATGTAAATGATTTCTGCTTATAAATATGTGAAAACCAAGCGAAACAACCAAGGTATCAGCATATCACACAAAAATAAATTGACAGACACTGCCTTGTATTTAAAATAGTTCTCACATAATTATTTATATAAAAGTTACAAACAAATTTGGTTTAGTTTAATTTGGTCAAAGGTCATAATTTGTGGGATAGGGAATACATAAACACATTTGTTTCTTGTTGGATATACAAACAATAAAACTCAGCTCTTGAGATTTGCCTTTACCTGGATTTGAACCGAAAGTTCTTGTCATAGAACCAAGTGTGATATTTGAGCATCATTACATATTATCAAGCTGTTAAGCTTTGAGCAAACCAAGATTTTCTTCTTCTTCCCCTATGTGCCATGTCCCTTGAGTACATGAGCAATCCTATTCTTTGTAGTTCATTGTAGAAATATTTGTCCTTTTGCCCCCTATTCTGACATCATTTTACACAAGCTCATCAGATAGGTGGCCTTCTGCCTCTCCCTGTTCCTTTTGCCTGTGAGTGTCAAATTCTCTTAACCTTCCTTCCTGATTATGTGTCTGTTATATACTGTACCTATGAACACTAAAGGGTATGTCTCAATCCTCTTAAATACATTCGACACTATTGGAAGTGGGGGTAATTTGCTGTCTAAGTAATCCGCCACTAGCAGTAGTTTACCTAATTTATTCCACTGGCGAGTATTGTATTTTGTTGATGTTATAAAGATTACCATTTCATTTCCAACCACTGTTTTGGTTATCCCTTATTCAGTAACCTTTTCTAGGTTACAAGAATATCTCAGGAATTCAAGTTGTCTCTTTCTGATTCTGATTATCTTCTATGTGCCATGTTCCACCAGGATATAGATAATCATGGACCTCCACAACTTCTTATCCCTTGTATCCCTTAGCAGTTTTTCTCCCTTTGCTAAGCCTCCCAACTCCAGTTCCTCCATTCATTCACACATGCTCCGCAGGTAGTTGCCTTGTTCCCTTTCCCTATCTCTCTTGTCCCCAGTATGCTCTGTGAGGGTTAAATTTTCCAAGCCCTCTTTCTTCACTAGGTGTCCAAGAAATTTAATCGTAAATATAAGTGTCCTTTTTGTTGCCGTAAAACTTCTTCATTGCTTACTTTCTCTGTCCATGGTAACTTTCCAGAAAAATATTCTTTTTGTGTTAAAAGTTGTTTTTATTATTTAAAATTTATTTATAAAATACAAAATCAGGATCATAGTTTGATTTTTTTTTTTGTTTTTTACCTTATTCTCTAAGGATCAATACACATAAATGAATTGTTCAAACATTTTAAGTTAGATTTTTGGGAAGCAAAAACTGTTACTGTTATTAAAAGTCATAAAAAAGTCATAAAAATATGATACCACATGAAAATGTGTGTTTTGTCTTTAAGAAAACTGATAAGTAAAATTATTTATGAAATGTTTGAAATTGCATCAGCTACAATATTGTCAAGAAAATGGTTGCAAGAAGTGAAACTGAAGACAAACAAAACAAAATTCTATTTCTATTCAGATGTTTTATTCTCTGTCCATCCCAACTTTGTAAAGTCATTTTATCTCCTATATCAGGAACCAGCAAGTTAGTTTGCAATTCATTTGCTTGACTTTCTACTTGAAGACATCATTTTGTTTGTTTTTTATTGCTTTCTCTTTTGCATTTATTTTTCTGTAGAAAGAGAAAAACGTTTTTTTTTTTTTTCTGGTTCAAAATAATCTTTTTACATTATTCATTTACAATATTTTTACTTTCTTGCTTTTATCCAGTACAGCAGTTTTTGTGGATGTTTTTTTATATATTTCCTATCTGACGTAAATCATTGAGATGATTCTGAAAAGTATTCTTATTATTCCATCAGCAAACCAGTCAAGAGGCATCTTAATATTCATACAAAAAACTGGCAAAGCCTAATGAGAAATGATCTGATTATTACATAATGGGACCTCAATACATGATCAAATCATACCTCCTCATGAAAATAAAAGCAATCAAATTCCAGCAAGTAATTTTATCATAGAATCTTAATCAAGACACCAGGTTTGTTCTCAGGGTGCAGCTTCTTCCAGTCAAACACTCGTGGCCTAAGCATAACTCTTTGGTCAGATCATTACCCACAAAATAAAACCATGAGATAAAATTATAGCAATAGATATTTTATTTTGCTTGTAACATTCTGGTGTAGATGAGGTAGAGGTGCAGCTTCTTGAAAGGGTGAACAGTCTAACTGGCCCGTCTTCCTTTTGCTTAACTTTTGGAAAGCATTTTTTGGTATCCCAATGCTCCTTCCAATTTCAGTGTTGCATTTTTCATCCTATGTTAAAACACTTCCCAGATATTTAATGATTTTTACTCATTGATACATGTTGGGCTCTTCTTTTTGCTGACAATCTGTTATACCATAGTACCTATTCTATTGTAATAGACTCTCCCACAGATAATAAGTAGGAGTAGCAGTGGCCAGCTCGGCTCAGTGGTGTTCAGTGAGTCAGTCGATATCGGACATTGAAGTACCAACCATCACAACTAGATTGCTGCATCATTAACTCTTATTTCAAGTTCCTACGTTTTGTACGTCGAACCTAATTTAGGGCGACTTATTGAAATACAAGCCTCCACTGTGAAAACTACTCCACAACACAATCTTACATTCTGATTACTAGTGATATTTAGTCCTTTTTTCTCACTTTCCTTCACTACCTTCTGTAGGAATTCTTGTAGTTTCCTTACTATGTCTGCTATCGACACAGGTGTCATCTGCGTATCTTATACTATTACGATTGTGGCTGCCAATAATGAATCTTTGTAGGACTTCTAATTCTCTCAGAATTACCTTCCTGTATAATCCAGTGAGCAGACACATCCTTGTTTTGCACACCTTTCTATTTTTGTGTAATTCATTTTCTATCCATATGCAGGCAGTTTGCTGCCAGTATATGCTCTGGATTATTCTAATGTCTTTCTCAAATATTATTTCAAAGTTACCTAGCAATTCTAACAGTTCTTTGTGATATATTTTATCAAACACTTTTGCATAATCTATAAAACATCGGCATACATCATTTTACATTTAGATTGCTCTTTCTGATATCATTCTTAGGATGAATATTGCATTCCTTGTTCCATTGTCTTTAATGAACCCTCACTGTTCCTATCCTATTGTGTGCTCTATTTATCAGAATTTGGATAAGTTTGGTTAGATTGTCCGATGGAGTTCACATTTATTTGCACCTGGCTTCTTAGGCAATGCTATGAAAATGGATCTATTTAGGTCGTCCGGTAGATCACCACTCTTGTAGATTTCATTTATTATATCTGTAATTTTGTCAATGAAAAAATCATCTAAGGCTGAAAGCATTTCTATTAAAATTATGTCTGGCCCTGCTGCTTTGTTTCTGTTCAATTTGGCCTGTGATGATTTTATTTCAGATTTTAATATTTCCAGTCCTTCCATATTTCTGTGTATTGCCAGTTGTTCTTTTTTTGTCCTAAAAGATTTCTCTGATGTATTCATTCCTTTTCTGAAGTATTTTTTTATTTCCCTAATATCAGTGTCCCATCATTGTATTTTATGCATCCTGTTGATGAACATGTCTTTTGTCTTTTTAGATCTCTTAAATTTTTATGCATATCTGTTTATCTTTGATACTCATTCTTTCTATTTTTGCACAGTTTTTGTTGAACCATTCCTCTTTAACCCTCTACATTTGTTCCTAATGTCTTTGTGCAGAGCTCTATATTCTGTGCTATACCTAGGCATTTTTTTTTGTCTCATTTTCATCATGTCAAGTATTTCCTCTGTCATCCATTTGTTTTTGTTGCCTATTTTTCTTTGTGATGATCTCGATTACTGATGTCACTAAAGCTTCTCTTAATGTGTCCACTTTGAGTTTTCATTCTTATTTTGTCCATTGTATTTTCTTTTAACGCTGTTCATATATTTATCCTTCACATTCATGACATTCAGGAGTCTGTCACGTGGTAATTTGGATGCTGCCTTTCCCTCTTCAATTTCCAAGTTTATATATCACTAGAAGGTGGTTCCCCCTCTCGTTGGCACTTGGGTATGTCTTGAAGGTTATAGTTATCTCGTTGACTTGGTTTGTCATTTCTCCTCCTGAGCTTCTCCATGTCCATATATATGTTGGGTATTCTTGAAATTATTCTCCATGCACAATTGGATCCATTTTCTCTGTGTTCAGTACAACTTTATAAATTTGTAAATGGATACATTTTCTTCGTTCTTGAAAATTTATAGCAAAAATATTTTACATTACTGTGGAAATAAAATAGGCACATGCCATCTTCCGTCTTGCTTGTAACCATCCATCACAATAAATATAATGTTTTCTGAGCTAAAGCTGAATTAAATCTAATAAAATTTCATAAGTTTATATTTGGTATTGTTACTACAGGGTGCAATGGATAAATTGTCATCTAAATTACACAGAAATGAAAATAACACTGACATTTCATTTTATCAGATGTATTTACCAAAATTACACAAAAATATCTTGAAATACTAAAGAGTAAACTTATTCAATAAAATCTCCATTCCTCCACAGCCTTCAGGCAACTTCGGAATCTCCTGCAACTCTTCTGGACAGTCTCCTTGTTTAAGTTGGTGAATGCTGGCATAATCCCTGCCTTCAGTTTATCTTTGGTGTTAGTAGGAGTTTTGTTGATCTCTTGCTCAACTGCACCCCACACATAATAACCAAAGTGATTTCAGTCTAGGGAGTTAGTTGGCCAGATGTAAGGGGTGATGTGGTTGCAGAAATTGTCTTACAGCCATGACTGAGTTCTCCTACTTGTGTGGCATGATCCAGACATAGGGTCTTCTAGCAGCCACTATATTGACCTAGGGCAGCACTAGGCCTTTGTGTTGTGTCTGAGACCCCGTGGGATCATCATCTATAGTGGAAAGTATCTGCTTGTGTGTTCTTCCTCAATAAGGCTACGATCACCAACTCTAAACTTAGCAAACCACTTCCATACAGTTCTGTCAGCTAAAGCACTTTCACATATTTTTTGTTGTTTGCAAGGCATTTTTGCTGTTATGGTAAAAAAAAGCATCAAATGTCTAAAAATGGCCCTTATAATCTTCCATTTTCATAGGGATGCAAAATTGACATGGATTAAGTAATTTTAAACTTTTAATAATGGATTTTGTAGAAATGTATAATTAATACTTGATTTTGTAGAAACTTGTAAATAATTGATTTTGTAGAAACCAATAACTAATATTAGATTTTGTAGAAACCTATAATTGATACTAGATTTTGTAGAAACCTATAATTGATACTAGATTTTGTAGAAACTTATAAATAATAATGGATTTTTAGAAACCTATAATTAATATTTGTGGGTATTAATGGGTTAACCTCAAATAATTATTATAAATATGAAAAATCCTAATAATATTATTCACTGAGTTTTTCTCAATTCCCTATGTATAAAGCAGCGAATGTGTGTCCTACAAATTCTATTTGGTATATTCATCAAATAAAAAAATCAATTATTTCTTAAATGAAATATAGTCGCTTGAAGAATATGAATTTTTTTTTTTCAATCAAGAAATTCATTTCTGCTTGAAGGACTCAAATTGTCTTCCAGAAAGATTCCTGTTTAACTTCTTAGGCTGAAAGTTATTTCTAATGTGATTTTCTGAGAATCTCAGTCAACCATTTTGATTCAAGGGCTTATTTGAATATTCATCTATTTTTATATATATATATATATATATATATATGTATATATATATATTTTTTTTTTTTTTGGTTTAATCATTCTATTTTAACAACAATGTTACATCAATAGCCTGGAAGTCTGTCCTTATATAACCTTTTATAAATTTCATTATTCTTGTTCCTGTTTTCTTCTATTTTTGTTTTCTTTAATAAAATCAAGAATTTTTTTTTTTTTTTTATCTGCTGTTGTTGACCCTCTCGCTTGATTTCAGTGCTTCACCGTTGAATTATTTCAAAAAGAAAATAATGTAAAAATACTTAAAAAGCTTCCAAAAATACTTTTTTTTTAAGGAAATCTTTACGGACTTAGAAATTCCTCATGAAATTATTTTAATTTCATTTCATTTTAATTCAATTTCATTTATTAAAAGACAAAAAAAGACAAAAATAATTTGAAATGCAAATAAAGGCAAATTCATGTTCAGAAATTAGCTTTAGTGAGTTAATTAGTGAAGTAATCTGAGGGAAATTACCATTGTAAAAACACTGGTCAAGTAAAGTTTATTGTAGTCAGTTTATTTTGTTCTTTTCATTTTATCTGTAAGTGACAAATTATTTGGATAATCCAGATATTTGTACTAAGTTTTTGACTAATTCTTTTAAAGTGGTGGGGCTGATGAAAAGTTTGGAGCATGAACCTTTTCCTCAAATCACCAAACAAATATCAGAATACTTGTACAAATGGATTTGCTATTTAGACTAATACTATGAAAACATGTTTGTGCTGTAGACATTTTACAAGTATATGAATTATGACTTTTAGACATCTATTCGAAATTTGCATCGGTTAATGTTTATGTGGTAGAGATTCTACATTGAGTGATTGATTCTTTTCTATGGCTTCTAAACCCTTTTGCAGGTTATTTAATGCTAGAAAATATTTTTATATTGTCAGAATTTTTTTTGAAATAATAATGGTTCAGTGATACAATTCTTACTAATCAATCTATAGCTGAGAGGAGAAGAAGTGGCTTCACACTTTTCCCAAGATTATTATGTGTAAGTGAATATAATAAACCCAAACAGAATTGAAACTCAGCTCCGTGATTAACAATTTTAAGTCATTATCCAGTACACCATCTGCATATTCAAGCTTACAGCACCTGGTATTCTCAAGCAGTCACCTAGGTACTGACTAGGCTCAACATTGCTTAACTTCAGTGACCACAAAAACCAGTATTTCAATTTGATATAGCTGTAAGCCTCAGAGATTTTACAAGTATATGAATTATTATGTTTACAGATTTAAAATGAGTCAGATTTTGTTGGACTCTCTTGGAGTTGCATCTGAATTCACTACATGATTATTATATTTTATTCAAACTCCGCTGAGATGATAGAGTTGCAGTTAATTGCAAAACACCATTATCTTTTCAGTTGGCTTCACAGTATGTACATTGGTGGGGTTCCTTCTTCAAGAGTGGTTACCAAGCATGGCTAGAGAACCCAGCTGTTTAACCCATAACTGGAGGGTGCACAATGGATTTGTAGTTTTCTCCAGGATATTTGTGTGAAATTAGATATAAGGAACTTGGTTAGAATTTGAACTTGGCTTGTCAGTATTTCTTTCTGAGCTACAAACCATTACATTTTAAATTTTTGGGATAATATTTTTTTTTGAACAAGTAGTATTAACATTCAAACAGAATTGATGAGTGGACGCAAGATTAAGTTATAAGTTTATGGCTTGAATTTTGTTACATACATTGATGGCTTAAGCAGAGATAAATCTTGCAGAATCTAATTTGGTTTTCATTCATTTGCTTGTTATTAATAGAAACACCAATACATTATATATTTTTTTTTTTTTTTTGCTTACAGTAAATATTTTCTAATTTCCGTTTTGAAATAGAAAATGTCTTTTTGTCATTAGATTATTATTATTATTATTATTATTATTATTATTATTATTATTGTTACTTTTCATTAAGTTTTACTATTAGATTATTATTTTGCTTTTGGGTTTTACCAGATAAAATGTGGAAGTGTGACAGGAAAGGAAAATGTGTGACATGTTATTTTCAGCCAAATATGTATTTAATATTATTATAATGTTATGATGTAATATAATTATTATAATGTAATAAGATGATGTAATCTAATTCTTATAGTTCAGTTATGTGCCATGTGTGATACACGCTTAGGCAATCATGTATCTTTCAATACATGACTGACAAGGCAGATTTTTTTTCCTGCAGTAGGTTACCGTTTTGTTCTGCAGTTGACCAGTTGCTATCCAAGCCTATAGAACCCGGTCTATCCTGCTACTTACCTATAGCTGGTGGGTGAGAAGAAGAGGATTTATACCTTTCTCAAGGGTATTAGCACATAAGTGAATGTAATGGATTTGACCGGAATTCAAACTTGGCTCTCTGATACCTCAATCTGAGCCGCTATCCATTACTCCACCATGCCTCCCGTTATAATGTAATAATATAACATAATCTAATTATTGTAATGTAATACTATAACACAATTTGTATAATGTAATAAAATAATTATTATAATTGGAACATATGATATATGAGGTCTGTGTAGCATGAATTGATATCAAATGAGAAAGTGGAATTGATAAGACTTCACTATTCAGTTTACATTATTATTCTTGGAAAAGGCATGAATCCATCTCATCCTTTTGGCTGCTATTGTTTAAATATCAGGGCACACTGTACTGTCTTGGTTTTGGACAGCAGCTAGTCTCGGAAAAGGAATATTTTGTATTCAGATCAGTTGCATGTATATGGGCCATAAAACACAAGAAGACCATTCTTTGGTCTGGTCTCTCACTTTGATAGGGTTTTCTGATTTCTTCTAATGTCTTTTCACTCACTCGTTTTCCCAATCACAACAATCTTGACTTCTTCAAGTCTAAAGTTAGATGATATCTTTCCTATATAACTTCAAGAACTCCACTTCTTGCCCTTTCTTATGCTTATACAACACCACATAGTAACCGTCTATATTGAGTGGCTCTTGTGCCTTGTATTGGGTGAACATTAGTAAGAAAAAAGAAAAAAATGATCAACTAGCCAGCACCACATCTTGTCACTAAAACTGAGAAGAGAAATTGAATGGGTGAGTCAGGACCCTATGTAACTCTTTCTTCTTTGATAGGCTATGTCCCTTTAAGATGTGGGAGATCATGCCTCACCACAATTTCCTGTCCTTAGTAAAGTTTGTCTTTTTGCTATACCACCTCCTCCAATTCCTGTTCTGCGAATCATTTACACATGTTCATCCGATAGGGTAGGTGTTGCTTTTCAAGCCCACTTTTATCATGATGCGCACTAAGAATTTCAAGTATCTCTTTCTAATGTTAAATATAAGTGTCCTTTTAGTTTCCATTTTCTCTAAAACTTTGTTTTTGGTATCTGTCTATATTTCTGAGATGAGGTATTATGTACATTATTAACATTATTGAGACTATTGTTAAGGGTTAAGTTCGACATTCCAACCACCTGAAGAAGGAAGGAGTGTACAACAGCCGAAACATTGTAATAAATATGGCAGCAAAGATGAGGACAATAGTCTGAATAATATAAATAATGAACTTTGTTTTGTACATCTGTTAAGTTCATGATATTCTCAGCATCCTTCTGTAGAACCTCATTTCTGTTGCCCAAGTCTCTTCTTCATCTGTGATGAGATTGCCCATTATTCACTGTTATACAGGAGCACCTATATTACATAGAATTCCAGTACTCTTTTCTTTGTTTCTAATGAAATTTTCCTGTTTCTTAATAGTTTGCTTAGTTTTGGGAAGCCCTCTTTGGCCATTCTGATGTACCTTCTGATTTCACTGTCAAATTTTCTATGTTCTGTTAAAACCTTTCCCAGATATTTGAATTGTTTTTTACTTGTTTGATTTTGATGTCTCTCAAATTTGTATCTCACATTTTAGTCCTTTCTTCTCACTTTCCCTTACTATCTCCTTTTATAAGCTGTGTCCCTTCAGGACATAAAAGATCAGAGCTCTCCACAACTTCCTACCATTTATAACTCTTAATATATTTTATTTTTTTTTTTTGTTATCTCCTTAACTAGGTATTGAATTCACTACTCTTTGGGTCCTGTCACTGGATCTAACCAACGCCTTTATTCACTGTGCCATATGTCTTTAAGGTGTTGGTTAGATCCAGTGACAGTGTGACTTCAATATCTGGTTAAAGCAGTGGAGAACTTGGAGAGGTGAATTAACAGGAGATAACTGATAACTGACATCCATTAGACATGGCACGTGGAACTAGAACAGTCTAACCCAGTGAGCGAAACAAAGGTTTCAGTTCAACATTCCAACCACCTGAAGAAGGTCAGAGTGCATAACGGCCGAGACGTTGTGATAAATATGGCAACAAAGATGCAGACAATAGTCTGAATAATGTAAATAATGTTCTTTTTGTTTCCATTATTAGTTTGTCTGGGAAGAGATTGTTTAGCATTCACTGCCATATAGGAGGACTGATATTATATAACAGTTCAGCATTCTCTTTGTCTGTAATGAAATTTTTCTATTTCTTAATTCTTTGCTTAACTTTTGGAAGGCATCTTTTGCTATCCCAATGAACCTTCAGATTTCAGTGTCACACTTTCTTTTTTCTGTTAAAACACTTCCTAGATATTTAAATTTTTGTACTTGTTTGATTTTGGTATCTTCGACTTGCATGTTGAGCTGTTCCTTTTGCTAACAGTCATTTTCTTTCAATTGATGTTTAGTCTTTTCTTCTTGCTTTCCTTCATTATCTTCTTTAGGAGTTCTTGTAGTTTCCTTTCCATTTCTGCCATCTGTGTCTTCTGCATATCTTATGTTGTTAAGATTGTTGCAGCCAATAATGAATCTCAGAATTACCTTACTGTATATGTTGAATAAGTATAGAATATTAAAAAAAAATATATTAAAAAATCTATCTGGTGTATGCCAATACTGTACAGACTAGTCAAATGTATGAATGTGAATTTACATCTTTTTACATTCCGAGAGAGAGAGTCAGCTTGATAGATGAAGTAATTATATATTTCTCCCTAATTCCAGTCTAAGTAAAAATCAGAAATTCGAATGTTTATCTTGAATAAAAACATCTTGTTTTTGTTTAGATAAATAAGTCAATACAATCTTTCCATTGAGTTAGAAGAAATGTTTGCTGTACTTTAAGTAGCTGCATTTAAAAATACAATCTCATTTCACATGTGACTGAAATTTATGACATATACACATATTATAAAAGGTGACATTGTGACATCTTTCTCTATGATTTGTATGTGAATTGTGAAATTTATGTTTTTGTGTCAGAAATCAACATGGAGGGAAATGAAGTGCATTTTTGTCATTTGATGCTTATTTTATTTCTGGAAAGGAAAAACTGCTGTACAAACAGCAAAAAAGATATGTGCTATTTACTGAGATGGTGCCATTGCTGGGAATATTATAAGTGTTCCACTTGGTGCAGAAGTGGGAATTTTGAGTGTTGTAATGCTTTTGTAAAACTTGGATAAGTGAATTGCAACAATGTTTGGAAAAAAAAATTTTATGGTTCACATTTCTATTCTCAGCTTAAATGTAACAAATATGAACAGTTTTAGAAAATAAACACACAGCTGATGAAAAATAGATAGTTTACAACAAAATGGAATAAAAAAAAGGCTCCAGGGAAAATGAAAATGAAAGGATTTGTGTATTATGAGATTCTTCTACAAAATCAGGCATTGAAATTCAGATACATACCATTCCTAGTTGATGAAAAACATCTGGAATTGGACAATTGGAAGGATGGCATCTTCCTATCAGGGCAACACCTGGCTGGTATGGCTACACCTGTCATTCTCACCTAACCATGCATCTTCAGATTGCCACTTTTGAATCCCTAACAAAATTCTCTTAATGGGAAGAAATTCAATTTTCTGAAAGTTTATAAAGTCTATATTGATCAGTCTCAGAAAGTCATGGGAGAATAGAATCATGAAGAGCCTCTCACTGCTTTATCGCTACTTCCATGGAAGGTGCTCAGAAAAACTGCATTCTTTGGTTTTGCCAGGTCTAATATTATATTGCAGTAAACCACTCATATTTCCTCCATTTTCCTTTGGAGAGAAGTAAATTCCACTTGAATGGTAAACCACTGCTTTGTGGAACAAACTCCCAAGAAGATGTTTCCCCAATTACTATAATCTTAACCTGTTGAAGTCTACAGTTAACCGTTATCCTATCCATGCAAACTACTCTTTAACGTAACCCACTGCCTGGAATGGCCCCTGGACCTTGTACAGGGTGAACATTACTGAAAAAAAAAAAAAAAAAAAAAAATGTAGTTGCCTAAAAAATGGCAAAAACTAGTGGAACAAAATGGTACATATTTGGTCAAGTAAATCTATGTACAGATATTTAAATATTGCCCTCGAAATTTGCTTAAAAAATACTACAAATTTTTGTTCCCTGCCATGGCCTTCTATCAGACTAAGCTTAGTGATATATATGGATAGAAAGAATATTTTCTATTTGTGCTTGACTATAACACAAAAGCAAAAAAGAAATATAGCTTATTTTCCTGCAAATGTTATGCAGAATTAATTAGTTTATCAGAAACAGGCTGATTTCTTAACATTTTAGGCATTGAAATTTGATTAAACTATAAAAAATAAAAAAGTAAAAATTGCCACTACATTTTTTTTCTTGAATATTTTTAATGAAGTCTTCACAAAAAATCTAATTCGAAGGAAAGTGGAATCTGAAAATAGGATAAAGAGAAAATGTCATGACAATATTGATGAATATTGAGTGAATGTAAAAAAAAAAAAAAGGAAGATAGGCTATGATTCTTCAAAAGATTTGTCAATGACAAGAAAATATCTTTTAATTTTAACATTCATCCATTCATTCATTGAATATTGCTGCCATATCTGGTCTGGTGCTCTGGCTATATATCTTGAGATTCTTGACAAAATCCAAGGAAGGGTCTGTAATATAATCAGTCATGATCTGGCATTTCAACTTCAGTCACTTTCCCACGCCTCTCATGTGGCTTCCCTCTGTCTTGAAATATTTTCGTGGCAGATGTTCTGATGAGTTTTCCTCCTTGCTATTTTGACTGCATGAATTTAACCATACTAAAGATTTGCAATTAGGTCTCAACATTCTACTGCTGAACTAGCAAGATGTAACCATAGGTTCTATTATTGTAGTTTCTTTTCTCACACTTCTTGCCTGTGAAACACTCTCCTGGTTTATTGCTTCCTTACCAACTACGATCTTCAAAAATTTAAATGCAATGTTATTTGCGATTTTCTTTCTTCCTGAACCTTGTTCTTTTATTATCCTTTCCCATCACTGTGGTCTTCTCATTCTCTTTTATTCAAAGTAACCCCTTGCATCTTAGTGGCATTATTGCTTTGCTTAAGGGGAAATGATTAAAAATAAAATTTCAGAAAGAACAATCTTTAAAAATATTGACAATGCAATCATTTTTAGTGTAATCATAGTAGCTATGGCTATAGTAAATAAATAATTTACTTCCAAAGGTTTTTATGAAAGAAAAGCTTATCTTTTCTTGAATTTCAGTTACTTTCCCATCTCTGTAACATAGCCTCCCTGGGCCTTTTCTATAACTATTTTTATGCCAATTGTTCTTAAGTTCTTTGGTACCTCAACTTTATGAATTTAAGTACAATACTAGATTGGTAGGTAGGTCAGATCACTTTACAGTTGTAACTGATGGATAAAACCATAAATTCTATGCTAACAGTTTCTTCTCTCACACTTCTCACTTTAGGAACTCTCTTCTGGCTTTCCTGCTTTCGAATCATCTTTGATCTTCAAAAATTTAAATTCTATGTCAATCGTTATCTTCTGTCTTCTTAATTGCTTTTTTCTCTCTTCTTAATAATGTTTTCATTTTCTCATCTTCTTTCACTCTTAATAATCCTGTGCATCTGAGTGGCTTTATTATCTTGCTTGTGGTGAACTGATTAAAAAATAAAATTGTATGACAGAAGTTAAGGTTTGTTAGGTTTAATTTTAGTGAGCTTGTACAAATTCTGTAGGATTCAATGTCTTCTAACTTTTGTTGCTTAAAACTGTTTAATAATTTGCGCATCATAAAAAAAATGAATGATTTTCATATAAATTATGTGTTCTTCCTTAACATGTACCTTATATCCTGCCATTACCTTTATAGACCATAATATTTTGATTTTAGGGAATAAAATAAATCTTATAGAAGGAATGGAAAGAGGGGGAAGAATGAATGGGAAAATCAAAGACATCATAAGGCTATTAGGCACTTAAAGTCTACTTTAGTGAAATGAAGAACCTTGTCTGTTTTTAATCTTTTCATTTGTACACTCTTACTTCTTTAAGTAATAATCTACTTCTGTAATTATGTTACTGAGATATTTTGCTGAAGTTGAGCTCAAATAATTAATGATGCAATATAGGGATCCATAGTCAGAGAAATTGGTAGGAATTGGTATTCAATTATTAAATTAGGAATTAAGAAATGACAGTATCAATGTAACTATTTTGCCATTTGTTTCCTTTAAGTCTCTTAGGGTTTAAACAATTTTTGTCTTGTACTGTAGATATAAAACACTTAACACTAATGGAGAAGCTCAAGCCATAGCTCTAGATAATCTCTGAAGCACTTGATAGGATCTGGCATGCTGGCTTTCTTTGTAAGCTTCAGGGATACAGCATTACAGGAGAATTATTTGACTTAATAAAATCATTCCTGTCAAACTGTGAAATGAAGGTCCTAAAAGTGTTCTCCTCCAGTTCCTTTCACATGAATGCTGGTGTTCCCCAAGGCTCTCTCCTGGGTCCTACTATATTTTCTGATCTTCGGTCTTCCTGATGTCATCAATTCCAAAGTTGGCATCTACTATTTACTCCTGCCTCAATAGTAAATCCAGCATGACTGCCAAAACTAACCTGGCCGTAGGTCTTGAAAAAACCTCCAATCTGTGGTTGACTGGGGCAGGAAATGGCTTGTAGACTTTAATGCCTCCAAAACGAAATTACTATCATTTACCCACCATAGAGAATCCTCCCTGACTCCCATCAGGATGGCTAATGCCAAACTCCACAAGAGCACCTCTCTGTGCCTGTTTGGTCTTGCACTGTCACTGATCTGAAGTGGAACAACTACATTGAATCTATAGCTTTATCTACCACAAGGTAAGTTGGTTCTCTGTGTCTTGTCAGAAGGTTTTTCTCACCTGAGTCCATACTTCAAATCTACAAATCAGCCATTCATCCTTGCATGGAATACTGATTCCATATATGGTATGGTGTTCTGGCTGTTTATCTTGAAGCCCTCAACAAAATCTAGAGACAGATATGCAATGTGATTGGTCCTGATCTGTAATTTGTCTACAGTCACTTTCTCACAGATGTTCTGTGGCTTCTCTGACTTTTCTACAAGTATTTTCATGGTAACTACTCTGATGAGCTATTTTCCCTGGTACCCCAACTGCATGAATTTAAGCGTGCTACTTGGTTGGCATCTCAGTCCCACCCTTTCACTGTTGAAACAAGCTAAATGTAGCCATCTCTTTTAATCAAACAGCTTCTTATCTCATATCTCCAATCAGTGGAACTCCTTTCTTATAACTTGCTTCCCTGATAGCTATAATCTTCAAATATTCAAATGTAATGCCAATTGACATTTTCTGATGCCCTGACCTTGATCCCTGTCCTTCTCCTTTTCCCAAACACTCCTCTTTACACTAACTCTCAGTTTCTGTAACCCCTTATGTGCTAGTGGCATTCCTGTCTTTGTTGGGGTGATTTGCTTAAAAAAAGATATCTAGAACTAATAATCTGTACAAAGTTTCATGGTTACTACTAGTATATACAAATAACATTATCAATATTTTGTACTTTGTTTCCTTCAAGTCTTGGATTATGGCCATATTACGTTGAAACACCGGTTCCCATATAATTACCAGTTAAGCAACATTGAGCCTGGTCAGTATCTAGAAAAGTAACTGCTTGGGAATACTGAGTGCTGTAAGTTTGGATGTGCAAGTGATGTAATGTTGAGTTCCAATTCAAGTTGTTTTCATTATATTCACCTATGTACAAATACTGTTGGGAAAGGTATGAATCCACCTCTTCTCCCCTAGCTATGGCTTCATTAGTAAGACTTGTATCACTAAAGCATTATTATCTCTAAAAAAAAAAAAAAAATTCTTACAATCTAAAAATGTTTTGGCTTTAAGGGTTGAGAATTTGTATTGTATTCATCAATCAACCTTTAAGTCACCTATTGCTTACACAACATTTATCTTAGTTTGTAGACATCTTGAACAAATAATATGTACAAAGTTACACAGATATTTCTAGTATGTAAAAATATCAATGTCACTATTTTACACTTTGTCTCCTTTAAGTTTCTTAAGATCTCAACAATTTTTCTCTTATTTCAGACACATCTTGAACAAATAGTATGTGTAGGATTTAGTTGGACAAGCAGATAAGTACTCAGCTGTATTGCAAATTAAGTGTACTCTGACAAAAGCCACCAGAGACAGTTGGTAGGTATTCTCTTATAGCAGGCCGGGATGTTCCATTATGCTACTTGGGAGAGTTTATTCTCTGAGTTCAGATTGGCTGTTGATTTTGGTGTGGATCCTGTGATCAGTAAATATCCATCATTAAACTGCATTGTGTGCTTGAGTATGAGGGCCTGTATTAAGTTACAGCCTGCTTTCGTGGGTGGGGGGTTAAGTAAATATCAAGTTACAGCCCACTTTTTTTTGTCTGGCAAACTGGATGCTAGCTTGAACTTTCTTGCAGAGCTGAGTATCATATTTTGATTCTACAGTATGTACAAATTTCATGGCTACTGCTAATTATTATGAATTTGCTGTTTTATCTTGAAAATGTTAAGCTCTTTATTTGGTGCAAGTAAAATTCCAGGAATAAATAGATTGTATGTGGGAGATTAATAAAAAAGAAAGAAAGAAATGAAAGAAAGTTTGCTTAAAAAGTCACAATAGTATTAGTTTCAAAGTATTTGGAGGATAAGAAACAATTGATGCCTGTCTTGTTTGTTTCTCAAGTCTGTAAAGAGGTCAAATAGCATTTCTTTCAGTGCAGGAAGCAACCTATATGTGTATTGTTTAAGTTATGTCTGCAGACTTGTTCAACTCGGGGAAAAAAATTTGTAAAAAGATGTTTTACATTGGCACAATTTTCTGTACCAACAGAAATTTTTAATGATTACCTCTGGGAAAATACTGTTTGATTTTCTTGAGCTGCCAAAGCTTTCTTGGTTAAAGACTTCTCCGAGGAAAAAAATAGAAAAGTAGACAAGCACAAATAGCATTAAAGCAAAAACAAAACAAAGTCAACTTTAATGTTGAAAACATTATCTCTACCTTTTTTTTTTTTTTTTTTTTTTTTTTAAACTAATTCATTTTCCAATATTTACTGGCTCTTTCTTCATTAATGTTGGCTGCCTGGTTCGCTTTGGGACTGGTGGCATCTCTTTCCTGATTAAATTGGTATTTCTTTCTGTAACCATATTCTTTTGCTTTTTGGGATTTTTTTTTTCACCATTTGGAGTTTTCATATCATGATTCTTATCTTTTAGTTTTTAAGTTTTTCTGTAAAGGCTTGAAATCTAAATTTCATTTTAAGGCTACACTATACTGAAATTAAGCTTTCCAAATTTGTGAGTAGTATAACACACATTGGCATAAAAAATGGAATAGGCAAGCTGAGTTCAAATACCTAGTCAGTCTGCTGCATTCACTTTCTCACAAATGCACTTGGAAAAAGCATGAACCCATCTTCTCACATCTGCAGAATATTTCTAGAAGATTATATTTAATTATAGTGTTACTAGTAATAAATAAATAACATCAAAGCTCATTTATCCTGACACTAACAGGAGTTTTGGAGATTACATCCACTCATCAGATGATGTGATTGTAAAACTGAATTTATTTTCAGAAGTCCTTACTAGAGATAGTATAAATGAACATTTAATTTTGCTTATAACTATATACACGGTTTGATAAAAAAGTATTGGGATGGTTGTTATGGTAACGGAGCTAAAGTATGCAGAATGAAGCTGCTTGGCACAGAAGGAGCTTGATTTCTGTCACCCATGCACACTATGTTCTCTCTCACTTCTGTTGATTATAGTAGTGCTTAGAAGGAAAGTTTCTAGAGTGTGGTCATCTCATCATACTACAGATGTTCCATCAGGTACCATAGCTTGTGCAGCAGTTTTCAGACAAAGATTAACATTTCCCATGTCTGACAACCACTATATATCCCCAGATCTTGCCCCTTGCAGCTTTTAACTCTTCAAAAAACAAATACCACTTGAAATGAACAAGATTTCAAGACATCCAAGAGAATTTGGGGATGCTGTGTAATACTGATTTTTGATATGTTATTACATGGAAGTCAATTACCTGCATAGATTAAATAAAGGGTTCAGTTCAGAAATTCCCTGCAGATTAATAGGATTGATATACACCTGATGAATTCCAAAGGATACAACAGATTAAATCTTGTGATAACAACAACAAAAATGACACTACTTCAAATGTAAATAATGACAATTCCTCATCCCAGAAATTCTGATAGAAAGTGAATTAATGTTGCTATTATTATTAATTTTTAAAAAATCATCATTTAATCATTCTCCTTTAATTTTTAAAAAAAAAATTATATTCATTCATACATAAATATGTTGGCTTAAGAAAAGGGCACATCTTTTAAGATATTTGAAAAATGCATGGTGTATGTTTATGTTTTAGCCAGTAACTATGAATGCACTTTGAAAAGGTTTCATCCTATGAAGTTATTTTCTTACTTAATAAGGACAGCATTTTTGAGATCAAAAGTTGAAATCATTTCTGTGTATAGCTATCTTACATATTTATAAGTCTGCCATTCATCCTTGCTTTGAATATTGCTGCCACATGAGGTCTGGTGCTCCTGCTATATATTTAGAGATTCTTGATAAAATCCAAAGATGTATCTGCAATGTTATTGGTCAAGACTTGGCATATAGGCTTAAGTCACTTTCTAACCACCATAATGTAGCTTCCCTGTGCCTTTTCTAGAAATACTTCTGATGAACTTTCCTCTATGGGACCTTAGCTTTATAAATTTAAGTAGAGTACTAGATTGACAGTAAGTTCTAATTGATTTACAGTTGAAATGGCTAGATGTAATCATAACTTCTATGCTAATAGTTTTCTTTCACACACTTCTTGCTTGTGGAACTTTCTTCTGGTTTCTTGCTTTCCACTCAACTTTGATCTTCAAAAATTTAGATGCAATGTCAGTTGTTATCTTCTGTCTTCTCAATTTTTGTTCTTTTATTCTTCTCTCTGTTTAATAGTGTTTTATTTTCTCATATTCTCTAACATTCAGTAACTCTTTGCATCTTAGTGGATCTATTGCCTTGCTTGGAGCAAAGTGATTAAAAAAATGACTAGTGCATGAGATAAAATATGTTCTTTTTTATTTTTTCATAAGTACGTTTTTTTTCAAGTTTCTGGAAGTTTCATCAATATATTTTAATGATAAAAACTCTATTTTAAATCTACTTCGACAACCTACTTCAAAATTAATGTTATTTTTGGTTTTGATCATTTGCATAATAGTTCTGGATATGGTTGTAATTAACTAATATTTAAATTGGTATGATGATAGATATTCGTACTTACCTGATCCAAAGCACCTGAGTTGTCTTGCCTACCAAACTGCCATTTACGAGACATCTAACGTGCATGTGTGATATTGAGCCTTTTTATGAAACTCGTTCATTTGCATATGAGGACAACCACCAATGATGGTGAAGGGGCAGAGAAAAGTTAGAAGTGGAAGTGAGCTGATGAGATTTCTTTTTTGTAAAGAATTTGCTATTTGTTAACATGACTACAGAAACTAAATAACAATTGGATATATTATTTTTAATAGATGTTGTTATAGAATTTGCAATAAACTTGGTTGATTTATTTCTGCTCAGTGTTCTCTCTTAACACCAGAGGACGCTAACAATATTTAGATGTACACCTCAGATAAAAGGGAAATGTTTTTATTGCAGATAACAAACAATTTAATGCAAAATTGGTGTTTCTTTTGACATTGGCTGCCGAGTTTCTGGTCTTGAGATGTTCTGTTACAGTCATCCCTGCCATTTCTACCACAAGAAATGATATCAGGGAGAACAATTTTTCTTCATAGAACATTGTAACATCCTAAATCTTTTATTTTTAATGCAATTTAGCTTTCATTTAGGATTTTCCTCCTATTTGTTTTGTCCATTGCTTTTATTCTCTACTGAGCCCACACCTTCTCTGTCTGAGATATTTAGCCTAATTTTTAAAGCATGCACAATACAAAATTTTGTATGTTAAAAAATGGGATAGAAATATCATATATACTTGTGTATAAGCCTATTTCACATATTGCACGACACTGGATTTTTTGTTAAAAAAAATTTTTTTTCATACTATAATAACTTTTTTTTTAATCTAGTCCCTCAGTAAAGCCACTAAGATGCAAGGGTTTACTGGTTATGGAAGAGTTAGAAACAGGAACATCATTGAGAAGAGAGGAAGATCAATCAGGAAGACAGCAGAAAGTGATTTACATTGCATTTAAATTTTTGTAGTTAGCTGGAAATCATAGAGCCAGAAGCGAGTTCCATAAGTGAGAAGTGTGAGTAAAGAAACTGTTAACATAGAATTTATGGCTACATCTAACCAGCTCAAATGTCAATTGATGCGATCTCATCACCAGTCTAGTGCTGCACTTAAATTTGAAGAGTCTAGGGGCCATAGTGAAGAGCTCATATGAACAATTACCATGAGAGTATTTATAGGAAAGAGCAAAGAGAAGCAACCTTATGGTGGTGAGAGAGTAACTGAAGCTTAGCCACCAGATCAGGGCCAATAATATTGCTGATTCTTTGGATTTTCTCAAGGAGCTCTAGATAGATAACAGGAGCACTGGACCATATGTGGCAGCAATATTCTAAGCATGTGTATAATGTAACCCCAGCTTCAGAGCAAATATTAATGACGTAATAATGTCATTTTTTGACATATTTTTTAACATCAAAAACGACATTAATACGGCATTATTTTTGCACCAATCTAATATTAGTAGGTCTATTATAGTCAGATATTGCATTACTGGGTATCATTCTGGATATATTTTATAGCAAATAAATAGTTATGGTTAGCCAAAGGTACTGTGAGAATGTAGGCCAAACAGGTAGCTTATGTTTACTGAAAATGCATAAATTTTAACCCCTCCAGAGAAAACTTTACCTGTCTATAGTGCAACCAGTCACTGAAAATTCATGATTTTTAACCTCTTCAAAAAAAATCATTGTGTATAGTGCACACCCCCTGCTTTTTGCATAAAAATGCTGATCATAAAAACTTGCACTGTATTTGTGTATATATAGTCATTTTTTTCAAGAGAAAAGTGATGCTAAATGTGTTTGGAAAAAATCAAATAAAGAAACAAAAATGAAGTTGATTTCATAATTGCTGACAAAATACAATTAAATATGTAACTGCCATAAAGAAAATGACAAAAGGAAGCAATCACAGAATAGTATAGAAGAGGGTGAAATTCAACTTTAAAATTGAGAGAAATATATCCTAATAAGGTTAGAGAAAACCTCACTGAATTCCAGTTGACCTCTTCAAAATAAATTATTGTGAATAGTGCAATATTCCTATTTTTTGCATAAAAACTGATCATAATTCACACTAGACTCAAGTATATATAGTAATACATTAAGTAAAGTTGGAAGAAAATAAAGATTCAATGGAATTGCTTTTATGAAATGGTTTGACTGTGTAAGTAAAGTCTGAAGGTAGCAAAGTCCAAGAGAAAGAAAGTGTAAAAAAAGAAATTGATACTAAGTGATGAGGTAAACATCCAAGATTGGACAGACAGTACAAAAGTACATTTTTTTTTTTTTTTTGAATTAGCCAAAGATTCATTAGTACACATAGACTATCATAAAAAAAATAGAAAAAGTTTTAGCCTCACCTTTTTGCATTAATAAGATATAAAGGATCAAGACATTAAAAACTTTTAGAGACTAATTAAAAATAAGTTAATTGCTAACGACATACATCCATATATTTTTCATTATGTAAAAAGAAATACCAAGTAAGAAAAGTGAGAATGTCTGTGCTGTGTGCAGACACGGCTGTGAGCTTATATCCTGCCATCCTGTAAGATGACATTATTTGGACTTTGCATTATGTCATCATTTTCCCCATTTCTTGTCATCAACTTTATGGCAAATTAAATGTTAGGCACTATAAATGATTACCTTTCAATGCAGAAAGCTTACACAGGTAGAACAAAATCAGATTTTAAATTGAAAAGTTTTTTTGTTTTGTTTCTTTTTTTCTTTTTTGGCGGTGGCGGCAGAAATATGTCTTCTTTATCAAGTTTCTGAGAAAAAAAAAGATGCCTTAATAGATGCTTCAATGGCTTTCTCAGATCAATGGTTAAAAATAGCTTTGACTGAGTGAGACCTGTGGGACTTGGCAAAGACAGCCTTCGTCAGACTTTGTGAACTGGTGCTACAGAATCACAAAGAATTGTACCAATAAAAGAAACTGAATCACTTGAGGATTTTCAACAGCAGCAACAATTAAAATGGATAGCACATGTAACTTGAAGGCATAATAAAGATGCTGACATTCCATTCGACTTCAAATAAAAGGGTAGGAAATAAATGGTTATGAATGAAAACCCCCATCAATACTGAAAAGAGTGATAACAGCTACTGAACTTGGGAAACCTATTTTCCTGAAAAATTGTTTTAAGAGAAAGATTTTTATAAATCTCAACTGACAGCAGTACTGGCTGCTTGGTTAATGAAAGACAAATGTTTCCTTATAAAGAAACAACTAATATTACCATTTTTTACTTGGGAGTGAACAGATACAGAAGAACTTTTTTTATTTTTAGTCAGACAATAACAGTTAATCTGCATCAACATTCAAACAAATTCTAATACTGTGTAGAATTTAGATTTTCACTGATAGTCATAATCCTCTTTTGTACTGTACTTCCATGACATGGCTCTCGAAAACATCCTATCTTTTTTGCTCATAGCAATATATACTTTCTCATGATCCCTCCAAGTTGCTGTTCATTTATTTGCATAAGCTCCGTAAGTAGGTTACTCAATGTTTCTCTTTACTCCTCTTGCCTTCAATCCTGTGAGTGTTAAATTCTCCAAGACTTCTTTCCTCATTACATTAGAAATTCTATTTGTCTCTTTCTGCTTCTAAATACAAGTGTCCTTCTTGTTTCCATTTTGATTAAAACTTTCTTTGTTATTCTCAGTGTCCTTCCATCAAACCACATCTCTCTTGTCTTAACTCATCCTTTCATCTATGAGGAAATTGTCCAGTATTCTCTGCAATATAGGAGTATTGATATTACATAGCAGTCCAGCACTCTTTTCTTCATTTCTAATGATTTTTTTCCTGTTTTTTAATACTTATGCTTGGATTTTGGGAGTTATCTTTAGCTATACTAATGGTCATTCAGTGCTTGTAGAATTCTCTTCCTGCTCTTTGATTTCCTGTCAACTATGGCCTTCAAAAATTTAAATGCATATCAATCATCTTTTTTTTTTTTTTTTTTTTTTACTGATAGTTCACCCAAGGGCCACTCCTAAATAGAGGATTACTGGGTGAGATTGTAAAGAAGGGAGAAGTAAGAGAGCATTATGAGTAGGATAGATATCAGTTGATGTTGAACAAGATTGTAGTTGTTAGGGAAGCATTCTCTCAGGAGTTTCTTCCACAAAGTGGCAGTTCTGGGGAAATTATCTGAGTGGAACTTGTTTTTTATCAGAGGAACAGAAAGAAATGGGAATGGTTTGCCACCATGAACATCGAATGGTGGGTCCTAGCTGTGAAGGTCCATGCTGGTCATATTAAGTAATGTAACTCATCTGTCATAGTAATTTTGATGTTATAGTGAAAAGCTGACAACATTTCATCTGTGGGATAAGGGTTGCAGAGTGGAAAATAATTCATCACCCACAAGGCCGTGTAAGCACTTTTGAAGTCTGTCAAGGCTGGAGAGTGAGGATTGGACAGTACTATGCTCCATATACAGTCTTGTCTGACTCTTATAAAGATGGATCATGGAAGTAAGATTTAGGTATTTTCTGGAGAGAATTTTCAATTTTATCTCGTTTCATTGTTACAACCATATTTCTGCTCTGTTTCATCAGCTTTAATTGAGTATTTCACTTTCTTATTGATGCTACAGTTTCTTTTTTTTTGTTTTTTTATATATTCTGTTTCCTTAATTAGCATTAACAATTGGCTGTTCATATTTTCCCTGTCATTATTCAAGAAATTCTGTACTTTGTTCTTGATCTCTACTGGAAATTCACCAATGTTTTCTCTAAGCTTATTTTTTGTCTCAATTTTAAAGTTGAATTTGACTTTCCTCTCTACTATCCTGTGATTGCTTCCTATTGTCATTTTTGTTTGTGGTAGTTAAATATTTAATTGTATTTTGTCAATAATTATGAAATCAACTTCATGTTTTGCTCCTTTTCCAAACACATATAGGGGTTCATTTCTTCTGAAAATAAATTACCATATATACTCAAGTATAATGCAAGTTTTTCTAATCAATTTTTTATACAAAAAGTAACGGGTGGGGGTCACACTATAAACAATGAATTTTTTTTTTTTTTTTTTTTTTTGAAGAGGCTATTTTCAGAGACTGATTGAACTATAGGCAGGTAAATTTTTTCGGGAGCCATTAAAATTCATGCATTTTCAGTGGCCATAACCTACCCAGTAGGTCTACATTCTCACAGTACCTTTAACTAACCATAACCATTAATTTGCTATGAAATATGTCTCAGATGATGTCCTCTATGGCAATAATTGGCTACAGTAGGCCTACTAGTATTTGCTTGAAAGCTGGGGTCACATGATATACATTATATGAAAAAATCAGTTTTTTCACAAGGAAATTTCTGGGATCGCACTATACATCAAGTAGGCTTATACATATGTATATAAGGTATTCATAATTATCTAATCTTGTTTATTTGAGAAGATAAAACTTTCACTGTCACATAATTATAACATTGTTGCCTGGCTGTGCTGGCTTGTCTTTGGAAAAATAGGAAATTACTATTTACTTGGAGTTAATGACTGATAGGGAATTTTTTTCTTGTACTCTGCAGGACAGACTTAGCTTAATCACATCCCCAACACACAATATAATAAAAATACATCAGAAGACAAGTCTTAATGTATGTTGTTTTGGGAATAGCACTAAGTGCTAGCTAGTTTATAACACAAATCTTAGGGACCAACATTTAACAATGTCTTGATAATGTATATATACATCAACAGCAGGCAGTGCAAGTTTCTTTGATGTATGCATATATCAACATTAGTGGAAATATTAATTAACATTTTTTCCATTTTTATTTCACTTTACAATTCCAAATTTACCTGTACTAGTTTCTTTCATTTTTTTTGTTGTCTTACCCATGAACTGAAGTTGCCTATCAGTATCATGTGATTTGTTTTTCCTCTGTTTATATATAAATGCTATGTGATGTCATTGTAAGCCCTTCAGTCTTCTCATTGGACCTTTTCAGATTTGGTGCACATACTTGGATTGTTTTTAGAGTGTTTGTTTTCCATTATCTCTCTTTGATATGCTGTCAAAAAATTCTATGTTGCCTGCAGTGTCACTAAAAATCCTGTGCCACTAAACTTGTTATTCTTTTGCTTATAATAAAGTACAGGGTTACTTACTAGTCATCTGCAATGGTCTCTCTTTCTTGCAAGTTTTTCTAAACACAGGCAGACACACACACACACACACACGCACACATATATAGAATATCACACATTGAATTATGGTGGTAATAAAATACACACACACACACACACACACCCATATATATATATATATATATATATATATATATATATATATATATATCTCACATTGAATTATGGTAGTAATAAAACACTGCCATAATTTATATTAATAATAAGTATACATTTTTTCCTCACTGGTTAGCACTAATCTGAGTTTCATGCACAATATAATTGTCAGGTACTGATTGAAAACTGACTAATATATATATATGTTTATGTGATGTGTATGTGTGTGTCTATATACATCATTATGTGTATATATCCATATATGTGCATATAGATAAATACAGAGTTGGTGAAAAGTAAGTAGGCATTAAAATTTGGTAATAAAATTCATATTCCTATTACAAATTTATTGAAACAAATGATACATGTTCTTTATTAAATGGGGAAAATGAAAGTAAATCTTCATATTTCAACGTAAGCACCAGTCGTGTCAACCAGCTTCTTCAAACAGCCAGGGATGGAATGAACAACCTTCTGAAGGACATTGTCTGGGATATTATTGAGAACCTCTGGAATTGGTGTTTCTAAGTCCTCCAGTTTGCAGTTTTTTCTTGTACTTTTTTGTGTAACCCCACAGGTAAAAATCACATGCAGTGAGATCTGGACTTCTTAGAGACCATTCTTGAGGTTTGCATCATCCCATCCAACATTCTGGAAAATGTTGGTCTAACCATGCACAGTAAGAGCAAAATGGAATGGTGCACCATCCTGCATGAATATCAGGTCATCAATGTTATCCCAGCCATGTGTAATTTTTGAGCATCAGTATTCATGGTGTCACACAAAAGATATGGGATGATGACTTTTGTTGCTGTCATTTTTAGTTTTCATTATCACACGACACCGAGTAATGCCAGTTGTAATGATTGAAGAAAGCACCAACATGGAATACAGCCTCATCACTCCAGAAGATGTTTTCAAACAATTCAGGCCAATCTTCATACCAACCTAGCTAACTTAACTCTCCATATTCCATTCTGCAGTCACAGTCTTCAGATTTTAGCTCCGGCATGTAAATAAGAATTCGCTATAAGTGTTGTCTGTTTAAAAAATATTTTCGTCATGACTTCAGTGATACTAAAAATTCTGTAAGCAATTTCTAATGCCTAGTTACCTTCCACCCACCCTGTATATCACTTTAAACATTATTTTAATGGGTACCCATATTTGAATAGACACTCCATTTATATTTAAACAGTATATTTTAGTTTAATAGCCTGAATATTTGATTATTCTTATCAAAGAAAAATGTGCCCTTTTGCATGGTTAGAACCTGCATCCCCGTCTTTGTAGAAGAAGTAATCATTTGATCCAACAAAGTATCTCCCCTATTAAGCAAGGCTGAATACTGTCTTTTAGGTACATCATTCTTGTTTTAGACTCTCAAAAGTTTACAACTGCTCAGTTTCATATGTGAAATGTAAACAAAGCAATACTTAAAGATTTAGTTAACATTTTATTTATTAATCTGACAGATTAATATCACTTTAAATATTATTTTTACCAGAGGTCTCTTTTTTTCTTTGATAAGACTTCTCAAATATTCAGGCTGGGAGACAAAAATAAATATACTATTTACATTATTTGGACTGTTATCCTCATCTTCATTACCATATTCACAATGTTTCAGCTGTTGTACTCTCTGGCCATCTTCAGGTAATTGAAATTTCGAACGAAACCCATTTTTTCATCCATCGGGGTAGATTGTTCTAGTTCCATGTGTCATGCCTCTTCCAGATGTCTCAGTTATTTCCTTTTAACTCAACTCTCCAAATTTGGTTCACCACTGCTGTAACTTGGTATTGAACTCACAACTCTTTTGGGTCTAGTCACGCTTACAGACTTCATGATGTGAATGCCACCAAGTGCCTTAATGGCATCAATGTCAAGCAATAGATTGAAATCCAGAGGCTCCCCTCACATAAACAGCACATCAGCTGTAGCAGTGTTACCAGTTGCTGTGTGAATCCCTTACGGTGCCACTTCTGCAGCAGGTCTGCATCGCTCCAGTCAATGTGGTACCATCATGTCCTGCTTCAACCAAGATTGACATAGCTTTGCACTCAAAATGAAATATGAGCACCCAGGGTCAAGGAGAGCTGAGCATCGTGTGCTGTCAATGTAAACAGTGATGATAGTTAGTGCTGAGTTCACCTGTTGTATGGGGAATAAACCGACACTGGAGTCTCATACCCAACTTCATTTCCTGGACAATTGGTGACCAGTCTTGTTGCACCGCTAATAACATGCATGAGTGGTCTGCCCTCTTGTGAAGTGATTGGGACCATTGCACTTATAACATGTAAGAGGCTGAGTCATTCCCCAGAATAGTTGAGCAATCCAGGCAGACTACGCTGCAGCAATGATTGGTTCATCCACTGCAACTTTGTCCTTCATAAGCATCTAAGCTTGGGCCAACAGCTCCTTGAGAGACATATCATCCTCTCTTGAGGAGGACTGTAAGTGCTTCTTCACGGGGCCAGGAAGACCCCACAGGAACATGTATGCCATCGCATTGTCTGGGATTCCTTTAAAAAGGACTGACAACTTCTGCAAATCCACCAATTACACATCTACAGTCTCACCTGGATGCAACACATGCTTCAAGCTTCTTGTATGTCATGAATCTGTCAGTGTCAAAAGCAATGATTAGTGTTTCCTTGATTCAGGCCATGACTGATTTCTCATCCTTGGTCAGTTGTTGGTAAACCCCGAACACTCCCTCAGTTAGGCGAGGAGGGGTGACCTGATCAAACTGCTTCACCCCATATAAGTCATACACGAATTCCAACTTTTTGATCAAGTCAGTGACAGCTCCAGAAATTTCATCCATATCTAAGTAAAATTGTCTGATTTGCTATCATTTTCCTTAAACTGTTTAGCTTTTGAAGGCATCTTTGGCTATTCAATGTGGCTCCATTGGATTTCTGTGTCACATTTTCCATTGTCTGTTACAGCATTTCCCAGATATTTAAATTGTTTGATCCTGACATCTCCATTTTGTAGCTCACATTTTGGGCTATCTCTGTTGCTAATGAACATACATTTTATCTTCTTAAAATTGATAGCCATACTTCTTGCCTTATTTTACTACCTCCTTTAGGAGTACCTGCAGTATCCTTTCTATGTCTGCCATCAACTCAGTGTCATCTGATTCTAAATATAAGTGTTCTTTTTCTTTCCATTTTACTTAAAATTTCCTAATTGCTTACATGCTCCATCCATGGTATTCTCAGAATCTAAAAACCACATTTCTGTCATCTTAAGGCTTACAGCCACATCATGTTAAAACATCAGTTCCTGTATGATCACTGAAGTTGAGCAATGTTGAACCTGGTCAGTATCTAGATGAGTGACCGCTTAGGAATACCAGGTGTTGTAAGCTTGGATGTGTTGGTAGTGTAACGGATACTGACTCAGAATTGTTCATCAGAGAGCTGATTTTCAATTCTTTTTAGGTTCATTATATTCACATATCTGAAAATATACTTGGGAAAAGTACGAATCCATGTTTTCTGCCCCCAGCTATGGGTTAATTAGTAAGACTTATATGACTAAATCACTACTATTTAAAAAAAAATTCTTACAATCTAAAAATATTTCTGACTTAAAATAATCTGCAAAGAGTTAAAAAGTCATAGAAAATGTATCAGTTAACAACTATGAGAAAGGTATGAATTCACCCTTTCTCCCTCCAGCTATGGGTTGATTAGTAAGACTTATATCATTAGATCATTATTATCTAAAAAAAAAAAAATCCTGGCTTTAAATTACCCGCAAAGGGTTGATAAGCCATAAAAAACGAATGAATCAACCAATCAATCTGTTGCTTTAAGTCTCCTTCATCTGTGAGGAAATTGTTCAGTATTCACTCCCATATAAGAAGGTTGATATTAAATAGTTCAGTACACTGCTTTCCTCCTAACAAAGTTTTTCTGTTTTTAATACTATGTTTAGTTTTTGGAAGGCATCTTTTGCTGTTCCAATGCATCTTCAGATTTTCATGTCAAATTTTCTGTCGTCTGTTCAAGCATTTCTGAAATATTTAAAATTTCTGTACTTTCTTGATTCTAACACCTCCAGTTTATAACTCATATATTCAGCTGTCTCTCTTGCTAATGACCATATATTCTGTCGTCTTACAATTGGTAGTTAGTCCTTAAACTTAGAAGTGTATCTCTGTATCCAGTTTTCAGCATCAATGACTCAGCTTATTAACAAGGTTGCTGACTGACATCATGTTTATCAATTCGTTGTCAATATAAATTGTCAGCAAAGGGAGAAACTTTCTTGTCATTTTCCCCGAGTATATATGATATATAAATAAATCAGTGGCTAATCTATTTATGGGTACATACATGTATATACACATATATCTCTTTGAAATAATTGCTCAACTGTCTTCTGATATAACACTCACTTTTCAATGGCAAGCAGATATACTTAAAGGTTGTAATGTGTCAGCATTTAATATCTTCTGCCTGCACAACCATAAAGTGATGCAAAACTTTGACTTTAACTTTCCTCTGTTTTCAAAAGTTTTCCACATGGTTACTTCTTGCATTCATTTCTTATTACTATTGTATTTTGTGGATATGCTTGTCTAAATATATGTCTCTGGTTTTTTAAACAGTATGATTTTTGTTTGCTAGCCTGGGCAGCACCAGATTTAGGCCTTAAGTAGCTCCAAATAGAATTTGGGAGTCTCTTCATTACTTATGTTCACTGACCCACCATGTCTATAAATAAAAAGATATATTTTTAGATGATACTTCTTTTGGTGTAAAACCTGAAACACTTCAACTAAAATTTTGGAACTTATTATTTCATTAGCAACTTGCTGATATTTTTTTTTATTTGTACTTTACATCCTACAAGGGGGCCCCATTGAATTTAAAAGACCTACACCAACTAGAGGGGCTGAAAAAATCTAAACTGTTTCAAATTATTTCAAAGATGCGTTCTTAAATATGAAAATAAACAAATCTCTTCTGTTCTTATATGTATTTTCTTACTAGTTTTATCAGGAGCTCAAGGCTAGATGGCCCTTGAGGAACTTCGCTAGTCTTGGAGAACCCGGGATTTACCCCATACTGGCCCATATATAAATCTGGTGTTAAGTCTGGCTTTTCAATATAGAGTTAAAAACAAAACAGATGTCTACTCAAACTTTAATATCCACTAAATATGCCTCCTACATTTTCTACACAAACTGGATGTTGACTGCTTGACAAGCCAATGCAGACTATGTAAATACATTTTCTGTGCACTGGCTCAACAGATACATTCATTTTAACCAAAATAAAATAAATAATATGACCAATCAGAGCTACTCCTGCTCAAAAACCAAAACCTTAATTTCAAGCCGACTAAAAACACAAATCAGTGTTTGATATCAACACTGACATGTCGAGAGAGAGAGAGAGAGATGCCACTGATGATGATGCAGCAGGTGTGGCCGCCTCCAATTCTTTATTTGCTTCCAATTTCACCACTCTCTCTCCTTGTTAGTTTAGTAACAGCAACAGTGAGAAGTTACCAGTCTTTGTATATATGTAAATAAATTATACAATATAATGGAGACTGTTGATAGCAAAGTAAACTACAGACACTCCAATGGAATGATGGTAAAGGAAAACATGAAGAAAGGACTATGCATCAATTGTAAGAAGAGAGAATGTATGGCTGTCAACAAAAAGGAACAACCCTAAATGCAAACTACAAATTAGAGATACCATAATGAAGCAAGTACACAGATTTAACTATCTAGAAAGTGTTTTAACAACATATGGAAAAAGCATCACTGAAATCTGAAGTGGGTATTGAAAGAGCCAAAATTGCCTTTTAAAAGCTAAGCAAAGTATTAAGAAACAAGAAAATTTCATTATAAACATAGAAAAGTGTACTAAACCTGTTATATCTGTCCTCCTATTAGGCAGGGATTGCTGAACAATTTCCTCACAGATGAAGAAGAGACTTGAGACCACAGAAACCTGGTTCTACAGAAGGATGTTGAGAATACCATGGACTGAACATGTGAGCAATGATGGTTTTAGAGAAAATGGAAACAAAAAGAGCTTTTATAGTTAGCACCAGAAAGAGATAGTTAAAATTTCTAGGGCGCATAATGAGGAAAGAGTGCTTGGGAAATTTAACACTCACAAGACATGTAGAAGGCAAGCGGAACAGAGGAGAGTAACAAATAACCTACTTAGCATGTGTAAATGGTTGGCACAACAGGGATTAAGAGATATAGTAAAAAGACAAACATTGTTAAGAGCTACAAAAGACAGGAAGTTGTGGAGAGACATGATCGACCACAGCCTGAAGGGACATGACACGTAGAAGAAGAAAAAGTGGTAAGAAATAATGTTGGATTATAAATAAAAATCCATTAATTCCTTAGAAATTCTTGCGTTATGGAATTCTATTTTTTCTGTTGTTTTTCAATATTTTGTCCAATGTCTATGATTTTTCTAAAGCACATTTGTTCTAATTGAATTATTTACTAAAATGTGTACTTTATAAATAATCCCCTTGGAGCAGCAACAACTTTTTTTTCAGTATGTGTCAGAGGCTTCACAAGTAAAACATTTATTTCACCAAACTTCTATTTTTTACTTTGTGGCTTTTCTCCAAAATACATATTTTTAGTTTATTTCTATTCAATGAGGTAAAAAAAAATCTATAATATAAAACACAACACGACTTTATATATTTACCGTTTTCTGTTTTTGGCTTATCAACTTTATTATTAAAAAAATTAGGTACAATTGCATGTTATTTAACTATGTATATCCACTATTATTTATGATAGTTTGTTGCCTCTTATCAGGCAGCACTTCAGTACATTTTGAGTAAAATTCCACAGTATTTTTAATGTAAAAATGTTTTCAACAAACTTTCGAATCTGAAGATATAATAGGTCAAGTCATAAATAATTTCTGTTTTGGCTTATCAAGTTAATTTTTTTAATAATAAAGTACAGTTGCATGTTGTTCAATTATATATTCACCATCATTTGAAATGAATTGTGACCATTTAACAGGAAGCTCTTCAATACATTTTGAATAAAATTCTGCAGGTTTTGATTTGAAATCAAGTCTTAAATCTGGTTCTCATTAGAGAAAGTTTTCCTTCAAACTGTTTTGCAGTGTATTTATAAAAAGGTAATAATTAGTTAGTGTGAGATAATGGTAGGTTGTGTAGAACAGGCCAACCGATTTCTAAAATGTTTTCATGCATTATTCTTGGTGTATGTAGCCTTGCATGGTCAAGAAGGAAAACAACATTTTTTCTTGTGTATGCTGCCATTGCCATGCAAGAACTAAGGCATGTTAATGTATTCTAAATTCATTCTTAATTGCCACATATGATTATTTGTTAGGATGACATAGTCACCATTACTATTGGTTCCTAGAAACAGGAAGTACTGATAGATAACTATTCTACAGGGTACTCAGTAAAAAAGAGGTAAATTCAGAAAGCCATGAAGCAGCTGTTGAAAACTGGTGATGACTGATTTGAGTGAAAAATTCAAGAAGAATATCTGTACATTTCATCAATCCCCATGTCATATGTTCTTTGAAAAGTACGGAATTTTTGTCTGAATTTCTGGGTTGACAAGTTATCATTATTTATACTATCTATATTCAGACTATTGTCTTCATCTTTGTTGTTTTTATCACAGCATTTTGACTGTTGTGCCCTCTTCTATTCCTCAGTTGTATATTTATCTGGGCAATCTACAGGAAATTCTGAAGTGGACCCTTTATTTAATCTATGGTGATAGATTGTTTTCATTCCACTGTTCCTGTCTGGGGAAATCCTCATAGTCTAGAATATGTGCTGATTCTTAAAGACATCTAACTCTCCAGTGTTCTTCCTTGTCCAGTATTATCACTTCATTTCCACTTCTCACTACAGCTTTTTGATGCTCTTCCAGCCTTATTTTTAGGGGACAGCTTGTTTCATCTTTATATTCTCTGCCACAACTGCAATCAACTGAGTAGATGCAATTCTTGGTCATATTCTTCCCTGTGTTTGGCTTTATTTGGTCATCCTCCTTGTCACTTCTGTTCCCACCTTTAGATTCTAATGTCATGTTTGCTGGGTTGTTGCTAAAAACAACAAAGATGAGGACAATAGTCCAATTATAAATAGTATATCAGAAAGTTGATCACAAAGCTGATAATTTGAATTTCTGTTGTATCTATGCTAATGTTGCAGTTCTAGGACTTGAACCTGAATTGTCAGTTATTTTAGAAATTTCATTATTCACATCAAAATGGACTATTTCTGACAGTTCACCATTTTGCTTGTGATTTATTATAAAAAGGAAAAAAAAGAAGTTTATCTTTAGACAGTTTTTCTACGTCATACCATGAATTGAGAAAGCCAAGTGGAACATTACCAGTAAATATTTTTGGCCAGTTATCTTTTTTTTCTTCACTTCATTGCAGTGTAGTGTGTGTGTGTGTGTTACACCAGATCATGCCAAAATAGAATTTGCATTCAATGCCACACCAGACCATTAAGAGAGTCAAGTGAACATTCACATGACTGACATAACTACACCCGGGCTGCAAGCATGGGAAAGAATCATATTACAGGGAGTTATATAAATATCTACACAGAGAGAATAGGCAATCTTTCAAGACAACTCTGAATTCAAAACTATTTCATTCTGAGACTAGAAACACTACCCCTAAAAACCTACTTGCTACAGAAACCACAATAGCAATGCCTTTTATGGTGAGGCTGTGGCCATGCACTTCATAGGGGAGTCTACTGTATCTTCGGCCATTCAAAGTCTTTAACTTCATTCACTTTTTCATTTGCAGTTAGAAACTTTTCTGAGGCAAACACTCTCCCTCAGAATTAGAACTTAGCAATTATGAAGCAGTCATTGTTTCAACTTGAAGGGCATTTTCATCAGAAGTAGATGTCACTTAACATTTCAAATATGAAACAAAAACACAATTAATGGAAGCAACATAAAATTTTTAAAATTGGAACATTATTTTACTTAAAAAGAAATTTTGAACATAGCTAAATTAAGTATCAAAACATTAAATTTAGAAAGATTTTTTCTATTTGTATCTTATTAGAAAATTTTGGAAAACCAAAGAACTGATTTTTTTTAAAGTACTACTCTCATTGAAACAAGTTAAAAGTAGAAACTGACAAGAATCATGAAGTAGTTAGAAAGGTTATCATATCAACAGAATGTGAATTGCTAGCCTTAGTTCATGCTAAAATGTGATGCATCCATAGCTTACTGTAACCATGACTACCATCTCTAGGAGCAGGTGTAGTAGAACCCTTTGCACATTCTGAACTGCAGCAGAATTCGAGAAAATGCAAAGAGTATCTATGCACAGTTAGTCCAAGACAAAGTTGAAAACCAAAGACTTGGTTCCTACAAGTTCTGGGATATCTCAAGCAAAATTCTCAACAGAAGCAAGCCGTAACTGCTTACTATTATTAATAGCTCTGAGTTTATTTCATCCTTATCAGATACTGCTAAGCTTTTTGCAATTAACTTTGCCTCTTACTCCATATTAGATGACAAGGACCATCCCCTACCTGACTTCCCTCTCTCATGGAACAAAAATATGCAGACTTTTCAAAACTTAACTTTCTGAAGGCTATTGGTCCTGATAATATTTCTATGTTCTTAAGAACCTTACCTCAGAGCTATCTCCAATCTTGGCAAAGTTGTTTAGTGGTTGCCTGAAAGAGAAATATTTTCCAAGTCTATGGAAGGAGTCAGTTGTCTGCCCTATTTGTGACACACTGTATGGATTTACCTACTCAAGGTCTACTGCTGATATTCTAATTGTATACAGGATCAGTGAGACAGTGATAAATCATCTCAAAGTCTTTGACAAGGTAATGGCATTGGGGATTGTTACACAATCTATTCAGCTCTAGAATCTCCGGAAGAATCTTTGCAATTATCAAATCTTTCCTATCAAGTAGATCCTCAAACGTCACCAGTGGTGGAACTTCTGAGAAGTTTCACCACTGACAACCAAACAAATCCATGAGATCATTGATGACCACAGAAGCCCATGATATCAATGCAGGCATCCCCAAAGTGCTCTCATTAGTCCCACCCTCTTTCTGCTTTATTTTAATGGTTTACCTTAGAACATTCTCACATCATTTGTGAATATCTATACAGATGATACTACAGTATGTAGATACAGCTCTAAAAATCTAAATTATCAGAGCTGTTTTTGTTTTTATCATTTCACACCTAGCAAGACAAGACAAGCCACTAAAACACAAGGGGTTACTGAGTGTGAAACAATAAAAAAAACATTATTATTTTGAAGATCCAAGTTGGCTGAAAAGCAAGAAGCTGGAAATGAGTTCCACATCTAACGAATCCAACTGTAAAATGATGAGACCTTGTTTCCATATAGTACGGCACTTAAATTCATAAAATCTAGGTACCATAGAACAAAATTCATCAGAATAATTACTATGAAAGTATTTATACAAAAGGCACAGGGAAGTGACGGATGCCAGATCAGGATCAGTAATATTGCAGATACTTCTTTGTATTTTTATCAAGAATCTCTAAATATATAGCAGGAGCATCAGACCATATGTGGCCACAATATTCAAAGCAAGGATGAATGGTAGACTTATAGATAAATTTCCAAGGTAGTAAATTTTCATCACCACCAAACAAAGTTGATATGCTGTTAAAAAAACAAATCATATTCTTCATATTTCATTCTTTTCCCCAAGAGCCACTGCTTTGTGGAACAGACTCCTGAGATGATGCTTCTCTGATTGTTGCAATCTTCAAATCTAGAGTCAACTGTTATCAATCTTACATATCTTCATATTCTGCACTTATCTCTGCCTTTTATGTCCATAAAACAACCTCATTGAGTAACTCTCTACCTTGAGTGGCTCTTTGGCTTTGTATTGTGTGAACAAATTGTATAAAAAGATTATTGCATAAGGATAATGATAGATCACATGTTTTTTTGGTGATCAGATAAAAATCTGTACAGCTTGAATAGTCTTTACTTATCCACCATATTCACCAGAAATTACATTTTTGGATTACCATTTATTGTGGTCTTTATAGAATGCTCTCAATGAAAAAAAATAAAGGGGGAGATTAAATTCCCTGAAAGAGTGCAAAAGGCTCCTAGAGCAATCGTTTTTTATGAGAAAGATAAAAAATTCTGTGAGGATGCTACTGAATGCTACCAGAAGATAATGTAAGAAAATGGTAAATATGTTGATGCATAAAGTTAATGCCAAAAGTTAAAAAAAAGGTTGCCTTTTCAAATGTATTTTGATAGTTGTTATTTTTATGTTTTGACCTATCGGTTCTTCATCCTTCGTCAGGTATAATCTTCAAGAAGAAAGAAAACTAACTTAAGAAGGTTTCTTTGTCCTTTGTAAAGACCCAAATAAATGGTTTTCACAAATTTCACTGTGCAAGAGATAAAGAATTGATTGGATGGAATCTTGTGTTAACTATAGAAAGGATTAATTTGAGCATCCATATATGTGTTGGATATGTTAAGGACACTTCTCAAAGTTACAGACAAAGAGTTTATAATTATCGAAGGAAGAGGTTTGAGCACATCCAAGCATTATTAAACATGTTAAGGAATCTTCCAATTATTATAGACAAAGAGTTTATACAAAGATGTGATTTGGATATCCAGACAATTTTGGATATGATAATGACTTACCATATAGACAAAGTGTCTATATCTATATGAAGAGAAGGCTTGAGCACATCCAGACATTATTAGTCATGTTAAAAATTCTTCTCAGTGTTATAGACAAAGAGTTTATAGAAAGAACAGAACTGGATATGATAATGACTCTTCTCAGCATTATAAACAAAGTGTTTATATCTATACAAAGAAGAGATTTGATCACATCCAAACAATGTTAGATGTGTTAAGAACACTTCTCAATGTTTTAGATAAAGTCATCTTTTATTTTTCTTAATAAATCAAAGTCTTTGAATCAGTCATTAAAATTTATGTAGAAACAAGAGTAGCCCATCTCAGAATCTGAAAACTGTATTATTATCCTAATAATAATCTTCCTTTTTGTTTACAGCTTACCATTTATATTAATATAAAGTGCATTAATAATATTCTTTCAAAGCAACTTTAAGTAGTTTTATGATCTTGCTTTATCATCATTATCATTTTAGAATTATTTTATCATGGTTATCAACATCAGTATTATAGACTTTTCTTCATTATTGTTTATGTTAGATATTCTATTTTCATTTTCTAGATGATAATTGCATGTTTCCAAAGAAACACATTTTTTTAAATACATGAACACATCTATAAGTGCTATGTGTTTTCTCTCTACTTTGAAGATTCAGAATTTTTTTTTTTCATTTATTTAATTCTTGATCATTTTTCTTCTTGTTGCTGCAAATAATTCTTGTTTTTGTTCTTCTGAACGGAAAAGAAATTTTTTAAACTCAAGAAAAAGAAATAAAGCAAGAAAAGATTTATCCTTGTAGATTCAGTGATTGAAAGAAAAAATCTGCCATTTGTTCAGTGTTCTGTTGTGTGGGATATGAAGCATTGACCTCATTTAAAAAGTGAATGAAATATACGACAACGTAAATATATAAAAAGTTCAAATAAAACACAAAAGTCTTTGTATAAAAACATATATATATATATAATTGAAATTCTTAATACAAACTTAGCATATATCTACTTTCAAAAGACTGTGCACCAAAAACAATATGAATTTTGTACTTATCTATTTGATTTGTCAGAAGCCTGAAATTCATGCATCCTATTTGTATAACTTCAAGGAGCAAAAAGAGAAAGACTGACTTTCCCGTCTAACGATCATGTGTGCAGGTCTCATCAGGTCACATGACTTTTTAATTCTCGTGAATATTTACAATTATTTTCATTGTTATTTTGTTTGGTCAAGGGGAGATAACTTTTTGTCCTTAGCAACATTTCTTTTTTATTTCTTAAATGCCAAAATGAAAAGAACCTATAACTAATGACTATTACTTTTCAATAGGTTCTTAGAAAAAGAGGTGATGAACTGCTATGTAATATCAGTCATCTTATATGGCGTTGAATACTGGACAATTTCTACACAGACTTCAGGCAACATATATAAAAGTATGATGAGAGTACCATGAATTGGGAATGTGAACAATGAAGAAGTTTTAAGGAAAATGTGAACAAAAAGGACACTTTAGACTCAGAAAGAGACAGTTGAAATATCTGGGACACACAATGAAAAAAGAAGTTTTGGAGAATATTATACTCAAAGGAGATTGAAGGCAAGAGGGAAACATTAAGTAACCTATGTAATGTGCTTGTTTAAATGGATGGCAGAACATTAGAAGGGATTGTAAGATTAGCTTTGTTTAGCACTATAGGGTGTAGGATGTTTTGGAGAGCCATGTTCTTAAAAGGTATAGCAGACTAACGAAAAAGGTGGTGATCAATATTTTCATATGAAATATGATTAAAGAGTAGAACAATGTCTAAAAGCAATGAGGAATATGGAAAAAGCATTTTTTTTAATGTTGAATTTGGTTCATTTTTTTTTTCTTTCAACCATCTATCTTTCCATTATTTTATATTAGTTCTTAGTCTGCTGAGAGGCCAAAAAAAAAAAAAAAAAATGTAAGAAAGAGAATTGAATGAAATTAAACCACTGCCTCTCTATCCTGATTTCACAATAACTTCTCAAAGACAAACTCTGAAAAGTGAATGATGCATAGAATTATATTTACCTCTAGAAAGAATAGATTTACTTTCTCTTAATTTTACTATAAGTTCTAATTAATATTTTGGTTTATAAAAGTATGCTGTATAGTTGCTGTTATTTTTTTAACATTAAGTCTATGTAATAAAATGACATATAAAATCATTGTTGACCTATATACACCTTTGTGCAAATTAATTGAAACAACCACTTTACTTTCTTTCACCATATAGGCAGTTTTAGACCCACTGGAATGACATGGTGGAATTGATTTCTATTTTTTCCTCAGATTAGGTCAATTGCAGTGGTGTGCAGTAATATGAACTATTTTCAAGGTGTATGATGAAATTTGTTTGGCCTTGAAAAATATTGCATCATCCGTGATTGTATCAGATTCTTATCATGCCCAGACACTATTGTCTCAACTATCGATAAGTTGTCCTATGGCAATTGTCTGCAACGGACGTTACTCCAAGGAAACATGAAAATTGTAATGCTGCATAAACACACTGGTAAGCCTTACTAGTGAGCAAATCAAAGTGCTATAGACTGGCCCAGAAACTCTTCTGATTTAAATCCAAACGAGAATCTGTGGTCAGTCTGCAAGGAATGACTTCATGGAATGGACATATGAAGTACTAACATATGCACTGGGTCATGTTTCATTGGAAAAATACAAAAAAAATAATAATGGAATTATTTGTTTTGTTTCAATTAATTTGCACAAGGTTGTATATATAAAAAAAGGTTTTCTTAATTTCCCATGATGCAACTGTGGCTATAGAAGCATTAAGAATAAGAACCTTTCTCTTTCAAAACTTAGGTATTCTCCATTTACCATTATAAAAGTTTTGCTCATAGCAAAAGGAATGGTTGCCACCATTTCTTTTATCAAGCATTTTTTAAATTATTTTTATTTGTTGTTGAAGCCTAAAACAGATACTAAGATGGTCTTTTGTAATTTATGACTGCCGGTAAATTCTATACTATTAACAAGATCTTTTAGATCACATTTATATGGACTTGTATGAAATAAAAAGAAAACTGGAAATTATATATCGTTAATAATCTTTCTTACCATTTATTGAAAATTGGGGAAAATGCTACAAAAATTTTACTTTCCTAAACCCAAATATAAAACTGAACAGCAAGTGTAGACTCCTTGAAATTTTCCAAATTATAAGTTATTCAAGCTGAGGTATACCTAGGATTTCAGATGCTGTTTTTTTTTTTTTTCGAAATATGCTTCTTAATTTGAAATAATATCATCTCCAAAACAAGAGATCAATAATATGAATTAGTAATAATGCTTACAATTAATAATAATATTGAATTAGTTGTGTACAGTAAAGAATTAATAAATATAAGATTGAGTTATTTTTGGCTAAGTTTGGCAGAAGATCATAAATATGGGGAAACCATTTAGGATTGAACTTACTACTCAGTCATAATGGCCAAACAGATTAGCTCAATAACCATTAATGATTGCTAATGTGCTCATGCCATAAGATTGTGTTAAATATCTTACACATTCATAAGCCAGCCATTCATCCATGTATTGAATATTGTTGCCATATCTGCTCTGGTGCTTCTATTATGTATTTAGAGATTTTTGATGAAATCCAAAGAAGAATCTGCTATGTTATTAGTCCTGACCTGGCATCTCAGGTTCAGTCACTTACCCACCACGGTAATATTGTTTTCTTCTGCCTTTTCTATAAATATTTTCACTGTAATCATTTTGATAAACTTTCCCCTTTGGTATCCTAACTTCTCAAATTTAAATGCAATTAGGTCTCATCATTTTACAGTTGAAATGGCTTGATATAACCATAAGTTCTATGCCAACAGTTTCTTCTCTTGCACTTCTTGTTTGTGGAACTCTCTTCCTGCTTCTTGCTTTCTACTTAACATTGATCTTTGTGGGTTTATTGTGATCTAAATAAAGTGAATAAGAATGATGAATAGTATGTATTGACCAATTCCTGACTCGGAAGTGAGTTAGAGGCAAAATGGTATCAAGGGAGCTGTAAACCTTGACTTCTTTCAGTGAAGTGTAACATTTTTCTCTACTGCTTCTAATTCTTTTCAAGTCTAGCAATCATAATGGTTGCTCCTGCTTGGTATTCCAAAGTCAATGTAACAAGAGATAAGACAAAAACACTACTCACCCCAATTTTATATGAACATTTATTGCCCACACTGCTTTGGTCCTTGTCCATAAAAATCCTCTCAGTTTCTTTGATGTTGTCCAGGTAATATTTCTTCCTCTTTTCATTTATTCAAAGGGCAACCTTCAAAAATTTAAATGCAATGTCAAGTGTCATCTTCTGTTGTTTTTAATTCCTGTTCTTTTATTGTGTTCTTTCTTTAATAATAATTTTTTTTCAGATTCTTTCACACTCAGTAACCTCTTGTGTCTTTGTGGCTCTATCATTACGGAGTGAAATGATTAAAAAATCATAAAAACATTACCCAATGCTGGTGTGCCCATTGTTATGAATTTAAAAGCAATTCAAAACAGCAAGAAGACGTTATGGCAATAACCTTAAGAAAGGCTTTATTCCACAAAAGAAACTGAGCCAAATGACATTATCAGTGTCTCTCCACATAATCCCCCTCCCCAAAATACAGCAGAATTTATCAAAAAAACTGTATGTTCATTTGCATACAATACATTTATATACAAAACACCAAAGAAGAGTTCATTTCATAACACTTTACACTCCTGCAGGAAAGAGAAGAATGTTTTTACTCACATAAGAAAATCTTCATACATTGTTAGTGCCTTTCGTATTCTTGAAGACCTCCGTAGATATTACCACCTTTGGGATGAGCCTGAAATAGATTAGAGGCTGGTATAACATCATTAGAGATTAACTCTGAATTAGTGAAGTGAGTATGTCGTGACCGCCTGTGTCCTCAGAAGCATGAGGATAATTATTGAGATCTGATGGAAGGCACTCTTCAGGTCACAATTCAAAAATACTTTGTACCTTGCTGAACTATTTATCACATCATTAATCCAAAGCATAGGGAAGGCATCCAACTGTGTATATAGTTAAATTATTTGGGAATCTATACAGAGCTGTTTATTGTGATTATTGGTAAGGTCCTTTGCAACAACCAACTGGGCCTTCCATGGTGAGTAGCCAGGGTTCAATGATGTTATCTGAGAGTAATTGGGAAATTTTCTTCTCAATGAATGCTTGACCATCTCTGCTAATTTGGTTTTGGTAACAACGTTGCAGACATTTCCAGGTATAGCGGAAAATAATGAGGATATATTTATGTTACCTGCAGCAATTAGTTTTCTTTGTTCCCACTAAAAGTAAAGATTATATTTTTGTGTAGTTTCTGAAACTCATATCTGAGAATTACTGCCATACATAGGTTATCCAAAGCCCTGAATTTTACTTTTCTGTATTTACTGCTGCTGACTTCTGTATTGGTAATGCAAATACCTGTATCGATGGTTTTAAGAGCCAGAGACACTTTTATCCAATGAGTCTATAAGAGCAGTAAACTGTCTGCCTTTTATAGTGATCATTGTAGTTGCATGAGTGAGATTTGGGGCATAGATATCCGGCTTTACATACAAATTAGGTTTAAAATTAACCATCATGGCAATTGTCCCAGATGACTTGGTCTTAGATCGGCAAAACTTCAAAAAGTGTCTGTTTTTTTCACAATTAAAACATGTGACACTATGAGCAGGACAGACTTTCTGATTATGATCTGCATTACCACAAAATTAGTACTATTTTTGGTAAGATGCTTTTAGCAGGGCTAGAGCTGTGGAGCTCTCTTCTGAACATTCATTCTTGGTACCAACAGTAGCTACTACACCTGGGACCAACAAAGTACTTATAGTTGGGAATTTCTTTGGGTGAACTTGAGTGCCAATGCCAAAAATAGATCCCGGGTTGAATTTGCCAGAAACTGCTACGTAATATAATTGGATGAAATCTCACTTGTAACAGCATCTCTGATTTGCTCTTCTCTGTATTATTCTGCTGTGACTCTCTTATTTACTAAGATTTCGGAGTTCCTGAGAAAAAATTCTCAAGGGACTCCTTTGGCTTCTGGTGTCTGGTCAGAAGCTGACGCCTCGCTGACATCTCATTAGGTGTCTTGATATATATTTGGTCCAATGTTTGGACGGCTACCTCTTAATTTGTACAATCTTTCATGTACTCATACACTTCAGATGAAACACAATTTATCAGAGATCGGTACTTGTCTGGCACTTCCTCCCCACATTCCAGAATAAAATTTCCAAAGTTCTTTTTCAATGCTTCCAGTCCTTTAGGATCATTGTGATCTAGATCTAGTTGATATTTTAGACATATTAAGATTTTTTCCCCTCATTTGTTGAATAAATTGTTATGAATTTAAAAGCAATTCAAAAACAGCAGGAAGATGAAACAGTGATAACTTTAAGAAATTCTTTAATACAAAAAAAAAACTGAGCTGAATGACACTATTAGTGTCTCTCCACATAATCCCCTTCCCCAAAATACAGCAGAATTTATAAAAGGAAATGTATGTTCGTTTGCATACAATAAAATTACATACAAAACACCAAAGAAACGTTCATTTCATAACACTCATGACAAATATATTATCTAAAAAATGGAGCAAAAATTAATTTCTCCTTGTCTGTTTTCCAATTAAAGAGGATCTTTCGTTCTTGTTTCTTCTGAGAGGGCAGGTGTATATTCTTGCTTTCATCTTACCTGCTTTTATTGAAATTTTTTGTTTATTTTCCACATTGCCCTTAGCTAACTCTACTCTCTACAAACCTGTTTTCATCATTTCAATACTGAGTTGTTTTTTTTTTCCACTTGCAGCAAAAAAAAAAAAAAATGATCTCATCTTGTTCTGATGCAAATTCAAGGCCGCTGACATTTGCCAATGTTTCAAGCTGATTTTGAAAATAATTTAAATGTTTTTTTTCTTTCTTTGTGATTGAATCAATTTGAATTCTTATGAAAACTAATGAAATAATAATTAATGAATAATTATTATTACATTTTCTCTAGTTTTATTCAATCAGTGGGGAAGAGACTTTTTTTTTTTTTTTGAATTTAAATCACTATGATTGCATCATCATTAGAAGCACTATCAGTAATTCATTATTGTAATTAGCCTCATTAAATCATTAACCATGTGTAATGTGTGTTTAACGAAGAACTGGAAATGATAATTATCTGTGCTGTGAGAAGGAAATGATATTTTAGTTTTGTTTTGAAAACAACGACTGTGACACATTGTTTGTATTTTCAAGTTAATTCATCACTTTTATATGAGAAATTTTTTCAAAGTGTCTTTAATCTTTTTTTTTTTTTTTTTTTTTTGGTGCCACCAATGGCATCTTTAATGGATAATAGAATCTCTGTTTCTGTTTAAAATTTATTTTGGAAACATGTTTATTGGATCTGGCAAACTAAGAGATTTATGGTGACATTTTTTTCTTAACTACTGCAATTCATTGTAATCAACTGTATGGTTTGAAGTGTTCAGCCTCCTATGCCTAATAACTGTAAATTGAATGTAGTGTAATATTTGGGTACTTAAAAAATATTAAGTGCAGAGGCCATACAATAAATAACTTATGTTTATTGCCTGGAAGAAAGGATTGTTCGAGTACATTAGAAAATTGTCAGAAAGTTTGTAAAATTAAATACATTTGTATTTATCTTTCCACTCTTATTGTAGCAATCTGTTTTACTTTCCACACTACCATGTTTTGGACTACTAACCTGTTAAAATGCATTCCTCACCATCGTCTGTAAGCCTTCTCCCCAAAGGCAAAATCTGTCAGTTTTTATGTGGGCTACAATCAGTTATGCAGATTTTTTTTTTCATGCCCACCTACATGCATTTTACTAGTCCTTAGGTACAAGGTAATTTACATAACTGTGTATACATTAAGAAATGGACAAAGTCCGACAATTTATTAAAGACATTTTTTATGTTTAACATTCTTTTTATAGATACAAGTATTTAAGTAAATGCTCTGTTTATAATAAACAGTATTAAATAACATTTACCGGCCTGAATGCCTGAGAAATTTTTATAGAAAATATTCGTCCTTTGACAGGATTCGAACCTGCATCCTATACGGAACCAAACGATCCTTTGTGGCCGAGCGGTTAGGCACGTCAAGCTAAATGACGGTTCTGTATCGGATGCAGGTTCCAATCCTGTCAAAGGACGAATATTTTCTATAAAAATTTCTCAGGCATTCAGGCCGGTAAATGTTATTTAATACTGTTTATTATAAACAGAGCATTTACTTAAATACTTGTATCTATAAAAAGAATGTTAAACATAAAAAATGTCTTTAATAACTGTGTATGCATGTGATTTTGTGCCTCTTTCATCAGGGAGAGAGTCCATGTCTATTACAAGCTTAGTAAAATTTAAAAAAATTTTAAACATTTTTATTGCTTGAGAATTCTTAGGCATTTAATTTACCATTCAGTCAATTAAGTACCATACATGTTAAATGCTTGGGTATCATATCTCTTTCAATTTATGACTGACTAGGCAGATGATTTTGTTGCAGTTGTCATTTCTTTCTGCAATAGGCTGGTTGCCAACCAAGGCTGTAGGTCACAGTCTGTCTTGCTATGCATCCCATAGCTGGGGAGAGTAGAGATGGAATAATCCCTTTCCCAATAGTATTTGAATGTAAGTAAACCTGACTGGAATTTGAACTCGGCTCTCCAGTTTCTCATTCTGAACTGTTATCCATTACACAGCTTGGCACATCCTATTAAACATTGCTTAATATAAAGGCATTAAAGAAATGTTTTTTGATTGATTAATTCATTTTCTACTGCTTATCAACCCTTAAAGAATTGTGACCTCTAAATTGTTTAGCATCACATGACCATTACATAGGGGTGACATGAAAGTACATTTCAATTTCATAAAATCTGAAGACTTTGAGTGGGGAAAAAACTTAAAAGCTTAAATTTAGAAGAGAAACTGAATTTTTTTTTTTTTTTTATAATAGTGAATATTTAGGATTCTTCTTATGTGTTATTTCGATTCTCCATAACTTCCCGTAACTTTTTACAATCTCATCCACTTTCTGTTCTGCCATTCATTTTCATGAGATTGCTCACTTGCTGCTTTATTTTACCTCTTTTGACTTCAATATATCCTGTGAATATCAATTTCTCCTTGTCTTCTTTCCTCAATATGCATCCTAGAAATTTTAGCCGTTTCATTTTGATTCTAATTATAAGTGACTTTCTTTTTCTGTTTTCCTTTAAATTTCCTTTTTGCTTGCATGCACCATCCATGGTATTCTAAGCACCATTTTGTAGAAATATCTCTGTTGCTTTAAATCTCCTCTTCATATGTGAGGAAATTGTCCAGCATTCACTGCCATATAGGAAGATTTATATTACATAGCATTTCAGCCTTCTTTTCTTTGTAGCGAATTAAATTTTCTTGTTTTTTCTTTTGCTTTTCTAATGTGCATTTGGATTTCTGTATGGGATTTTCCATTGTCTGTTAAAGTCCTTTCCAGATATTTAACTCTAATTCATAGCTTGCATCTTGGGCTGTTCCTCTTGATCAAAGCCATACATTCTGTTTTCTTAAAATTAAAGGTCATCAAGAGGTATGATAAAATATTAACAAAGCTCTTTTTTATCTCCGAAAATATATCAGAAAAATTTAATCATTTCATTTTTATTACTGTTATTTTACAGGAAATCAAATCCAGTTAGTTTGTGTAGAGTGACTGGGCATGGTTAAATATAAATAAATGGCAGAATTGACCAACAAACAGAATTGTCAAATTTTACAAGAAAAAGAAAAGAACAGGCCAAAAATGATATGTCAAGGAAACAATATATGCAAGACAAAGTAACAGTAATAAGGCAAAGTAACAGTAATAAGGCAAAGTAACAGTAATATGTCAAAAAGTTCACAAATTAAGAATTGGGATTGAAACACAAGAGCAAGTTCAGATAAGTGAACGTAGTGTTCTGACTTCAAGACAAAACAGACTGGGTCATATAAAACCAAGAACTGGCCTATCTTATTGGTTAGGAAGAAATCTCATTATGCATGTGTGTGCTTCTGCCTATAAATTAGGGAGGGGAAAGTATTTTGCAGCCATTCCCATTGGGATTGTATCCAACAGTTTATTATGGGGACCAGCTCATGTCGCAGGATTACCAGTACTGAAGAGGTATATTTTTCATTTATGTATATTTATGTGAGAGAATATTATACTTATAATATTGTATATTTTTTATTTACCTAATTTTCTCACTAAGGTAGGATGTGACCGGGGGTCTTTTTTATATGCGGTGCCCATAGGCATACACATCAGCCAACGATGAAAAATTGCCCAGACCCCATGACAAATGAAATACTGGCGTTGATATTATGCTGTCCTCTACCTCAGTGTGGAAGGTGTTGCCGCAGGATTGGAATCCCTGGGATCAAGCACTCTCTCCCATCTAAAATTTTGAGAACAGATACTACAAATTGATCTCAGTCCAAAAACTGAGAAGTATTATTTAACTGACATACTTACTAATTCAGGATGTGACACTTTTTTATATGTTGTACACATTGTTGAATATTAGCTAGTTTGCCAGAGGTTTAGCACACAAGTAGGCAAATGTAGCCAAAGCCAAAACTGACTTGAGTCATTTATGGAGAAATATATAGCTGAACAAAGACCCCTCATGCAAATGTATTGGGAAGGTCCATTCTAGCAAAATGGACCAACCCAACTGGTGTATTAGGCGCTCTCCTATAAAATAAGGTAAAATCAGCTTTTACAAGGAAATAGAAGGAGGCAGCCATGTTGGCAGGTAAGTCACTTGACTTCTACACACATGAATATGCATATGGGCCAAGGAAAAAAATTGCCTTGTGCCCCCGTCCACTGTCACATTGACATCGATATTACACTGACCCCATCTCACTTAGTGCATTGAGGATGGTACTACTGCAGAGTTGGATTCCTTGGGACTGGGTACCTTCTTCCATCTAAAAAGAGAGAACAGATACTAAGCTTTCATGCTGGCCAAAAGGCCAAGGAGCAATTGCAGATGTATGGGATGTTTTCTCAACCAGAAAATAGGAATCAAACTACAATCAATATTGTACACTTAACAACAGTAGTTTATTGCCTTAGCAAACTAAATAGGAAGGATATAAAAAGAGGTAAGTGTAAGTGTGTATACAGAGATCTTCTTATACATACAATGTATATAACATTTTATTGAGGTTGTTATTTTTATGAGATTTCTGTTGGAAAAGAGTTTCTTGTTGGTGTAGTAGAGTTATTAGCTTGTGCACATGTTTGCTAGTAGGCTTTACCTTATTGAAGCTCATATCAATAACCTGGCATCAACATCCTTGGGCCATGGTTGTTGATGTTTTGGTCCTCCTGGATTTATACTCAGCTCTCTTTAAAATATTCTATAATTTAAAATTTTTCCTTCTACTGTTCATAGAAAATATGTCCCTACAAGAAGCCTTCATCTTTTTTCCTAATCTGGAATGCAGAGGGCTTGGTTACTTTTAAGAAGCTTGCTGTATCCATGTTGTGATTGGTGTATCAAACTATGTGTACCATTTTGATTTCTTGCAGCACTTGCTGCTTGATATTACATTAAGTTCTCTTCTATTTTATTGTCTGCTACATAACTGGTTTCAAATACCAGGTTCAGTTCATATTTACATTATCTATTTTCTCTGTGGTCTTTTAATTTTTCTCCTTCATTTGTTATGAGGAAAACAGCAAAAGTAAGAATAATATTCCCAATGATTCCTGAAATCAAAGCAGCTTTTGATTGAAAGACGAAACTGATTCAATCATGGCCTCATCAAATCAAGGGTCAGCCATTATCTATAAACTCATCCTCATAATCTCCCCTTCCTGCCACCATCTCTTCAAATTTTCTCACACTACATTTATCATTATAATTTCAATTGGAGTGGGAGTAGTTGTAGCATCTGTTAGGGTCCCAGCTATGAGCAACAGTGAACCACCAAACAAAAATCGATAGTACATTTTTTATAATAAGATGACCAACAATACATTTTTATAGCATAATGACAATTAGTATAAAAATACATTTTTATAGTAAAATTACCAACAATATATTTTATGATCTACAAACTATATATCTAAAAAACATAAATTTATCCTGAAAATATAAAATTGTATTAGTTGAAAGCATAAAATTATGTACAAAATATGTAGATTTTGGCATTAAATGATGAATATAGAGCTTGATATGCTGCTAAGCAAAAATCAATCAACCAACCAACCAACCCACCCTCTATCTTTATTGGCTCCTGTACCTTCTGTTGGCTGAAATTTATTAAAAAAAAACAAACCCAAAAATAACAAAAAAAAACCTGCATCTATGATCTTATTTTTATCAAAATTCTCAAATGATTCTTCATTTCTTTCAGGTAAGACTTAAAGATTGTGTCCCCTATGTATTTTGATCAAGAAATGGTGAGTAAAAGTAATTACATAATTGTGTTTTTACTTAAAGACATTTTTGGTGTTTTTACTCTTGAAGGCCAAAAATTCTTCAGGTGTTGAATCCCTGGAGTCCTGATGGAATTATTAAAAAATCTGAATATGTGATGTTTGTGCAATTAAATTGACATTTCAAGAAAATAAAGTATCAGAAGTTGATTTTATATGGAAGTAAAATGATTTCTCTTTCAAACTATACCAAATTTTGCTTCCTTGGCATTGTAGGTTATGAGATATTGTTATGGAAATCTACAACTTTGCTGAAGTTTTTCAAAACATTGTAGATTTCTAGTCTCTAATAGATTATGTGATGTGTGTTAATGTTGTGTATTGAAATATAATGCTACCTGATTGCAGGTGCATTCAGGTGCTTCTGAACTGTAAGTGCGTGAAACTTGTGGGTATATTTAGTCACTTCTGGCCTTTAAGTGTTAACGTTTTCTTTTCTGATTGTCAAAAATTGAACCATTTGCCTTCTTTTATTTAATTTTTTTTTTCAGTTGTTGGGATAGGATATTTGGTTTCATATTAGATGCTTTGATGTAATGCATCACTAAAATGACAATAATGTTTATAAGTTAGAAACCCATTTGATGCTGGGTTTTTAATCTTACACAAGTTGTCTTTTCTGGGATATATCATTTTGATACAAAATTATGTATGTGTATATACATATCTACAAATATAAGAGATTATAAGGGAATTATAGAACTCACTCACTTTCAGACGTTTCCTCATATATTTTTAATTCATCTATGTTTTCTGTTAACATGAAGATGTCTACATAATTGGTATATATGTATATATATATACCAAATATATAGACACAGATACATACATACATACATACATATATATATATATATATATATATATATATATATATATATATACCAAATATATAGACACAGATACATACATACATATATATATAGTCAATATATGCCAAATATATAGAAACACACACACACACACACACACACACAAACGCACATACATACATACATATATATATATATATATATATATAGTCAAACCTAGTGAGCCAGACAGACCTACCCAGGTTTCACCTAAGAGTATCATCAGGGAAAGCTTTCCCTGATGATACGCTTAGGTGAAACCTGGGTAAGTTTGTCTGGCCCACTAGGTTTGACTAGGTGTACTCTATGGTTGTATTGAGCTCTTTTTAGTTGTTTACTCATGTCGGGGTTTTTTCTTTGGGCTTCGAACCTGTATCTGTGCGATTTTTTTCGACAGACTTTCATGTTCCTGGCTCTTTCTTTTTGTAAAACCATTTTTTCCTTTGAGATTGATTTAATTATTGGCAAATCAAAAATTTGAAGGCTTTTCAAGATGAGTATAGTTAACTAATATATATATATATATATAGAGAGAGAGAGACACACACACACAAACACATATATATTCAAACAGGTTTGGTTAAATAATTTAGACATATAATGTTGATTAGTTTCGTTGTGACTCTTTCAAGTTCACAGATTAATTCTTTGGTAGATTTAGAAAATTGAGTAAGAAAACTACCAAAATTTTGTTTTGAATAGTTTTTATTTTTCCAAGTACTTTCAGTCTCATCTGAGACCATTTTTAGGGGGTTAACTTGTCTGTGAGTATGTATATATATTTCTGTGAATTTAAAACATTTCAAATGTTTCATTTTTTTATTGCTTATACAGCTCTCTAGATTTCAAAGTTCACTTGTTCTTTTTTGTTTTTTCAGTGTAAGGGGAGTAACTTTTTGATTATAATAATTTTTTTTTTTCATAAGCATTTAAGAACATTGTTGCTATACTCATAGATGACTTTAATTATTTTGGTCTTTAACTGTCATATAAAGGGCTTCAAGGATTTTTAGATTTGCTTGTTATTGTTTTTATGTAGTATACATGTATTTTCAACTAATATCTGTCTAATGTGTGAGTGTGGGCATGAGTGTACCTTTAAGAACTATTCACATTATTCAGCCAAACATTGTGAATATGATAGTAAAGATGAAAACAGCAGTTCAAACAATGTAAATAGAGTAAATAGTTACAGTACCTCATCTCAAAAATATAGACAGATTCTGGAGAAGGCTGTTGCATACAACGGTCAAAACATGAATGTGACAGTAAAGATGAGGACAACAGTTCAAACAATGTAAATATAGTAAATAGTCATAATACGTCATCTCAGAAATATAGACAGATTCTGAAGAAGGCTGGAGCATACAATGGTCAAAACATTGTGAATGTGGCAGTAAAAATGAGAACAACAGTTCAAAAAATGTAAATAGTGTAAATAGTTTCAGTACCTCTTCTCAGAAATATAGACTGATTTATAAGTATATGTTTATATAACTTTGCATAAATAGGCACTATTGATTTTAGATAGGTGTTTGCATGAATTTCTGTTTTTGATCATGATAATATTTAGAACATTAATTAAGTAAACACTGAAATATGACCAAAATTAGAGGCTTATTTGTTTGCTAATCAAATATTGATTACAGACATTAGTCTATTTTTGAGAGTGGCTTCTTGAAATTGCTTAATGGCTCAAATCTATTTTTGGAAATTAAATTTGAATTGTTCAGCAAATTCTGTGCCACTGAAAAATAAGATGTTTGTATTTTTGGCGTCTCTGGGGAGACAATGAAAGAAACATGCACAGATATTGAAAATAGGTGCAGCTAAATGCATATAAAATGGGTGGGAGGGGGAAGGCTAGGTAAAAAAGAAGAAGCTGTTCTCTAGCAGAACACACCTTTCATACATTCAAATATGAAGCAGAAAAAAGATACTAGCAATCCCATTTAAGAAGGAAAAAAAATGATTGCAAAAGGAAAAATGAAAAAAGAAAATAAAATGTGCATGTTTGTTGTGTCAATATGATGCAGACATCTGCAATCAATAATGCCAAATCAGCAATTTTTTCTCTTTTATCACAACAATCAAGAAGATTTAATAAAAAAAAAAGAGAGCCATTCAACAAAAAAACAAGAGAAGAGAGTTTTAAATTATTTTTCATATAATATATATATATATATATATATATATATACATACATACGCTACACTAAATCTAGTATATCCAACTCAGTTATTTGCAATGATTCCCCCCGCCTTAGAGATTTGCAAAAAACCAACATAGTTTACAAATTCAAGTGCCCTTTGGGAGATTGTATCTCCAATGGATTAAATAATATTTTTGATGGTCGCACCACAAACTCACTTCCACGATGCTTGACTCTACATTTGAATGATAACTCTAACATTTTTAGGCATTTAAAACAACATGCCTGGCCGCGTACGAAATTCTGTAAAATCCTTGTTGAAAACACACTTATACTTAAACGTGAAAACAATAATCAAAAACTAAAAGTTCTTGAAGCTATATATATAAAACAGTTGAAACCTAACCTGAACAAAATAAACTATGAAATCTACACAAATATTCTTAAATGCCTATAGTTGATAACAGAAGCCATTGGTTTATATAAATGGCTTCCCATACTTAATACTTCTCGTTTTCACTCTCGCATGGTCATGTGTGTTCTCACAAGCTGCAGTGTGATTTTTGTTTCCGTGTTTTGTATACACGAGTTTGTTGTTGTTTGGAAATCTTTCATACAACAAAAACAGACTATCATTATTGTTTTGTCTGGGTATTGTTTAATATATTTAAATGTAATTGTCATCTTTGATAATGGCTTATGTAAGCTGAAAGCTTAGATAGGATTAAAAAACATGTATCAGTATGGTGTTTTTCTTTCTTCTTTTAATGATAATGCTATTAAGCTTATCAGACAATATGAAAGGAATTTACTTAAAATAAATAGACAAAACTTGTCTATATTATTTAATGAAACATGCATCAATGAAAAAATGCTGCCTAAATACACAATATATATATATATATATGGGTATGACAAAAAGACATGTTTTCACACATATACTTGCATGTGCATATATATGTTTTCTCAGTGCTCAATGTTATAAAACCAGAGCTAGTAAGTATATGTTAGTGAATATACGTAATATCCCATGTCAATAGCATAACTTGGAGTTTCATGCAAACATGCAATCTTTAGGTGCAAAATACTTACTCTCAAGTGATGGGAAAATTGTTGCCATTTTATATTTGCAATTTCATGTTAGCTCGTTGTTCGGTGTTGATTTTTTTCAGCTGTACACTATAGTAGAATCAGTTGGTCACCATCTGTTAAGAAAAAAAAAAAGCAACCTGATGCTATTCACTCTGCCAGAAATTTAAAAATGGCATGCTGTACTGCTTCACATTCACGCCCAAAGCTCCAGTACGGACATTTCAGTGTGTCCGGGTGTGAATCTGAGGACAGTACAGAAAATTCAGAAGAAGTTGGATGAGTCTCATGGGGATTATGAAGCTTGGAAAACACATTCTGATAAGAAAAGAACTTCCAAGTGTGTTTGTTAGATTCAGGCCATGACTGAGAATGATCCTTCAAGCAGAAGAATCAAATGATGGTTGTCAGACAATTTCTGCAACCACGTCACCCCTTACATCTGACCAACTAATCCCCAGACTGCAAGCCTCTTGATTATTATGTGTCAGGTGCAGTGGAGTAAGAGACCAGCAAAACTCCTTGTAACATTGTTGTGGAGTTAATTTGCAGTGGAGGCTTGTATTTGTACTAAATCGGTCCTAAAATAGGTTCGACGTACAAAACGTTAGGAACTTGATATAATAGGTATTATGCAGAGCAATCTTGTTGTGGTCGCTGACTACTTTCGTATTTGACTAACTGTCGACTAGTGTCGTCTGACATCGACTGACCCTCGTTTCTCTTACTACTCCTACTTATATTAGGTGGGAGAGTATAGAATAGAATAGGTGTGTTTCACCATAACAAACACCAAAGATGAACTGAAGGCAAGGATTATAGCAGCATTCACCAATTTTAACAAAGAGACCACCCAGAAAAGTTGCAAGAGATTCTGAAGTCATATGGAGGCCGTTATTGAAGCCAATGGCAATTTTATTGAATAAATTTGCTATTTAGTATTTCAAAATATTTTTGTGTAATTTTGGTAAATATAAAAGTGGGTAACTGAGGTCTCATTAAAAGTATTTTTGATTTTATAGAATTTGATGCCAAAATTTATGTATACATCTAAAAGTTATCTATGATTACATTATATTATCATTAATATGATATAATGTGGTACTGAAAAGTTTTGGGATTGACACACTTCCCAAAATATAACCAAATGACAGAAAATTTTAAAATTACTTCTTTGGTAGTAGTTCATTACATTCACTTTTGTACTAATATTCTTGGGAATGGTCTGAATTCATTTCATATGATGATGAACTTGACAGGAATTTGAACTAGGCTTTCTGATTCCTCAATCCGAGCTGCAATCCATTACTCCACCATGAATCCATCTCTGCTCCCCTCAAATATGGGTAAATATCAGGACAGTTCTATAGGCTTGACTGCAATCAGTCCAAGAGAAGGAAAACTCTGACTTCAAACCAGCCTGGAGAGGGTTGGACTCCTTCAGGCAACCTTGTCCAAAACACACCACTCCTACTCAGGCAACAATACAACCCCAAAAAGTTATGGGACTGTGGCTGTGATCATGAATAAAACATAAAATCACTACAAACTCACATTATTTTTGCTTACCTTTTTAACCTTGTCTATGTTTAAATCTAGACATATTTCATCACATTTCCATGGTGCACATTATGAAATTTTCTTAATGAGGACATTAGTAAATAGAGCTTGTCAACCCAGGAAAGCAGTCCATGAAAGGGAAGGATTTTTAAACTTTCATTGCTTTGCTGCCATTATTCAAACATGGAAAAGGCCATGGAAGTAAATACAGAGAAAATCTGGAGTAAAACCCCAAAGGTGGTAGGCTGCTGGCACTGACAAAATTTTGGCAACTTCACCAGCCAGGACGGCTCCAAGTGTAATGCCCTGTATTCCTTTTGATCATGTTGGGATGGACAAGGTGAGGGGAATTTGGTCTTGGCCTCCATATACCATCAAGCTTCTTACAGTCTCTCCACCAAAGAACTGAATTTTGACCAAACAAGGTGCTACCATTATCTCATGAGATAAATGGTGATTTGTCTCCTAGATTCCACTGAGCTGAAAGGAAATGGGTCAGAGTATTCCATTATGATGTCAGCTGCTACCATTATACCATGCCATCTTGCTTTACCTGATTTCCTTGTGCTAGAGAGATGAGAGGAATTCATTAACAGTAGGTGTCCCAGAAATCTTAATTTCAAGTTCGTCAAGAATACTGCTGGGAATATAATCAATGTAAAAAAAAAAATCTTAGAGAAATATTGAAATAAAGGAAAAACATGAAGAACAAAAAGAATATAAAAACAGTATTGAAAAAAATTTCAGATGTGTTTATAAATTTATTGTATATTTTGATTTTTTTTTTTTTTTTTTTTGTCAGCATTTCTTCAGATTTCACAACGTATTTCTTTGATTTTTTTTTAAATGAGGTTTCATAATCAGACATTTATAATAATGTACAGATTGACTTTTCCTGTACATTTCTTTGTTTCTCTGTTCATATTTTCTATCCTACTAAATCAAGCAGATATATAAAGTGGCAAGTGAATCCTTTCCTGATGGATTGATTCATTTTCTATGTCTTATCAACCCTCTGTAGGTTATTTAAAGCCAGAAAATATTTTTAGATTGTAAGAATTTTTTTAGTTGTCACCAGTATATAGTAAAATATCAGTCAACCTAGCAAATCTGTTTAGCTTTTATTCATTTAAATTCAGACTTAATTAAGAGTTATTTTATTATTGATTAATTCATTCATTTTCTATGGCTTATGAACCCTTTCCAGGTTATTTAAAGCCAGAATACATTTTTTGATTGTAAGAATGTTCTTTTTTTATAGAGATAATAATGTTTTAGTGATTGTTGTAGCATACATATGGATGATAATGGGTTTGTCCCTATTCACATAAATACAGTAGTAAATACTGTATGTTGGTCTGCAGTTGGAGATTCATCTCCAGCTATGCTGGTCAAAGTCTCTGCTTCAAGACAGACAGGATCCCCAGACAAAGTTATGTCGAAGGGTAGAGTCTTGTCTCAGGAAACAGCTACCCAACCCAGTTTTATATGGAGTCTATGGTGAATTTTTGAATGAGCGTACGAGCTTGGATACACCATATTAAATTTGGCCTTGTGTCACATTTGACCACATGGGGTGGTTGGTAGATATTCTGCAGTTGGAGATTAATTGTGGAATTCACTTGACTCACAGTTGACTACTTCTACACACTGCTGGTGAGTCTTATATGTGTTGTTCATGTCCTAAGTAACATTATTCATTACCAACCTTTGTGTATTGATTGTATTCAGTAACCTTCCCTAGGTTACAACAGTGATAAAAGTCTTATTAATCAACTCATAGCTAGGGCAAAAACAGGTGGGTTCATAGCTTTCTCAAGGTTATTTGCATATAAGTGATTACAACTCAGCTTTAATTTAAACTCGACACTCTGATTAACAATTTTGAACCATTATCCATTGTTTAACCGACCCATCGAAGCTTACAGCACCTGGTATTCCCAAGTGGTCACCCATCTAGGTACTGACTAGTCTCAACGTTGCATAACTTTATTGATCATACAGGAACTAGTATTTCAACATGTTATGGATGTAAGCATCCCTGATTTGAACATCTGACCATGATAGCATGGGAAACCTAATCTGTAAATACTAAATAAAGAAGAGCACATAAATATTAGGTTGGTGCAAAAATAATGACGTAATAACGTCAAAAAATGACATTATTACGTCATTATTTTTGCACCAACCTAATATGAGGCTGGTTCGAGACAGAGTGTGAGATACGACGCTGTTCCAAGAAGGAACTTTTTGTCAAATTGTCTATCTGTTATTCCTATATTGAATAGAATAGCTTGTAGCCGAAATTCTCAGTTCTCAGAAGAATCAACGATCACATCACTCATGAGCAGCAAAATAATTTCTTCTTTATTTTTCTCCCTGGCCCCTCAAAATCTGGAGTTTATATATGAGTAAACTAATAGAGAAAAAAAGTGATCTATTTAGAATGGGTTAAATTTCAAATCTAACAAATGTTAAAGGCTTCAATACAGAAAGAAGAATAAAACCTTTTTGGTTATAGTATCTGATAAGGACTTTTATTACCTTTACCCCATATTTCGACACATTTTCTTCACATGCAAGTTTGTCTCTCATTCTAACCTAAAGTAACCTACCTGAAAGGGGGAAAAATGCATAGCTGAATAGCTTTTCCATATCGTCTCCACTTTTATTCCGATATTATTCCACATCTGACTAACACTAAGATCACTATAAATAAAACTTCAAAAGAAGACATCAAGATGCATTCTAATCATTATGGATACAAACAGGTGTTTAATTATGAATGAAATATTTTTAGATTTTGAAATGAGAAATTTGTATTGCAGAATATTCTAGAAATTCTTATTTTGTATTTCTTAGAAAACACTTTTATGTAAACATTTTGTTTCCTTCAATTCTACTTGGGTTTTTAAATCTTTTTCAAAAAGTGTTAGAATTCACTCCTAGCAGTCATAATATTATATCTCCCTTAGGCTACTCGCTGTGATGTCATTAGAGTTCTTTCTGACTGATGGATTTCCCTGAACTCACTTTCAGTTCTTTATTTAAGGCATTTTTTCTAGCTCATTTGTTTTACTGAGTGTGTCTTATTTACTCCACAACAAAAAGATTAAATAAAAATCATTCCCGATAAAGATAAATTAAAATGTCTTTTTATTTCCCTCAGTAAATAATGACTTCTTTGTTCATGTTTCAAATTCCAATGATCATTGGAATTTAAGAATCAACAGAATATTCTACCAAATCATGCCATACCAAGTTATATGTTAACAACCTTTTTCTCAAATTTAAGTGCCCAGCTGTAAACAACTTTCTCCCCAAATCCTACAGCTCAAAGCTATTTGTCAACAACAGTCTTCCCAAATCATGTATTTGCTAAGCTATTTGTTAAAAACCTTCTTCCCATATCCCAGTTGCCTTGATCTATCCACTACCCTTCTCCTCTTCCTTTCTTCTATCTGATCTTGCACCAAATTTTCTGTAACCCCTTGCATCCTAGGTGGCTTCTTGCCTTGCTTGGGGTTGAAACGCTTAAAAAAAAAAAAAAAAATCTTGTAGCACCAAACTATGTGTCTTTAACCGTTTCTCCAAATCTTGAATTGCTAAGCTACTTGTAAATAACCATCACCTCAAATCTGGTATTGCTAATCTATTTATCAAGAACCTTCTCCCTGAATCTTGTAGCACTAAGTTATTTATCAACAAGCTTCTCTCCAAATCTTTCATCTCCAAGTTATTTGTCAACATCCTTCTCCTCAAATCTTGCATCTCAAAGCTATGTGTCAACAACCTTTCCAAATTTTGTAGTGCCAAGGTATTTGTTGTCAACCTTTTCCCTGAGTTTTGCATCTCCAAGCTATTTATCAAGAACCTTCTTTACAAATCTTGCATCTCCCAGGTATTTGTCAACAACCTTCTCTCCAAATCATGAATCTCCAAGCTGTTTGTCAACAACCTTCTCCCCAAATCTCCTTTACAAAATCAAATGAAAATCAAATTAACAAAAGTTTTCAGAGTTTTTATATATCTGCTTTTTTTCCTAATTATTGAAGTTTGCAGCAATATTTTATTGCTTTCTCCTTGCCTGATTTCAATGCTAATCTTTCAATAATCGTCTCTGATACCTGTAGGCTGTATAAAACCTTGCGTCCAGCTGGTTATCAATGTTTATATTGGTTTTCTCCAACTGAGCAGTCTTTCTTTGCTGCATTTGGCAGGCTGTACGACTGGCCAGTCTCCATCTGGTGGCAAACCAAGCGAAACCTTCAAGCAATGTTGCACTTCAAATGATGGAATTATAGTCTTTGGCAAAACGCCTTGCTTTCTGTTATGTCTTGCAATTATGGTGCCAACATGACTCCAGTTACATTTCTCACATCAGTCTATTCACTCGCCTTCCCCTTGCTATTGTTTGCTTCAGTTCACAACCACCAAAAGTTCACAAATGCTAGATTTAAAAAAAAAGAAAAATGAACAAACAAATGGTCAAATCTTTGAATAACTTGATGGTAAATATTGTGGCTTTGATTTTAAATGAATTTAATTTCCGACAAGTGTTGACAGATTTATCGGTACTTGAATATTGTGGGTTTTACAAGTATACAAATGAACTGATACCAGATGTTTTTTGATACGGTCACTTTTGAACCTACATTGCTGGAGATTTAGAAATACTTTCATTAAAAAAGAATAGGTATATTTTACATCTGGGATTTTTACATAGAATTTATTAGCATATATATATGTGTGTGCATGTGTGTGTTACGTATGTGTGCGTGTGTGTCTGTGTGCATGTGTGTGTCTGTGTGCATGTGTGTGTTATGTGTGTGTGTATGTGTGTCTGTGTGCGTGTGTGTGTTATGTATGTGTGTGTTATGTATGTGTGTCTGTGTGCATGTGTGTGTGTTATGTATGTGTGTGTGTGTCTGTGTGCATTAGTGTGTGTGTTATGTATGTGTGTGTGTGTCTGTGTGCATTAGTGTGTTTATGTATGTGTGTGTCTGTGTGTGTGTTTATATATATATATGTGTGTGTGTGTCTGTGTGCATTAGTGTGTTTATGTATGTGTGTGTCTGTGTGTGTGTTTATATATATATATGTGTGTGTGTGTGTGTGTGTGCATGGAGAGAGGGACATGTAATGGATATTCACTCAGATTGAGGAACTGGAGAATTGTGTTTATGTGCAGATATCCTTGGAAAAGATATGAATCCATCTCTTCTCCACCCAGCTATGGTTAAATAGCAGGACAGATTGGGTTCTATAGCCTTGGTTGCCACTAGTCTAGGAGGAGGACAACTCTCAATTCAAATGCTGGGTGGTTGAGTGGTCAGCAACTAAACTGGCTCTTCCATCAACTGGTCTGGTCAGAAGGGTAAGTGGAACACCAGCAGTACAAAATGCAAGAGCCGTTGAAGGGCGGATGAACTCAGAGTCAACAGCCATTCACTAAATAGCCTCACAAATCCACAATTGGACAAGTGTAGTCAGTACAGATACACAGCTGAAAACATGGTCAGTCAGGGAGGGCATGCTCCAACAGGAATATGAAGGCTCTGGATTTGGAGTTGTGTGTGTGTGTGTGTGTGTGTATATACATATATATATATATATATATATATATATATATATATATATATAATTGAGAAATATAAACAATGTCTAACATTAATGTAAGATATATATATATATATATATATATAATTGAGAAATATAAACAATGTCTAACATTAATGTAAGATATATATATATATATATATATATATATAATTGAGAAATATAAACAATGTCTAACATTAATGTAAGATATATATATATATATATATATATATAATTGAGAAATATAAACAATGTCTAACATTAATGTAAGATATATATATATATATATATATATATATATATATATATATAATTGAGAAATATAAACAATGTCTAACATTAATGTAAGATGTATAATTGAGAAATATACACAGTCTTACATTAATGTAAGATATATATATTAGGTTGGTGCAAAAATAATATCGCTTTTTGACATATTTTTTAACGTCAAAAATGATATTATTTTTGCACCAACATAATATTTCATATATATATATATATATATATATATATATATATATATATATATATATATATGTATGTATTAAATAGCTCTGTTTCTTAACATTGAGCACTGTTTTTTCTTGCACTATACAGTATTCATATGTATTTGTATATGATCACTTGCTTGTATACCTATCTATATTTAACCATTAGGTTATAAACACATACACAGATATAAGGAGTTTGCTAAATTGGTAGACAAAAAATTGCTTAATATTTCAATGGTTAAGTACTTATATTTATTGTAATAATTTGGTATACTTGCAACTGACCATGGCTACCAGTTTTTTGCACACTAATCAAAACAATTTCTTCATTACTTAAAAAAAATAAAACTTTCTGCAGTAAATTTATAAGACAGAACAACTGCAGTTTTTAATGCTTTTTAGAATAGAAGAATTTACCAAATGTCTCCTGACTGTAAATTTTGACATGAGATATTAAAACCAACATGTGTTGAATCCTATTATTTTAATTTTTTTTAGTGATATAAAATTTTGCATACACTAAATGTCATCTGAAAATGTCCCTTTACTTTAAAAGGATACTTGCATCTGATATGTACTAGATACTGCCTGACTGAGGCTGATTATATAATGAGTTAACAGTGACCAACCAGAATCACATATATATTGGTTTTATACTGGCCAAGTCAAAGAATTTGGTGGCACTAATAACCAAAGGAAATTGATACAAAATCTGGCTCAATGAAATGAATGCCTCAGTTGATTGGTATCTAGTAATTCTTTATATATTTCTATCTCTCTTTCTTTCATATATATATATATAATTACTTAAAAATATGATTCCAACTCGCTACATAAGAGGTCTCATGTTTCAAAACAAGAGCCAAAAACTTCAAAATAATATTTGAATTAACTTGAGTTAAAGTAGGCTCTGTTCCATCTTCAAGCGAAATTTTTTTGGGAATGACTTATTTCTGAAATTTACGAGTTTTAATAGTATGGTCAGAATTGAAATAAAAGATTTCCATGGTAACATCAAGGGCGGATTGTTTAGAATAGGCAGGGGTTGGGTGTTAATAATTTGTATCAGTATAGAGTTACTTTCATAGATGCCGGGTCAGGGTAAGGTGGGGGTGGCTAAATTTACAACGGCGGAAGTTTTCGCATAGTCGGGCTTGAGCGTCTATGGAGATTTATTTATTTATTTTTATTTTATTCTTTTATTATATCTCTTCATGAAAGGGATTTGTGTATATAAAAAGGCCGTAACGTTTGTTATTTGACGACTTCATAAAGGGTTATCATTTTTTGTAGGGTATTAAAACTATGTATATGGGCTCTACTTTTGTATCGAGCACTTTTTTTAAAATAATAACAAAAATACTAAGGAACTTTGGATTATTTACCAAACCAGTTTCTTTCCTATTTTCTACAATATTTTCACACACACATATATATATTTATTCTGTGTATTTAGGCAGCATTTTTTCATTGATGCATGTTTCATTTAATAATATAGACAAATTTTGCCTATTTATTTTATGTAAAATCTTTTCAAATCGTCAGATAAGCTTAATAGCATTATCATTAAAAGAAGAAAGAAAATCACAATATTGATACATATTTTTAAATCCTATCTAAGCTTTCAGCTTACATAAGCCATTATCAAAGATGACAATTACATTACAATATATTAAACAATACATGGACAAAACAATAATAATAGTCTGTTTTTGTTTACATGGAAGATTTCCAACTCTTCCATATGAGATGCTGGAAACCAAAATCGCACCCCAGCTCATGACGTCACACATTACTATATATATATATATGTATATATATATATTTACATATATATATATATATATATATATATATATATATATATATATATATATGTGTGTGTGTGTGTATGTATATATGCATATTGCTTTAAAAATATTAAGTTTAACATTACAAGGCATAATGAGGGATAAAAAATAAAAGGATGGAAAAACAACCATCAAAGTTTCTTTATTAGGAGAATTTAAAGTAAAATATAATAAATATAAGATATGAATTAATGATTGGAATGGGTAGGAAAGAAAAGAAACTACTAGAGACTAATCATCGCAAGGGCCTAGCAAACAATCTCACTGTTTACACAGTAAAGGTCTGCAAAACCTGATGTAAACTGACTCTAGTACTTTCAAATGAAAAAGTGAATATGAATTGGCTAAAATGGAGGACCAATCCACACTAAATATGTAGCTGACTCTGCAGCTACAGTCATACTTATAAACTACAGAACTTATTTGATGAGGGGGAGAACATCCTTATGACTAGAAGATAGAATCAATCTAGTATCAAATACAATACGCATCTCAGCAGAAAAATAACAGTTCTGCATATTTGAATAAATTTGCCTAGTTAAGTTTACACCATTTACTTCAATCTATGGAAGTCTTAAATACACAGGACATTTTGACATAACAACAGGCTTAATTTTTCTGAAGTCAGCAATCTTGTCTCAAATAACAGAATTGACAACAGTGGGTGGATATCCATTGTCGCATAAAGTCCTCATTATAAAACTAATCTCACTATCAAGGAAATCTTCAGAACAGATCTTCAATGCCTTATATATTAAAGTTTTTATATGGTTTATTTTGCACTTCTTAGGGCAAGAAGAATCCCAAAATGAGTATAAACCTGAAAAAGTAGACTTTCTATAAACTGAGACACAAAAAGATGTTGGTGTACAATGCACCAGTACATCCAAGAAAGCAAGTTCAGAGTTAACCACTTTCTCAATAGTAAACCTCAGAGAAGGATGAAGATTATTAAGGGAGGAGAGAAATTGATCAGACTCAGAGATTGGTAACTGACCTCTCTTCTGATTTCACACTAACTTCTCAGTGGGGAGAAAAACTGCTGGTTGTATTCAATTCCTCTAAAACCAAACAGGTCACATTCCATAACTACCAGTCAGAAGGGATATCTCCTTGAGTAGGCTCTGTGTGTTGAGAGGATATTGGGCCTCAAAGTCATACCCAACCTTAAGTGGAGTTCCCATATACAATCCATCACTAAAGATGTTGGTAAAATGATCAACTCTATGTACTCCTTCAGTAAGTACCTGATTCCTCATGCTATCCTCTACCTTTATAAGAGACAGATCAGGCTGAAAATGGAGTACTGCTGTCCTTTTTTAGCTGCCCAGACCTCAGGTTTCAGTTTTGCTAGAGTTCAAAAGTGTCTCCAAGTCCTTGTAGGAGAAGAATTATTTTCCATACTTCAAACTCTCCCTCATAGATTGGATGTGGTGAGCCTCTCACTGCTCTATCACTGCTGCTATGGAAAGTGATCGGGCTAACTGCATCTCCTGGTTCCACCAGGTCTGAATTTCACAGCTAGGACCCACCATGCCACTTACATAGTAGCAAACCAATCACATTAAGTTCTATTCAAACAGATTCTTCCTGCAAAGCACTGTCCTATGGAATAGACTCCTTAGAGGATGCTTCTCCAATTACTACAATCTTAACTTGTTCAAGTCTACAGTCAACTGTTATTTTCCCTTCTTATCCATATAAACTAGTCCTTATTGCAACCTACTACCGTCAGTTGCCCCCAGGCCTTTACATATATATATATATATATATATATATATATATATATGAGAATCAATGAAACCACAAAACAAACTGGCCTTTAGCTACTAGAGAGAAAGAAAGAATAAAAACACTTTAAAGAAACTTCAATGACTTAACATGATAAAATGCATTCTACATTCTTGAGAAGAAATTCCAAGTGAGAAAAAGGACCTAGAACTGACATGGAATATATTCTAAAAAATTAAAAAAGACACAAATCTCACTATAAATACTAGTTTCATGCAATGAACTGATCCTCAGGAGTAGCAGATGTACCAATTATGGTTTGATATTGTCCAGATGGTTGATTACACACTTCTAATTGGCTAACTCTGGATGCTTCTCACTTTTAATGTCTAAATATATGTCTAAATTTAATGTCTGATTTTGCAGAAGGAACTCATAATACACAATTTGTAACTAAGATACCATCAGATACACAGACCATCCCTTTCTTTGGCTTTTGCAGTTGTTATCAATGGTTCATTTCATTTTGTCCACATTTTTTTTGTTTCACTTTGTTGTGAACAATCAATTTTTCATCATCAGGATTGTATTCTTTTCAAAAGGAGGTCATT
>OZ010594.1:67057674-67077674 GCA_963932145.1 Acanthosepion lycidas | reverse complement strand
AGTTAGTGGGTAGCATAATATATTTGTTTGATTTGTTAGGAAAAGAATTTATCTAAACTCAACATAAAAAACATAAAATTTGTTACATCTAAAACAATCAAACCATCAATCAGACTGAGAAAAAAAAAAAATTCTTTCAAAAAATTTTGAATTTACCTGCATCTCTCATTTCATGCGTATCTGTAGATCTGGCAGTGTCATCAAAGCCCAGTTCGATGAAATCCTAATGGTTGAAACACATCACAAATAAACCTTTTCAACTTGTCATATTTTTCTTAATATTGTTAGTTGATATATAAAATTATACGATATTATATATCATTATATATATATATATATATATATATATATATATATATGATAATAATAAATCAAGAAGAAAACCTTAAAGATCCATTTCAGTTATAATTTATTTTGTGAATATCTCTATGTTCATCTCTTCAGACCAAAAACTTTTAATAATCTTATTTTATTAAAAGCTTTTGGTCTGAAGTGAATATATAGAAATATTCACAAAATAAATTATAACCAAAATGGATCTTTAAGGTTTTCTTCTTGACTTATTATAATGCTCTGTAGTTTATATTGAACTCTCTCTGGATTAATATCCTCATTGGAATTATCCTTACCTGTCAAAAATTGGTAATATATATATATATATATATATATATATATATATATATACACACACACACACACACCTAAACACATATTTGAAGGGTGTTGAAAAGTTTTTGACCTAACCCATTTCCCAAAATCAGGTTTTTTTTTATGTTTGCTCATTAAAATACAAGTTTCAGGAAGTGAATCAGACTGAGAACCCTTCCACATCCTCTATCACTCACCACCCATTTACCCTTTTTTCACAATTCTGTACCTCTCCACTATTTTTAGCCAATATTTTATTATTTGGTCCAGAATCAACCTCCCCATATTGTTTGTTAATCTCTCAGATTATTTTTATTAAACAAACAATTTTCTCACTCGTGATTTCTTGCAAAATGTTTATCAACAAATCTGAGAAATATTTTTATCAAACAAGTTTTTACCACTCTGTTACATGGTGGGTTGAGTTTAAACATTTATTTCTCTGTTACCTTTTTCTGTTTATTTCTTTGTTGAATTTTAAGTATGTTTTGAAATGCTTTTGGCAAATGCTTTTTGATATTTCATTTTGACTTCCTTGAACATTTGCTTATTCTGGGAACTTGTGGATACATTGTATTGCAAAGACTTGTGTTTCCAAATGGAAGTGGTGCTGCTTTTATCTTTGGAGATGTATTTTCAGTTTTCTATATTTTGTCTAAATGGTTTATATATTCCCGAACAAAGTGGAAAAAGTTTTCTTGTAACTTGTTTTGTACTTTAGGACTTGCATCACAAGAAAACTTTTTCCACTTTGTCATATATTTTCCCCAATATTGTTCTTGATATATAAAAATATATATCATTATCTCATGTTTCTGAACTTAAACTAAATGTCAAATCTAAGACCTTGACTTTTTTAACATTTGTAATAATGGTGATTCTGAAGCCTTAATTTTTAAAGAACTTAAAATTTCTTTCCTATTTCTCTCTGTTTCTCTTTGGTAACACCATCATCATGATAAAGTCTTATAGATTGATGATGAAACAACTGAATCTCCATAATAGCAATCTCATACCACAGAAAATGCAACACTGAAATCCAAAAGCACATTAGAATAGTGAAAGATGCCTTCCAAAAGCTAATCATAATCAGAAAATTTTGTTAGAAAAAAAGAAAGTTATACTAAATTGTTATATAATATTGGTCCTCCTATATGACAATAAATAATGGACAATCTCCTCACAGATGAAGAACAGACTTGAAGCAACAGAAATGTGGTTTTACAGAAGGATGCTGAGAATAACATACACTGAACATGTGAGCAATGACAACATTTTAGAGGAATTGGAAACAAAACTGATATTTATATTTCAAAGCAGAAAAAAGTTGAATGTTCTCTGTCACACAATGAGGAAAGAGGGCTTGGAGAATTTGACAATCATATGGCATATTGACAATAAGTAGTACAGAGGAAAACAGTGAATAACCTATCTAATGAGCTTCTGTAAATGTTTGGTAAACCAGGGACTAGGAGAGATAGTAAAAAACAAAGCCTAACTTCAAGCAATAAAGGGAGGACAAGAAGTTGTGGACAGGTTTGATCATCAAAATCCTGAAAGGACAACACACAGAACAAAAATATCATTGCCTACACAGAAAATATATAGTATTAAATGAAATTAAAGGTTTGTTAAGGCAGTGAATATAATTGTAAAGTGTAGATAATATAATATAAAGTAATTTATAAAGAAGATAGCAATAAGTAGACAGTTCAGTAGCAAAAGCTTGACCTCTAATCCATGGGGTTCAATAAATATTTTTGATGAATTGTGAGCTGTGATTCTTAGCAGACAGAATTAAGCTGATTATAACATTTTAAAATTAAGATGGAGTCTTGAATTGATCTTCAGTAACTTATGTAACAGTATCTTGAAATTACAAAAAAAATAATTGGGATGGGAAAAGTAGACAAAGGTGGTAATGGTGAAATTGTTTCCTTATAAGGAAACATTTGGCATTCATTGACAGAACAGTTAGAATTATTGTGTTTTAAATTTTTTTCTTGAAACAGTTTTTTCAGGAAGTAAGACTTCTCAAGTCTACTATTATCATTCTTTCTAGTATTAATGGAAGTTTCCTTTCAAACCTTTTGTTTTTGATTGTGTGGAAAGTCAAAAGCTAGATTATGATATATTCTCTTCAAGTGACTTGTATTACTCATTTTTATGAGTGTTCTCATCATAGTTTCTGATACAGATCTTTGTGATTTTTTACTTCAAGGCATAAGAATCTGGCATTGTATTGTCTTCTGTAAGATATCTAGGATTTATTCATTTGAAGCCATTTTTAATCATTGATAAAAAAAAAATGGTTGTATATAGATGATAGTTGAATAACTTGGCTGTCATACATGACATCCCTATGAAAGTTTAGATTTTTTATACTGTTCAACAAGGTCCAAGAGCCACTCAAGGTAGAGTGTTATAAAATGTGATTGTTGTAAGGGCAAACAAGAAATCAGTAAAAAGTGTATATTGTAAAGGTATGTCGGATAGCTAACAGCTGACCTGAGACTTTGCTTAGGATTGTAGTGATTGCAGAAGCATCTTTTTTGGTGTCTGTTCTACAGCATAACAGTTCTGAGGAAATGACTGAATGGAACTTCCTCTTTACTAATAGAATGCAAAAAGACTAAGAATGAGTCAACTCAGTGTTTGTGGCAGGGCGAATCCAAGTTGAAAAGGTCTGGATTGTTGGAACCAAGGAATGTAGCTCACCAGAACATCTGCCATGAAAATAGCAATGTTTTGTCTCTGAGAAAGTGGTTGCAAGGTGAAAAATAATTACTCACCCACAAGGCCGCATAAACACCTTTGAACTCTATCAAGCCTAAAAAGTTAGGATTGTGCAGCTCTAGCCCATATATGGCAGCAATATTTCATTTTTGGTCTGATCTGGCTCTTGTAATGAGAGAGCATGGTAGGAGTATTTAGGTATATTCTGAGGGAGTACAAGGAGAATAGTATGAATCCACCTCTTTTCTTCCCAGCTATAGGTTAATTAGTAAGATGTGTATCTGGAAATCATTAGTACATCCAAATCCTAAAAATACTCACAATCTAAAAATATTTTCTGACTTTAATGAAGTGGTTGATAAGCTGTAAAAAACAAATCAATTGTAATATCCTTAGACATGGATTGCATATAGAGAGTGATATACTCCATAGATTAAATAAAGATCTCAGTTCAAAATCCCTTTTATATTTTAACTCTTTGTTATCATTGTCACAGCATTTTAACTGTTGTTCTCTCCAGCCTTTAGGTATCTGCCCAATCAACTAAAATAAATATTCATATATGTTGTAACCTAAGAAGGGTTACTGAATGAGGAATAACCAAAATGGAGGTTGGAAATGAAATGAAATGATAATATTTATAACATCTACAAAATACAATACTCGCCAGAGGCATGAAGTAGGTAAACCACAAGCTAGTGGTGGACTATTTAAACAGCAAATTACCCCCACTTACATTAGTGTCCAACGTATTTATTAGGATTGGGTGATATCAATTAGTGTTCATAGGTAGGGTATATAACACTTTCTTTCTCTCTGTCTTTTTCTCACTCTATTTTTCTGAATGAGGAATAACCAAAATGGAAGTTTGAAATGAAATGGTAATCTTTATAACATCAGTAAAATATAATATTTGCCAGCAGCATGAAGTATGTAAACCACTGCTAGTGGTGGACTACTTAGACAGTATATTACTCTCACTTACAACAGTGTCCAATGTATTTATGAGGAATGGGACATATCCATTAGTTTTCATAGGTACAGTATATAACACACATATAACTAGAAGGGAAAATAATGATATAATCAAGAAGTTCACTTTCCACATTACCTTAGAGAAAAGGTCTGCAAGGAAACTCCCATCATTACTAGAAAGAGCTATAAAATTTAATAGACTTGACAAGCCTATTATCCTGAAAAACTGATTTAAGATAAGCAGTTCATAGATTTTAACTGATAGTAAAGCTAACTGTTCAGTCAATAAATGCTTCCTGTCTAATTTTATACTTGACCATGTTGAGCTGTAATTGTCATCTGTTGATGATCTAATTTAAGAAATAAGTTGAACCTTTTTTTGAATCCCAAAGAACTGCTTATAAGTTTCAGTGTAAACATGTACACACAAAATTCATCTATCTTGATTGAGAAGCAATTGAAAATGAGGCCTTTTTTTCTCATCTCTTGCTAAGCTGAAACAATGCTTAAAACCTTTTATTCACCTTCCATTTTGTTTCATACAAATCTTGAAACCATTTTACTGAAGCAATATACTAAGGTTTGCATTTCTAACAGTTATTGGATCTCATTTCCAACACCAGTTTTTCTCATGAGGAAATTCAAACACATTCTTGTATTTGGAATCAATCATTCTTCTTTTTTCATTTGCTATCATTCAGCTCTTTCATCTCCTCCATTTTCCATAAGAATGCTTCAGTATTCAACAAGGAACTCAAGAAATGTAAAAACTTTTAAACAATGGTATTTCAAACAGTAAAACAAAAGAGGATTTACTGGTTAAAAAAATGTACAACAAAACAATATCCATATTTCTTTGCTTGTTTTTATATTTGCCTTTAAATTTTTCAACATGAAAAGTTAAGATGAAATCATCTTAAGTGTTCTTACTTAAGAGATATTTTCTCTTCGGGTGCTCTGAATTTTATGTTAGAGACAATTGTTAACTTTGTTAAAGATTTTAGACGAGCCAGTGAATGCACATACTTTTAAAACCTGTCATGTTCAGAATTAGAACAAAGTTGTTTAAAATAAAATCTTGTGGACTGAATTTATCTATATAAGTATATTGTGTTAGTATAAGGAAATATTTATAACTCAAATATACAGTTTTCTTTCTTTTTCATACACCCATTCAAGAACAAATGGACCAAGCCATATAAAAAAAAATAGCTAAAGATTATATTCAGTTACTAATTGATTTTTTTTAGCTGAATTCACCCCAAGCAAGGCAATAAAATCATTAAGATGCAAGGGGTTACTGGGTGTGGAAACATTTCTAAGGACCAAGAATAGTACAAGAGTAACCAAAAGACAGTAGATAACAATTTACATTGCATTTAAATTTTTGAAACCATGGAGCCAGAATAGGGTTTCACAAGCAGGAAGTGTGAGAAAAGAAACTGCCAGCATAGAACTTACAGTTACATCCAATCATCTCAACTCTAAACTGATAAAACATCATTACCTATATATATATATATATATATATATATATATATATATAGTAGGGAATTGATAAAGTCTAGGTACTATAATTATTTATAATTTCTAAAACTAATTTATCATTTTTGTATTTCAACATGAAGATGTCTTCCAAGATGTACCCAGTAAATAAAGATTAAATTGTAGGCTTCTGTCAAGTTGGTTAGTCCACAAGAAAATTCCTATTTACAACATTTAAATATGGATTGTTTCTTGTTGTTATCACGTTTCAGCTGTGTGCCCTTTCAATTCAGGTAAGCTTAAGGACATTCAGATTGAATCCATTAATTAATCTTTGGGGGCAGATTGTTCTCATTCTGCTCTCCATGTTTGTGGAGTCCATCATGAATTTGGTGGGATAGTAATTAGGACGTTTGGAGAGAATTAGAAGTCCTACCAGGATTCATTATTGGTGGCCACAATCTTAACAACAAAAGATATACAAATGACATGATATCGACAGCAGATGTAGAAAGGAAACTACAAGAATTCTTACAGAAGGTAGTGAAGGAAAGCAAAAAGGACTAAATCTTAATTGCAAGAAGATAGTTGTTAGCAAAAGGAAACAACAACAGCATACAAATTACAAATTGGCGATACTAAAATCAAGTAATTACAAAAATTTAAAAATCTGGGAAGTATTTCCACAGAAGACAAAAAGTGCAAAACTGAAATCCAAAGGTACAATATGATAGTGAAAGATATCTTCCAAAAGCTAACCAAAGTAATAAAAACAGAAAATTTTGTTAGAAACAAAGAAAAGGGTACTGAACTGTCAAAATATCAGTTCTTCTATATGGCAGTGAATGCTTGAAAATTTCTTCACAGATGAAGAAGTGACTTGAAGTAACAGAAATGTAGTTCTACAGAAGGATGCTGAGAATACCATAGACTGAACATATGAGCAACAACAAAGTTTTAGAGGAAATATAAAGAAAAAGGAAAATTATCCATAAAAGCAAACATTGGGAAGAGAAATTTGAAATTTCTAGGGCATATGATGAGGAAAGAAGGCTTGGAAAATTTGATACTTACAGGACAGATTGAAGACAAGAGAGTAGAGGAAAGCAATGCATAATGTGAGCTTAAGTAAAATGATGGTGGAACAGGGTTTAGGAGGGATTACAAAAATACAGGTATTAATTAACAGCTACAAAAAACAGGAAATATATCTTGTTCAAACAGTAAGTAGGATGAACCACAAATACAAGATTAGCAACAGAATAAAATGTTTTCAGTTGCCATATTGCCAAAAACACATCAATTTGACATTTCATTGTTAAAGGGCTCAAGAAGATGAAAATATGAATTGGAAAGGTTGTCAAATTCTCTGGAATCAGTTTCAAATTGTTTCAGTGTAGTAAATAAAACAAAAAAAAATGTCATGGGGTTTGATATTCTGAAATCATATCAGACACTTCCTTCCTTTAAAATGACAGAAAAGAAATCAGTCTTTCTACTTTGTGAGGAGATGAAGGCTCTTCTTTTAACCAATTATTTAATATACAGTATATCTAGAGGACTTGTGTTTCTTGAATCTCTCCTGATGAAATGATTGTAAGTCCCTGCCAGTAGTCAGTGTTCTTCACTAATAGTCAGGCTTTAGCAGTAATCAATATTGTTTTTTTGCTATTGTTTATCCAATACAAGGCCCAAGAGCCACTCACGGTAGAGAGATACTGAATTGGGTAGTTGAAAGTACATAATAGTTGATCTGAGACATGAAGCAGTTAATATTGTTATGATTACTGCCATGTAGCTTCCCTGTGCCTTTTCTATAAAAATTTTCTTGGTAATTATATTAGATTGGTGCAAAAATAATGTCGTTTTCTAACATATTTTATTATGTGAGAAAACGACATTATTTTTGCACCAACCTAATACTTCCAAAAATGTAAATGTGATGTCAATCAACATCTCCAGTTTCCTTAATTCTTCTTCTTTTGTTGTCTTTTCTCCATAATAATGATCTTTCTCAGATTCTTTCACAGTCAGTAACCAATGGTGGCTTTATTGCCTTGCTTGAGGTGAAATGACTTAAAAATAAATTAAAAAAAAGGTGGATTCTCTTGGGTGTTAGTTCCAAAATGTAGCAGTTCTTGGAAAGAACCTGCCTGAATAGAAATTCTTCATTTCTTGCTGCAACTTGTCTGTCTCAGAAATCCTACTGCTTGTTCACACTTTTATTCTCTTGGGATATGAACCATTCAGGAAATTGGTATATCTTGATTTATAAGTTGCAGAAAGTTTGGTTTGTTTAATGATGAAAAACTTGTGTGCATTCTGTATGGAGTTGTGTTTTCCATTGAGTAAGTTCACAAGTTTTTCCACCATATTTCCCCAATGAATCTTCTCTTTCATTAAATACAGTAATCAATGATGCTTCCAAAACCAAAAGACATTGTTTTGATTTTTTATACATAATGAGATAACTTGTATGCTCTTAAACTCTAAGACAGTTGATTTACATGACATGTAGAATTCTGTTGGCTGAAAACCATTCAACTTTTGGCATCCTTTAAACATTTGGTTTTTAGCATTTTTCAACAGCAATTTCTGTACAAAGAAAACACCAAAGTGGATCACACAAGCCTTGAATAATTCTCCAACTTCTGATTGGCTAACATATGTGAAAAACATTACAATGCCTATGCACAAGTGTTCAGAGTCAATTTACTACCAAAATCTGGTTATGTGTTCATGAGCCTATGATGTGATTCACATTATTTATAAACATTTGGACACATCATCACTCTTCTTCTTTTATGTCTTCTCAGACCCCATAGCAATGTAGTTCAGTATAGAGAGCATGTTTGTCCCTTTGGGGGAAACTGCTATGAAATGTAATGACATGCACACATGTACGTACAAACATCGCATACCTTTTATGAACATCTATGAACATTCGCTCTTTCAACCTGAATCTGTTTCTATTAGGTTGGTGCCAAAATAATGTAGTAATAATGTCGTTTTTTGACGTATTTTTTAACGTAAAAAAACAACATTATTACGTCATTATTTTGGCACCAACCTAATACAAAGACACAGTTATCAACTTCTAACTGTGAGATTTTCATCAGCAAACTGCATGCTGCCTGAGCACATGTAACTTTCGACAATTCATCTCAACTGGTCTCATCTCTCTTTGGTGAACAAATTTGAGTGGCAAGATACTTCAATACATTTATGCTGATTTTCAACTCGAAGTGTTAAACTAAAAAACTACATATTTAATATCAAGTACAACTTCTCAATTTTCAAGCGAGGGTTACAGTTTTCTCTCACTCAACAAGTTTCTTTGAAAGCCTTAAGCAATTTGAACTAACAGTTAAAAGTAAATAAGTCCTGCATTGAACTTTCAACTACAGAAACATTTAACATTGAGAGTAACAAACTGTTTAATTCTCTTACAAGTAACAATATATCTTACTAAAGTTCTCTAAACTCACACACTTTTTAATATACTTCACAGTTCATCAACAGGGACATTTTCTTCAATCAAAATTCCAAGGACAAATAAATTTCAGCATTTCAAACACAACTGAATTACTGTCTGTACAATTGTTATTATGCATATATAAATTCCATTTACTTAAGCAGCTTTTCTTGTTGAATGCTATTCTTATTGTTAGTACATTTGTAAAGTAAAAATAGTATGGGTTGAATTGAGGCCATTTAATCCATTACAGGTTCAAACCATTAACATTATCAGCCCTTAAGAAATTTCGCTTGTCAAGTCCCTCAAGTCCTAATTAATTTCTGGAAAAATCTGAATATCATAGGCAAAACCACAAACATGCATATTGGGATTTCTAGAAATCCCAACATGCCAACCTAGCCATTAAGATAGGCTACTTCTCAGTTTCATCTGACTCATTACCATTCTGTTTTGTCTTGTAGTCAGAACACTATGTTTGTTTATCTGATTTTGCTCTTGTGTGTCAACCCCAATTCTTAATTTGTGAACTTCTTGCCTTCTTATTACATTTGGTTTACCTTTGCAAATATTGTTTGCTTGCTTTATATTAATTATGTCCTGTTCTTTTCTTGTTATTGTTTATTGCAAACTTTGTCAATTCTGTTTGTTGGGTACTTCTGCTATTTACATTTAACTATGGCAGTTACTCTACAATCTGATATTAGTACAATTAAATTGATATATATATATATATATATATATATATATATATATATATTCCAACTTAATTTCAATAAAAACAAAATAAATAGAATAACATGTATTTTTTCTTTTTTCCTCAGTAATTTTATAATTTTAAATTTAATATAGATCAAATTTGAATTTTAAAATGTGTAATTTTTAATTTCAAATTTTATCGTATAATTTAATATTTATTAGTTAGAATAAATTCTGTTTTAGTCTAACCCCAACATTAAAGCATTAAATAATTATTATAACCTTAGTTCATTGTCAAGTTTTTTTTAATTCTCATATACTTGTATTTTGATTGGTCATTCAAGCTTATGTAACAGCATTTCCCCTTAGCAAGGGGTGTTTGATTGATTTGAACTTTTTTTAAACCCTTTATTCTACATTCAACACCATCACTTGATAAGACACCAGAAGTGTTGAAACAAAATGGCTATTTTTGTAGTGATTTTATAACATATCTATGTTATAATTTTCAAATAAATAATTGTATTTGCTCTACTCTGTATTGAGCACTCTTTTAAGAATAGCATTTGTTGGTTATTGGAATTTATTCCGTATATACCAATCCTATACTTGTGTGTATATATATATATATATATATATATATATATATATATATATATATATATATATATATATATATCTCAAAAGTCATTGAAAATGAATTATTACAATTTGATTTTATAAAAAAGTAAATTTATTTCTCTATCAAATGATACCAAATTAAATCTCCTTGGTTTGCTGGTTATAAGATATAGTTTTGGAAATCTACAACTACTAGTACCTTTAGTGGACTCTTTGACAGGTAGTAATACTTTGTATTGAAATACAGAATTAAACAATTGGAGATGCATTTAGTTGCTCAGTGATTAAGTGTTTGAAATGTGCCAGTACATTTTGGCTTAATGGCTCAAAAAAATGGCATCCCCTTTGGTATATTTACCACTCAAAATTGTCAACAGGGAAATCATTAATTATCTGCGTTTTGTAAACTCATCTTTGTACCTATTCCTTCCAGCAGTGATGACATTAAAGCACCCAACTTGTTATCAATTTATTTTCACTCTTGACTTTGCTATTTCTGAAAAAGTGCTGGTGCTAAACTGTTAAGCATTAACTCTTTGTATCATCCAGCTTCCAATGAGTTCTTACTCATGGCCAGGAAAAACCAAATGCATTTATATTGTAATTATTGTGTTTTTCACGTATGTATTCTTATGCATTTTACTTTTCATTTATTTAGCCACCTTAGAATCATTAGCAAACACTTTGAGTCTGTTATCAACAAGGAAGTAGTTGATCACCTTACCAGAAATAGACTTCCTGAGTGACACACAGTATAGGTTTCACTCTTCTAGGTCCAATGCTGATATTTTAGTTGTCATCACATACAGAATAATTGAAGCACTTCATAGTCACTTTATTACAAGAGAGTTTGCCTAAGAGATCTCATAGGCTTTTGATAAATTATTGCATAGGATGTTGCTACACAAACTCTCCACTTGTGGCATATCTGGAAGAGTTTTTCATGATCATGAAGTCCTTTATTTTGGGTAGGTCCATGAAGTTTGTTGCAAACGTTAAGTTTTCTGAAGCTTATGATATCAATGCAGGCGTACCACAAGAATCTCTCATCAGTCCTATCCTCTTTTAATTAATGATCTGCCAAGAGTCATTCTCAGATCATTAGTAAACATTTATGCAGATGATGCCACTTTAATGGATGCTCTTCCAAAAACCAATATGATCAGAGCCTGGCTGCTGATCTTTCCTTTGACCTAGCTCTAATAGCTCAACTGGCTCAAAAACAACAACTAGTATTGTTTCATCATCACTGATCATGAGTTTTCTCCAGTCACAGTGAATAGTTTCACTCTGAATGAGTTTCATGCATTGAATATCTGCTGAATCTGAAATTCACTCCAGATGTCAAATGAAACAATGTATACAATCCATTGCTAAAAATGTTGGGAAAATGGTCATCTCCAGAAAGTACCATACTACTTCTGCCAAGCAAACATCAGCTTAGACCAAAAATGGAGTATTATTGCCATATATGGGCTGGAGCTGTTCAATCCTCACTTTTCAGCCTTGATAGAATTCAGATTCATTTATGCTGTCTTGTCGGGGAGGACTTATTTTTGTCCACCTTTCGATCTCTTTCCTGTAGATGCAATGTTGCAAGCCTGTCACTATCAATATTTCCATGGCAAATATTAAAAGAAACTCCATTCTTTAGTTTCACTGTTTCAGGCCTTTATTGCTAGGGCATGTCATGTCACTCCCATGAACTGAAACCACCCTCATTTCTTAAGTATTCTACATGTAAGAAGAAATTCCACTCAGTCATTTTTCTCCCAAGAACTACCACTTCATGGAAGAGACTCTTTAAACACTTCTATCTTGACCTTTTCAAGTCAAGGGTCAATCATTATCTTTCCTCATTATCCTCATAATCTTCACTTCCTTTCCTCTTCCATTCATATCACACACCTCATTAATTATTACTATTTTGACTCTATCTTGAGTGGTTCTCAAGCCTTGCATTAGGTGAAATTTACTATTAAAAATTGTTCAATCCCATGAAGCTAATATTCTTTTTTATCTGCTTTTAAAATAAAATTAACCAAGAGTCTGATATTTAATTCTTGAAATGAATCTGTAATGAAAATAGAAATAATTTTTGTGAATTTTCCATATAATATTTTAAATATTCTTTGTACTAAGACTTGAATTTTAATATTAAGTATATATCTCTCAGTAAATACATGAAAAATTCTAACTGTATTTTTTACTTGTATTTGCAAATGTATTGCCACAAAAAAATTGGCAATATTAAGAAACATCTTGTGGTTAACAGAACCTTTTCATCTCCTTATGAACATCGGGTGCTAGTTTATTACATTTCTCTGTTTGATAAATGTATGTTTAAAGTTTGTACACCATCTAGAAATATTACTGAAGCAGGTGCAACAGATAAAAATAGTGACTACTGACAAAAAGTCATTGTAAGAACAATAAAAGAATGTTTTTCTTTTTGGAGATGTAAGGAAGTTAAGAGCTAAATTAAGCTAAAATTTCAGTTAATTTATCATCATTTTTTTTTGTTTAACAACATAGCATAAGAAAGTTTAAGCTTCTCAAATTGTATATTATAATCTTGTTTCTTCAATGGTACATAAATATGTGGGAGTGTTTATCTCTCCAAGAAGAGGCTAATGGTCACATAACATTGAAACACCAGTTCCCACACAATCACCAAAGTTAAGCAACATCGAACCTAGCCAGTACCTTGACGAATACTAGTAAGCTTGGTGTAATGGATAACGGCTTGGAATTTTTAATCAGAGAGCTGAGTTCTAATTCCCATCAGATTTGTTATATTCACTTACATGCAAATACTCTTGGGAAATGGTATGAATCTAACTTGTCTCTCTCCCAGTTATGAGTTAATTAGTAAGACTTGCATCAATTTAGCATTATTATCTCAAAAAAAAAAAAAAAAAAATTGTGTACATTGCTGAGAATATAACCCAAAGAGATTGATATACAACCAAACAAAAATAACCAACCAACTGAAAAGAAAAAAAACAACTCCTTACAAATAATATTTTCTGGCTTTAAATAACCTGCAAAGGGTTGATAAGCTGTAAAAAACTCCTCAATTACAGAAAAAGATAGATGTGTGGGTGATATAATAGATAGTAGCTTGGAATCTAGTTGAGTTTTTTATATTCACTTATGCTCAAATGAGTTATGGGTTAAAGAGTAAAACATGTATCTGGAAAATTTATTGTTATTCCAAAAACAATACAAAAGGTTGATAAGCTGTAAAAAAAAAAAAAGAAAAGATGAATCAGCCATTCAATCAATCCAGAAGATGACTGTCTCAGCCATTATCAATTACTGTCAGTATGGTAGGCTATCATCTTTTGACTAGATCTTGGCATTTTTACAGAATGGAATTTGAATCAGTCCAAAGTGATGTCATGTGTAATTCAAAGTGAGAGTGACCATACTGGAAAAGACTGTATCAAATATTATTATTATTTTGTATGCATATTAAGACATTATATACACTTCAAAATACTGTTTCCTGTCGTGAGAGATATTTAATTTGGATTGTTTCTTATTATGTTATCATAGCTTCAAGTCTTTCCTTGCAGTGAGGACTGTATAGTATTTTACTATTACCCAGTTCTTGATAATGCCTGAAACGGTTGTATGTACTTAAATAAAATCAAAGAAACATGAAATTCAAACAGTTTATCCACGATTTCAATCCCAATGTAGAGAATCTTATTTCAAAGTAGGAAAAATGTAATGAAACTTAAATAGGCCTTTTCAGCTGAATTCATCAAAACTTGTTCAGATGAATACCTGTTCTTAAATATAATATTTCATCAAAAACACTGAGAGATACTGTGATTAAGTTTTTTATTTAATGTTTCATGTGTTCTTATAATTTTATTTTTTTCTCAATGTAAATTATATAGAATCTGTACAAATGTTTTGTATGTCTGTGCACTTTCAGCTATACTTTTAGCCATTATCAAGAATGAATTTTATTTTTACTTTAAACTGAATATATAGATTGTTTTATGTATGTATCTAGATTTATAGGAATGTTTTATTTTCCAAACATGGCCATCACATTTTGGCCATGTTCATAGTTGATATTATTGAGTTTTTTTTTTTTATTATTAATGCACCCATTATTTTCAGTCTTCTTTTTATATGTGGATAAGGCTATTATATTTCTATTATCAATGAGTATGCTGTAGATAGAGTTTGGTAGGTCTCCATGTGTATTTAAATTTGACCTAATTGAGCGCTGATCTGAAAAATAGAATGTGAGTCTTCTTGCTAGGCATGCTGTTGCATATCCAATATAATTATTTACAAATTTGTATTGATCAGAGACAGTTCGTTAAGGGACATGTGAATTTGTATATAATATTGGTTCTCTGTAATTTGGATCTTGCAGGTAAATTTTATTTATTACAATGATGTTAGCAGCTTTAAATTTTTAATAGTAGATAATTAATTTAATTTTCTTGTTTTTGCCGACTGGAGTAATATATTTCTTTATAATGTTTCTAAGGGAAGATTCATCTTGCTTATAGTTAGCATGCATTTGATTTTTATAGAAAATGTTCATGATATTGTTTAAATATATATATATATATATATATTTATTTATATCCATCCACCATTATTTTTTATCAATATACATTGGTCATATAGGTCAGGAAAGAACTTGGGGTCGCCTGACAACAAACAGAATCACCTCCTAAGAAAGTGAGTAAGAATTGGTCAAATATGCTCATGTGACATACATCACAAAGTGGAATTTTAGTATTGTAACTTCAGTTTCTCAATGACATCTGGGGACAACTGCTTGCAGGAAAAATAAACTCTCATCATGTAATTGTGAGAGATGAGAAATATGTCCACAAATCTAATCCATTAATGTTGTTTAAGGAATAAGGAAATTTCATCTTGGATCTATTTGACTATTTAATGGGTAAAGGATAGATGGAGATCATACCCAAAGAAATAGAAAAAATAATCATACTTTCATCTCGGATGCAATCTAAGTAACCAAGGGGAAACAGAATGCAAATATTATTCTGGAAACTTATATTTCACATTGCAGAAGAAAGAACAACCAACTTCTGTAAACATTCTGCAGCAACTTTGTCATTATGAACTATCGAAATCCCAATTCGTGAAACATAAATGTTTGAACTGACATTCTATATCAATTAAGCATTCTTTTATTAATTGTACATCTGTCTCTACATACTTGTCCCATATTTTATATTTTGTTATACAGGGTGCCCATAAAGTTTGTGTGCACTTTAAAAAAATTTATAACTTTATTTGTATTTGCAATAGAAATAATCAGTAAAAATGTTATAAAGTTTAATGTACCTAGTTTTAAGTATAGCTAAAATAACTAATGTGATTTCAGGCATTACTGTAAATCAGTTGGCAAATGTTTTCCGTGAACTGCAAAATCGTATTACCCTTTGTATTGCTAATGATGAAGGACATGTGGAGACTTAAATAAAATTCCAAGAAAACCTTAAAAAATATAGATTTACTTCTTTCTAATCTCTTTTACAAATCATTTCTATCGCAAATACAAATAAAGTTATAAATTTTTTAAAGTGCATACTAACTTTATGGACACCCTGTATAAAATTTATTTACAAATGTTAATCTTGTATGTGTTGTTTGTTTATGTGTACTTATATGAGCAACTCCCACCTTTTTTCTTTCTTTGAACCTGAGGTTCATATCTTTGTACATTGCAAAATCATAACTAATATATATATATATATATATATATATATATATATATATATATATATATAAAAGGGGGTTTCATTAAGATGAGTCAAAGTCAGCAGTAAATAAATCAGTGTTATTGGCGAAAATTTATTTATTTTTTTATTGGATCAAATTATTTAAGTCATGGCAATTATGTGTGAAAAATAATATCACCCAAATGTCCACCAAATCTGAAAGAAAAAAATCATTAGACTCTTAAACTTAATTCACATTAAAATTAAGTTATTGGAACACTATATAAAAGGGATGTGCTCAGAAATTCTTTACTTTATCCATTTCCTAAAATCCTGTCTACTAATCAAAGTTATTTTGAAATTCTATATTTGTTGGGCCAAGAATTTCTTATTACCACTTTAAACACACACACACATATATATATATACACACACACACACTGCATGTTTCATGCACTCACATGTTTATATAGTTTTTATATACATAAACAGGTTGAGTTTGATAAAATTCTACCAATATTGATTCATGTCAATTTTTTATTTTCTTTCTTCAGTTTCTGCTATTATTCATTTGTTAATATTCTGGCCTTCTTGAAGAGTTTGGATTCCATCCATGAAAAAATGTACCAAAATGTCTCAAAGAACAATAAAAAACAATGATACATTTGTTTGATATTTGCAAATATATATATATTTTTTTCTCACAAAGAATTCAATATTGTATTCATATGGATTCTGATTTCTTCACCCAGAGATGCACAAAAAAAAATGTTATTTCTTTTCTGAAAACATTTTTTCTTCCCAAGTTTATTTATTCATTTTGGCACTGACACAAGTAAGGCAACTCTTTTGAAATAACTACAAAATTCTCTCGACTGCATGTTAGACAGAATACGAAATTCTTCTTTAGCTAACCATGATTATATCTGTTCACTCAGCATGTTTGTAATAACAGTAAAAAGTGATGAGGCAGTTTTCTGTTTGATTTTAATTGAAAACTTTTTAGAAGTAACTATAATAATTATGACTGAAAGACACATATCAAAATACACAAAAATTCCTACAATTTCATATATTTTAAGACCAGTGGAACTTTCATTAAAATGGTGCTTGGTAGATAACTATGGAAAAATATTCAATATGTCAATAAATATTCAGTGGAACATTTTAAGTAAAAGATAAACAGTAAAAAAAATCTTGTCAAATTTTAAATAATGTAGACCATTATTTGGCGTTTTATGGCATTTTAAAATTGGTTGGCAAAAAAGCCACCCACACCCTGCCTTTCACAATTTCAGAATAAATTGCCTAGGGTAGAGTTAAATGGTAAACAAACTTTTGACACATTTTATTGTTGATTATTAATATAAATAACAGAAAATAAAAGCTTAAATTCTGAACTTTTGTCTCATATTCATCTTTTGATCTTAAACCCAAATGTCTCCAGTGAACAAGAAAAGAAAGGAATTGGCCTTTCCATTCCAATAATTTTGGAAGAGACTGTGTATAGGCATAGTGGAGTAATGGATAGCAGCTTGGATTGAGGAATCAGAGAGCTGAATTGGAATTCCAGTCAGATCCATTACATTCACTTACGTGCTAATACCTTTGGAAAACGTATGAATTCTCCTCTTCTTCCTGCCCAGCTATGGGTAAATTGCAGAACAGACTGGATTATATAGTCTTGGGTGGCAACTGGTCTTGGAGAAGGAACAACTCTGAACTCAAAACTGTTTATAGCCCTGGCATAGCACATACTATACAGCTAAAGAGAGGATCATTCACACTGGCTTGATGATCTTGACTATGATTTAGTGATGAATATATATATCAGGTTGGTGCAAAGATAATGTCCTTTTCTCACATAGTAACATATGTGAGAAAACGACATTATTTTTGCACCAACCTAATATAAATATAATTGTTTAAACTTTTCTATATTTATTGGGGAGAGAGTATGTGTAGATATAAACACTATGGACATAGAATTCAACACTGTTTGATCTTTATTTACACTATTTAAATTCAGACTATCACAATGTTATCACAATGTTTCGGTTGTTGTACACTTTGGTCTTTAACAGGCGTATATCACTCTGTCTTTATTCCATAGGACAATATCCTACATTATTTACATTATTCGGACTATTGTCTTCAACTTTGTCACCATATTTATCACAACGTTTTGGCCGTTGTACGCTCAGGCCTTCTTCAGGTGGTTGGAATGTCGAACTGAACCCTTTATTTCACTCACTGCGGTAGACTGTTCTAGTTCTACTTGCCATGTTTAATGGATGTCAGTTATCAGTTATCTCCTGTTAATTTCCCTCTGAAAGTTCTCCTCTGCCTTAACCGGGTATTGAACTCACTCTCTTTGGTTCCTGTCACTGGATCTAACCAACGCCTTTATCCACTGTGCGTTGTGATAAATATGGCGACAAAGATGAGGACAATAGTCTGAATAATGTACATAATACCTCATATCAGAAATATAGACAGACAATAGCCTAGTGAATTAAAAGTATTGGTCTGTGAATTTGGTGACATGGTAATTCTGAGTTCAATCCCTGGGCTTGTTATTGTGCATTTAGACTCCGTGAAAACAGGATAAGTATTCAAGCAGTAATAAAAAATGAGAACTAGATGAGATATCCCTAGACAGGGACAGTGAAACAAGAACAGTCTGCTTGTGTAGATTAAATAAAGGGTTCAATTTGGAATTTCCTGTTGGTTACCTGGATCAATATATATCTGATGAAGGTCTGCAGGCACAATGGCCAAAATATTTTGATGACAACAACAAAGATGAAGACAACAGTCTGAATATAAATTGTGTAAATAAGTATAACTCCTCATACCAGGAATGCAGACAAGAAACTGTATGGTCTATTTCACGACTTAAGCAATTAGAAACAGAGTTGGTTTTCATGTCCATATATTCACACTTTCTCTCACACTCTTTGTGTGTGTGTGTGTGTTTGTATTTATATACATATATATAAGATAATGATATATGTATATATAAATAAAAAGAAAGAACAGTAAGATATATAATCCGGTGTTCTTATAGATATTTTTATTTTTACAAAATAGTGCTCAATGTAAATTTACAGAGCATTAATATTATAAATTAATTGATTTAAAATATGGTTTTTTCGCTACACAGTTCTAACCATGTTTCAAAAATGGAAGGACTGAATTTAATTTTGTAATTAAATTAAAGACATTAGTTCCATTTCATCCCAAACGAATTTTGGAGTAACTTTTAAAATTACTGGGTTTTAAAGACACAGCTAAAATCATAATTCACATTTCCAAGGTTACAGATAAATTCACTTCCACTAGACAGGGGTGTTTGGGTGTTCTTTATGTCTGTATTTTGATGTATCCGTTATCAGCTACGTTTTGGTAGGGGGTAGGGATGTATTCTTCAATGAAATCTGACATCCGTTAAATGCATGTCATCTGGAATTTAAAAAATCTTATTGTTAACGGCAAAAATTTTTACGGTATTTTTTCTATTTGTATATTTAAAGATTTTGGGGGGGGGGTGTTCAGGTTAGAATACGTTTTATTTAACTACAATTTGAAAAATATTTTCACTATTAATTTTTAATATACTATATTTCTTT
>OZ010594.1:67045174-67052674 GCA_963932145.1 Acanthosepion lycidas | reverse complement strand
ACGGGGCAAAAAATAAAATAATATAAAGCAAGTAAACAATATATGCAAGACAGATTAACAGTAATAGGGTAAAAAAGTCACAAACTAAGAATTGGGGTGGACACGTAAAAGTAAGTTTGGACAAACAAATGTTGTGTTCTAACTTCAAGACTAGACAGAATGGGACTGAGTAGGATAAAACTGAGAACTGGCCTATTTTAGTGGTTAGAAATTCCAGCATGCACTTGCGTGGTTCTGCTTATAAATTGGGCAGGTGTAAGTGTTTTGCAGTCATTCCGAGCAAAGATTGAAACCAACACTTTTAAATTTGGTTTTCCTTTGAGAAATCTTTTCCCATTAAAGCATTTTGCAGCAATCAAAAAAGGTAATTGCTTGTTGCAAGGACAGGTGAATATGAAGAGTAAAATAGAACAGGCCAATCAAGTTCCAGAATCTTTTCCTGCATTATTCTTACTGGATGCAGCCTTGTCTTGTCATGGAGGAGAACAATGTCTTTTTTTTTTTTAAATCCACTGTGTATGCTGCCACTGTTGCTTGAAAACTAAGTTATGTTAGTTGAATTTATTTTTAACTGCCACAGAGTCTAGGTACTATAGAGGAAAGTTCAGCAGAATATTTACCATAAAATTATTGATAGAAAAGGCAGAGGGAAACTACATTATGATAGTAGGAAAGTTACTGAAGTAGAGATACCATTACAGATTATTCTTTGCATTTTATCAAGAATCTCTAAATATATATATCAGCAACATCAGACCAGATGTGGCAGCAATATCCAAAGCATGGGCAAATGGTAGAACTTATAAATATGTAACATAGATTCTGGTGAGAAAAAAAATAAACCTCTACTCTTATTCAGATGAACAGGACAATATACAAACCTCTTACATAAGAAAAGTTACCTAAACCCAATGTATAATGTCTCTAATATTTTCAAATGGTAACTGGAGTCTGTACTTGTTTCTTTCACTAATTGAATAGATGGTTTATCAGTAAAAAAAAAACCCAAAGAATACACAAATTTATGCAACAAATGCTTTCACACAAGACTTTTATCCTTTTTGTTTCCCCTAAATTTCAAGCATTTAGCTTGAGGATCTCAGTCTTGTTTCTATAAACCATTAAATGTTGAATAGTCTATTAGCTTCAGTCTAAATATAACTGTGTCTTGTCTTTTATGTTAAAGACACAATTTCATTTATATAGACCTGAGTTATTTTAAAGTCAGCCATTTTTTTTACCTACTTGCAAGTTGATTGGTTGGAATAATATTAGCCAATAAAAGTTCATTTAACCCATACAATATCAAGTACCCTTGCTTGTCTAATTAAATTCTGTTGTAAAACAATTCTAAAGTAGAAATCAGACTCTAATTGATTAGTAATGCTATATAATTTATTTAAAACTTTTTTGAATTTCTGTCCTGGATACAAAATTTATTATCTGATAGAACCAGAAACAAGATTCCTAACTTTGCTAAGATAAAGTCTGTTTGTTGTTTTTTTCTTCTTTTCTGTTTTATTCTTGATACTCTGTGTAATTTGCAATAATCACATTAAAAGTTGAGAAAAATGTGTCTTCTTAGTAGAAATGCATTTCTTGTTCCTTTTCTTAAAATTACTTTTGGACTTGCAGACCTATCTCAGTCAAGACTGTATCAAAGAATTCGTCATGATGAAGAACAAAAGCTCGTCATTTCTACCTTAGCGGAAACCTTGAGTCTCTTAACTCTTTCATGTCTAAATCATATCAAAATTCATATAATGCAAAGCATAGTTTAAAATAGATTGCACTTAATGACATGCAGCTTTCCATTTTGGAATAAAGACAACTTTAGAAGCTAAAAGACATTCCTTCAGAGTAGCTATCATAAAAATGAATATAAATTTGTATAAGTAGTTATTGTTGCAAAACAGAGATGTATATGATAAGTTTTTAATTAGTGCCTTCAGAAATGTTAATTTGAATATATAAATGTTTCATTTATTTTATGTAAAAAAATCACAGGTTTATTAATGACAAGGTATTTATAAATTCTGCTTGTAAACTGGAAGATTGTAGTGCTTTTTCTGATACCATACACAAAAAAGATATATATTCCTAAGTGTACACTTACATACATAACAACACACTCATATTCAGGTGCACATGCACTATATAAGATTTTATTATCAAATCAATGTTTTTGCATTATGATTGGTATTAAGCAACTGAAAATTGGAAAAATTTTCAAGATGTTTTTATGTTAAATATTAATATAAGTTTCTACTGGACATAAAGTGGGGGATCGATTTTCGATTGTTATTAAGTAATAATTTAATCCACCTTAGAATTGGTATATTATGTCATATTTTATTATGCAAGTCAATGTTCTCAGTAAAAATTAAAATTGGTATAAACCGACTAATGTTGGTAAAATTTTCAGGATACATTTATATAAATGAAGAAGCTAGAAAAGAGTTCAACAAGTGGGAAGTGTAAGAGAAGAAACTGTTAGAATAGAACTTATGGTTACATCTAGCAATTTCAACTAGCTGTTCAACTTTGTACTACATTTAAATTCATGAAGTACTAAAGAGGAAAGCTTATATATATATATATATATATATATATATATAATATTAATGCATGTTTCATTAAATAATATAGACAAGTTTTGTCTATTTATTTTAAGTAAGTTCCTTTTCATATTGTCTGATAAACTTAATCACATTATTATCGTTGAAAGACGAAAGGAAAACACCATATTGATATATGTTTAAATCCAATCTAAGCTTTTGGCTTACACAAGCCATTATCAAAGATGACAATTTCAATAAATCAAGCAACACACAGATGAAACAATAATGATAGTCTGCCCTTGCTGCATGACAATTTTCGCGTCTTGGATATACGAGTTTGTCATTACTTGGAAATTTTCATGCAGCAAGGACGGACTATCATTGTTGTTTCGTCCATGTGTTGTTTTTACATTCATCATTGCAACTTGTCCTCTAATGCAGAAAATACTTATGAAACAGGCTAGTAATTTCGAACAAGCTAATATGAAATGATTTGTGTTAAGTTGTGTGTTTTTCACTAGCAACAGATATAAGTGACTTTCTTCAGTGTAAAAACTTATAAACACCAATACAGCAGAATGCAAAACTAACAATATACAGTTTATTGTTTGATTTTATGGATGGAGATCTTCATACATGTTATATTCCATGCTAATAGGAATATATACTTGACAAACATGGTGGATAAATAGGTAAATGTTTATTGTAGAAACCAGTACAATAAGAAATAAGGTACAGTTATGCGCTTGGTTGTCACAAGTCAATCCAGTAGTGAGTGCTGCTATTGGAAGGTTGGTAGTTCTCATGTAAGTCTGAGTTGTACTCAACAGATCTCAGCAAGACACCTGTAATCTGTTGCCTTATGGATACTTATAGGTAGTTACTACCTATAGTGTAGTCACTCATGGGGGTGACAGGTTATTTCATTACATCAGAAATCAACTTAAAGCAGAATTTAATCAGCTTATAATTTTCATACAAAGGTAAAATTTAGCCATCATTTAAAACTTATAATGAATTGTTGCAAAGTTATATCTATCTAATAATTATATTTGACTGGCTACTTTATGTTATATTCTGTGCTAATAGGAATATATACTTGAAAAACAAGATGGATAAAATAAGTAAAGGTTTATTGTAAAAAAAACAAAAAAAAAACAGTACAATAAGAATAAAGGTAACAGTTATGCACAAGGTCATCGCAAGTCAATCCAGTATCGAGTGCTGCTATTGGAAGGTCAATAGTTCTCGTGTAAGTCTGAGTCGTACTCAACAGATTCCAGCAAGTTTCCTGGAGTCCATTGCCTTATGGATACTTATAGGAAGTTACTACCTATAGTGTAGTCACTCATGGGGGTGACAGGTTATTCCATTACATCAATACACAATACTGCAGATGAAGACCATTTTTCTGACTGGTTATTAGTGACTCATTTCAATTTCTCCAGAACCTTTGTCACTCCACAATGTTGTAAACAATCCACTAATCATTTCATGTGATTGTTCTTTTCAGAAATGGTTTGACTTTTTATTGTTTGACCAGAGAATCTCAGATGGAAATACAGTCCATTAAAATTTTTTCTGTTAAATTGTGTGACACTCAGACATTTTAAAAATTCCTGTATCCAAGTGTTTTCTGATACCTTACATTGCTCATATGAGATATCTTTTCAATGTCTCTTGTTGTGTGACCTGAATTATTTTAAAATCAGTTTCATATTAGTCATTATTAATGACTACAGGCCTTCTGTAATGTTCCTGGCCTTCCAGATCAAAATTTCTACACTTGCAAACAGTACTCTCAGATATAGCACCATCTTCCTAAATGGCACATATATTTTTTGCTGTCTGTACAGCCTTTTCTCCTTTTCGGTAATAAAAGAGCATCAAATGATGAAAATGCACCCCATTTTTCTACATTTGAAGATAAAGACATCTAAAATTTACAATCTGCAGATGAATCATATAGAAAGATGCATTGAAATGCCACTTTCAGAATGTGTAATATATATATATATATATATATATATATATATATATATATATATATATATATAAGTGTACATTGAAGTCAACACCCAGTGCTTATATGTAACTGTTAGACCTGACAATTTTGTATAAGCATTAAACAGAGTGTTTGCTGTTGGGTGTTGACTACTTTTATGTTTATATACATTCTATCCCTGATATTATAATGAGCATTTTAACCCATAAATATAGCATACCTTAAAACAATATTTCATAAAATAATAATTTATTCAGATGAAGGGGATATTGGATGAATCAAATATTTTTCTATATTTTTTGGATGTATTTATAAATAAATGTTTAAATTGCATTTAATTCATTTGATAATAAAACCTAAAATTCCTGAAACAACTTATAATCGATATTGCAGATATTACAAAGCACAAACTCAGGTGATATATTTATTAGATAAATATATGTATGCCCTGAAAATATTATTAAGATAAGTTGATTATTAACAATTTTATTGTGAAAACATTGATTTGCATAATAAAAAGGTATATATACTGACATATACATGTGCATCTTTTTCACCCATTTTTTTTCCAAGCATTTCATTGCAGATTTTTTTCTTTGTCCAATGTTTATTTTCATATTGCACTTTAATATTTTTCCTCTTTTCTTCCTCCATTCTCCCTACATTACTCATCCTCTTCTAAGTGCATTGCCCTTCTATCGCTCCTCCCCCTCTACCACAGTACATTCCCTCTCCATTGCTCATCCCTGTCTACCTCAATGCATTACCCCTCTTTCATCTATTGGTCATCCACCTCTGCCTCAATGCATTTCCCCTACTTTGCTCATTGGTCATCCTCTTCTCACTCAGTGCATTCCTCTCCTTTGCCCATTGGTCATCCATTTCTACCTCAGTGCATTCACCCTCCTTCGCTCATCGGTCATCCACTTCTACCTCAGTGCATTCCTGTGTGTTCAACATCTGCATTCATGAAGAACTCTGGTTCTATTTTCTTATATGCAAAACCATTCAGTTCCTATTGCCATCTTGGTTCACCGTTTTTATTCAGCTTTAAGCATCATTAAACACATTTCCATTTTCTAAGTCAGAATGTTGTTTGCGCTTCTTTTGGGGACTGTCAGATCCAGCCAGAGTTTCAATTAATATGTGCCGATCCTCCCTAACAAATTCTTTCTTGGATTCCTGCAACTTTGAGAAGCCTGCTGTTGTTATCTCACCAGAGCCAAGTGTAATGCCCAATTTGCTTTCAGAGTTTGTAAATCAGAGAATCCATAATAGTTTTCAAAACAGCTGTGTAATTATCAGCATTCTTAATTGGCCTTCAAGACCTGTCTCTAATTCTGCTTACCCTAAAACTGTTATCCACAATTACACACACTAATGCTGGAGAAACTATTCTTCCACTTTTCTATAGAAGATATTCATAATTAATTTCAGAATAAATTGTCAAATTTATTGTTGATTTTGACTTATACGAGGTCTGATCAAAAGTATCCGTACTGGTGCTATAAAAAGAAAATTATAACATATCAATTTGGCATTTTAATCTTCTTTGTGACTTCAGACAGGGTCACACACTTTATCCAGTGTCATTTCCATTGATAGAAGCATTTCTGGAACTCCATGTTTTTGGAATAGAGAGAATAGAGTTTCCTTGTTGCCTTTTCTTGGATTTCCTCAATGTCTTGAAATCTTGTCCCTTTCAAAAGGGATTTAATTTTTGGAAAGTGAGAGTCACAAAAGGTGAGATCAGAAGAAATATGATGGTTGTCAGATATTGGGAATGTTGTTCTTAACCCCAAACTGCTGCACAAGCAGTTTTTACTGATTAAACCTCTGTGGTGTGATGAGGCCACCACACTCTACACACTTTTCAAGTACTGCTATAAAACGTCTAAAGGATGTGATAACTTGGTGTGTATTGATGACAGAGTTCAAGGTCAGTCTGTGCTAAGCAGCTTCACTGTGTGTACTTTAGCACTGTTACCTTTTTGAACAGACCCTCATACATATAAAATATTGTCATAATTTGTGTATTTTTTATGATAATTGTAAAACAAAGATTTACAGCCTGTAAAGCAAGTTTATAATTATAAAATCTTTTATTATAAATTGATCTGTTCAATATCAATATTTTTGTCTCTCAAGATTAACAGTGCAGAATTCATAAATATGTCTGCCTCTGAGTTTGCTAAGATAATGGAAATAAAATGAAAAGATTTTGCAATTCCTTCTTGGCAATTTAAACATATTCTTCAGTACGTCTGATAAAGTATCTTCATTTGTAGCTTTGATTTTGTCTGCTGGATTCTCATTTCCAAGTATACCCATTACCCAAGGTGGTTAAAGAATCCCTGTTGAAGATTCCTGCTCAGGCACATTTGTGTTACCTAAACATCCACAGAGCCAAACTGTGGTTTATACTGCAGCTATGCTGAGTGGACCATAGTTACAATTTATAAGAAATAGTGCTTAATCTGGCATGATCAGTAGTTGAACAAGGCCAGTATCCTTAAATGCTCAGTCATGATGACTTGTGACTTAATGCTAGCACCGTCATCAATCGCTTCTAGACAATGTTCTTTACTCCACTTCACTAGTGGACTTGGGTCAACCTGTGCCAGTATTTTCAAGAACTTTTCAATGATCTTGCATGTTAGTATCTTTTCTTCAAACAGATATTATCAAGAAATCATTTTCTTGAGAGATTAATTATGGTGAGATTGAAACTCAGATATAATTATCAGAACGCTAAACTTCTTATCACTCAGCCATGTACCCACAAACTGCTTGTATGAATACTAACACAAATAGAAGAAAAATTTATTTTGTACAGGGTGGTCTGAAAGTATTGTCACCTCTACATAATATAATTTTTATCTATTTCAACATTCTGTGGGGTATTATCAAGGAAAGAATTTCACATGAACGATA
>OZ010594.1:66820897-67030897 GCA_963932145.1 Acanthosepion lycidas | reverse complement strand
AGACAATGATTGAGATTACATTTAAAGTTTTGAAGATCAAACTTGACAAGAACCCGGAAGAGTGTATAAACTTTAATCATGACCAGTTACTCTACAAAATATATTATTTACAATAATATATATGTATATATATATATATATATATATATATATATTATAATATAATTATAATATATAATGTCAAATTATAAATAAAATCCATTAACATCTTAAAATTTTTTCTTTATACCAATACTTTGATATAAACCATGAAATGTCACCAAATTCCCAAATCAAGGCTTTAGCCCACAAGGCCATTTTCTTGTAGTGACATAGTGATTGTGAGTTCAATCCCTGGGTCAAGCTTGTCCTGAGTATGATGATAAACTACATCCGGCAGTAAGGTCTCTGATTGGGAGGTTTTGAGGAGTTTGGAACTACCTCTTAATTGCTCTTGTTCCCAGGTCTTCTCTGACCCCTGGTGGTAGCACCTGTTTGGGTCCCAGCTATGGGCAAATAGTTACCATGCCACCATATTGGTGTTAAAATATTATGAAAGTGTAAAATTTTATAGTAAAAGTACCAGCAATACATTTTCAGAGTAATAAAAATTACTAGCAGTATATTTCTGTCAGAAAAAAAAAATATTACCAGCAATATATATTTTTTGTAAAAGAAATTACTAATGTTCTCCCCAAAATGAAATCTCGGCATTAAATGACCCAATGGGTTGAAATGCCATGGAACAAAACAAACCAAACCTGGGCCAAGCAGTGTGTATTTGCACTCAGTGGAAATGTGGTTGTGAGTTCACTCCCTGGGTTGGGCAATGTGTACTTGTCCTCAGTGGAAACAGGTGAACGATAATGGTACAGTACTAAATAAAATAAGAACTAGATGATATCCTTGGACATGGGCAGTGAATAAAGAACAGTCTACCCTTGGAGATTAAATAAAGGTTTTACTTCAGAATTACCTGTAGGCTATCCAGATTGGTATACACCTAAGGAAGGCTAAAGGGCACAACAGCCAAAACATTGTGATAAATACAACAAAGATGAGGACAATAGTTCGAATATAAATAATGTAAATAATGATAACAACTCATCCCAGAAATTCAGATAAAACATTTTTTTTCCTTTGCTCTTAATAAATTTTGTCGTTTTGATATCTCACCTAATCGCTGTTCTGCTATCCATTTATACAAGCTCATTACATAAGTTATCCTCTATTTATGTCTTGTGAGTGTCAAATTTTCTGTGCCCTCTTTCCTCATTATATGCCAGAGAAATTTCAACTGTCTCTTTCTAATGTTTAGTATAACTGTCCTTTTTCTTGCCTTTTTCTCAAGTTCTGTCATTGCTCAAATGTTCAGCTCTTGGTATTCTCAGCATTGTTCTGTTGAATCACACGATACTGCAGTTTCTTTATAATTAATAGTTTTTTCTTTTGTTATATAGGAATAAATTGTTGCTGCCGACACTAGAGTTTGAACATAGATCACCAGAGAGCAAACACAGGTGATCCCATTTTGAATAAGTAGATCATGTGATCATAAAGGAAATGTATTGATGAGAATTAGCATGACATCTAAGTGATCACTATATGGATTACTATTCAGATCACTGTTTGGTGGTTAATATTTGTGTTAGTATTACCGAGCAAGTACTATTAGTGCAAGTGTTATTTGAGGACATCTGACATCAGTATCGTTCAATGGCATTACTATAGTTGTATCTGCAATTATTAGGTTGGTGCAAAAATAATGACGCAATAATGTCGTTTTTTGACGTATTTTTTAACGTCAAAAAACGACATTATTACGTCATTATTTTTGCACCAACCTAATACAAAGTCTCTACTACAATGAGCATTATGAAAGTGATGATGAGTATTTGTTGACATTACAAAAGTGGCAGTATGTGTTTGTTGACATCACAAAATCTTTCATTCTTTGGATGTCAGAGTTGACATGGTAAAAATAGCTATTATGTAAAAAGTTTTATGTTCTTTATAATCATTGTGAAAATTAAGTGTCTTTTAAAATTTTTTGCAAACGATTGATTGTTTTTTTTCTTTTGAATTATACAATTCTGAGATCTGTTGTTTAGACTTTATGCTTTTGTTTATAAATTTTGATTCACAGCTGGGCATGCATCTATAAGCATACATCCATAATTATTTTATGACAACTTATTTCTTTATCAATTAATATTTTATTCCACCAGTTCAAACCTTCGCAGTTAGGACCCACAATACTACATACACAGAGTTAACTCATCCTCGTTCTCTTTGTATTTTATTGGTAAGGAGGAAGTTCCCAAGACAGTCTCTTCCCTAGAACTGTTATTGGGTTGGAGCATAATTATCAGGCATTTTTTAAACAATATTAATTATGAAAAAAGAAACATAACAATTCAACAGTAACATTTTTAAATGCAAAAATTGCAATATGAGCACTAGTATAAATGGTTACTGAAGACATTAGGTTTATAATTTTATATAAGACATTAGGTTTATAATACCCAGAAATTCATACACAGATGTCCTCAAGGACACATGGCACAGTGGATAAAGGCGTTAGTTAGATCCAGTACTGAAAGAGTGTGAGTTCAATACCTTGTTAAGGCGATGGAGAACTTGTAGAGAGGAATTAACAGGAGATAACATAAATGATATCCATTAGACATGGCACATGGAACTAGAACAGTCTACCCCAGCGAGCGAAATGAAGGTTTTAGTTTGACATTCAAACCACCTGAAAAAGGTTGGAGTATACAACGGCTGAAGCATTGTGATAAATATGGCAAAAAAGAGGAGGATGATAGTCTAAACAATGCAAATAGTGATTATTCCAGAGCATGTGATTATTGATTATTGAGACACATTTTTACAACGTGAAAATAAAATTTTTATTAAAAACATTAAATAAAACAGCAATTTTTATTAACAAATAACTCGCCTATAAATACGCTTAATAATTATGCACCAACACAATACTTCATGGAAGAGACTCCCATGACGAGGCTTTCTTTGATTGCTCTAGGCTCTAATCTAGGGAAAACTTATCTACCATACATATTCTCTTAATATGCACTTTTTAATTTTTCTATTTAGACTATTAAAATCACTTTATTCAGTAACACTCTATATTAAATGGATCTTGGGCCTTGTATGAGGTGAATAATAGCATAAAAAAAGAACTAACAAATAAATCTGAGAACATATAGGAATTGCAAAGGATACTCCCTGAAACTAAGCAAAGTAGTAAGAGATTAGAAAAATTAGAAACAAAGAAAAGAGTGCTAAACTGTGATGTAATATCTTATCTCTGATATGGTAGGGAATGCTAGACAAATTTTTCCCAAATGAAGAAGATACTTGAAGTAACAGAGATGTAGTTCAAGAGCCGTTGTTTTGTAGAACAGATTCTCGGGAGGATGCTTACCTGACTGTTCCAATCTTGGTTTCTTCAAGTCCATGATCGGCTGTTTATCTATCATACATATCCTGAAAATCTATTATTCTTATCTCCTCCTCTTACTGCCATAAAACAAACTCATTTAATAACCCTCTACTCTGAGTGGCTCTTGGGCCTTGTGTTGGGTGAACAGTAATGTAAAAAAAAATTCTTCAGTATATAAAAGAAGAAAATACATTTATGGCATGATTATTTGTTTTTGATTTTTGAGATGAGGGAATATACCTTGACATATTCAAATTAATATTCTCATCTTTCTCATAGATAATATTATAGACATAAGGTTTTGACCAAATACTCACTAGCCATCTTCAGGGCTTACGGCTATATTACGTTGAAATACCAGTTCTTGTATGATCACATTCAGCAACATCAAGTCTGGTCAGTACCTAGATGTGTGATCTCTTGGGAACTTCAGGTGCTGTAAGTTTGGCTGTGTGGGAGGTATAATGGTTTGGAATTATTAATTAGAGTGCTGGTTTCATTATAATACCCTTGGGAAAATTATAAATCCATCTATTCTCCCCCCGCTATGGGTAATTAGTAAGACTTGTATCATTAAATCATTATCTCCCCCTCCCACCAAATTCTTATAATGTAAAAATATTTTCTGGCTTTAAATAATCTGCAAAGGGTGGATAAGCCATAGAAAAAGAACTATATCAATCATAGTCATCTTCAGGTGCTCATTATGTTTTTCGGTTATACTATATACAGTGATTATAAATTCAATCTCTGAATCAAGTAGTGTAATAATAGACTTTGATTTAACACGAACAAATAAGAGCTGGCATGAGTGGTGAAAAATAATACAATAATGAACACAAAGATATCTCATAGCCAAAATGATAACTGGCACCTGAAAATGACCAGAGGCTAATTTGTTGAAATGTTATGTCTGTAAGAACATTGCTAAAAAATAAAAAGATTGGGATAATAGTTCAATTATGTCAATGTATATTTCATGATGATTTACCATCAGTCTTAATTTAGCTGCATATATTTGACATATATTCTGTATTTGTGATGACATTTTTACTGAGCTGTGTTTAGTATCTGTTTAATGGAATTGTACAACTTCTAGATTTTTTTTGCATCTCTTGTCCTGATAATTCTTGCTTGTCTTCAGAAGTAATTTATTGATTCTTATGCTATGTGCCTTGTCTCTTCAGAACATGGCAAGCATGGCTCCCCACAATTTCCTCTTGTTTGTATCTTGTAGTAGTATTTCTTTTTTATTATCCCTCTCAGTCCGTGTTCTGCTATTCATTTACACAAGCTCATGAAGGAGGTTACTCATTGTTCCTCTCTTCCTTTTACCTTTAGTATGTCATATTAGTGTCTGATTCTCCAAACTGTCTTTCCTCTTTATGTGTTCCAAAAATTTCAATTATGTCTTTCTGATAAGTGTTCTTTTTGCTTCCATTTTCCAAAAAAAATTCCTCATTGTTTACATGCTTTGTCTTTGGTATTTTCAGCATTCTTTTGCAGAACATCTTTGTTGCCTTGAGTTTCCTCTCCATCAATGAGGAAATTGCGCAGTGTTCTTTGCCATATAGAAGTTCTGATATTACATAGTAGTGCACCACTTTTTTCTTGCTAATGAAATTTTCCTGTTTCTTAATACTTTGTTTAGCTTGTAAAAGACATCTTTCACTATTTGAGTGTGCCATCAGATCTGTTAAAACTCTTTTTAATGAATTCAAATTTTTTTAAAGCAGTAAAAATGTATGTTAAATAAGAAAACTTTTTATTAACAAATAACTCGTGTATAAATATGCCTAATAATTATGCACCAAGCCAGTACTTCATGGAACAGACTTCTCTCATGACGAGGCTTCCTTTGATTGCTCTAGGCTCTAATCTAGGGAAAGCTGTTATCTATCATACATACATATATATAAGTGGTATGAAAAAAAAAATACCCTAAAGTGGTAATATTGAAACACAAAAGCAGGTAAACCGGTTTATCAGTCCTCGCTCATCAGAGATCAGTTGAAGACAAGAGGTGTGCACAGTGACTAAAAACAAACACCAACAATCAAATTTTATATAAAAAATACAAGCTAATTACATTTAATCCCTGGCAACCAGTCCTTTTTGCAAAGTGATGGCTGATAGGACAATGTAAATTGATTCTCACACCTTGAAATGAAATTCAGAATTAACCTTGATCAGTACTGAGAACATATCTCAGTTGTATGCACATTGCTGGTTTCCTGCTTGGATTTCTGGTGTGCGGATTTATCATTCTTGATACTATTTATATTTGGACTATTGTCTGAATATAAAAGCAGAATAGCCTAGTGTTAGTGTTGGTTCATGTATTTGGTAATACAGGGTGTTTCAAAAAGAATACGTCAAAATCATCACGTGATGTGTCAAAAACGAAAAAAATTACAAACCTCTAGCATGAACACATGTGTTGTATATACATTCAAGTTTCATTTTATCTTTTATAAGTGCTCAATGTGGCCACCACCGGCAGCGCGGACAACATCAAGCCAATGTGAGAATTCCTCCCAAACGCGCCTCAGCATGTCACGGTCCACCGTGTTGATTGCAGCTGTTATTTGATCTTTCAAGTCATCGATACTTGCCGGAAGTGATGGAACATAAACTTGGTCTTTATCATAACTCCACAAGAAAAAGTCACACCCAGTGAGGTCCGGGGATCTGGCAGGCCAAACACAGAGAGAAAGGTCTTTAGCACCTCTCCTCCCAATCCATCGCTGAGGCATGTTTTTATTCAGATAACCTCTAACCTCGAGATGCCAATGGGGTGGTGCTCCATCTTGCTGAAAAATGAAGTCATTCGAATCTGCCTGCACTGTGAAAATGGCGTTTGTTTTCGCGAACTCAAGCACGCAAAACGCCTCTGCTGAGGAGTTGCCATTTTGATTGATCTTCCCACAATTCAGCTGCACCGGAAGTTATACTAACAACAGTGGTGAAACTGACACCCAATCAAACTTTGATAACTACTCTATCAAATAACCACTGATTGAGTCCACTACAATGCTATAGACCTGAAAAAACATCGTAATGATTTTGGCATATTCTTTTTGAAACACCCTGTATATAAATTGTGAGTTTAATCCTTGGGCCAGGGCAATGTTTACTTGGATTCAGTGGAAACAGGCGATGAATAATGGAGCAGCACTAAAATAAGAACTAGCCAATATCCTTAGACATATGCAGCAGAACAAGAACAAGGCTAAACCCCACCCCCACCCATAGATTAAGTAAAGGTTTCAGTTCAGAATTCCCTGTACATTACCCAAATCTAATTTCTTTTGTTTGTGTCATGTCTCTTCGAAATGGGGAGGATCATAGCTCTCCCAAATTCCTGCCTTTTGTTATTCTAAGTATATTTTTATAAAAACCAATGCTTTTACTCACTAGGGAAAATGCTTAAAAGTGTCAGTTTGGTGATATAGAGGATGTGAGTTCAATCCCTGGGTCAAGCAGTACGTACTTGCACACAGTAGAAATGCAATAAATCAACAGTATTAAATAAAAAATAAGAACTAGACGATATCCCTTGACATGAGCAGTAGAATGATAACAATCTATCACCAGAGATTAAATAAAGAGTTCAGTTCAAGATTCCTTGTGAATATTGATGGTATATACTTCCAAATTTTGACCTGTTCTAACGAGAATCACACTGACATTTAAATTGATAAATAACTGAACTGGTTTGATGGGGAGGTAATACATCTATCTGGATTTAATTTTAATACGTTTAGGAGTTTATACAAATGACTTGATATTATATGTGAGTGAGTAACAATCTGTTATGATTCCTCTTTATTTCATTGTCGATGGTTGAATTTAGGTATGGAGACGAAAACACTTAACGATTTCAAAATGAATAGAAGCTATGATAAGTCCAGAAAAGTGGAACCATTTTGTACTCAGCTACTGCTTTTGTTTGTCTTCTCAGAGAATCAATATGACATATTTGTTTAAAGAATTTCATTGGAAGAAACTTTGTCCAGAAAAATTTCTCTTTGCTTTTCTAGACTTCACTTTGAAGTCATGTTTGATCTGAACAGAGATATCGAGGTTTGGTGGAGAAAGAAGTTCAACTCAACTCACATTTCAAACAAAATATTTTTAATATCTTGCACAATCGATACTCTATTCCCAAAGCAGATACAGATATCTTATCTATCGTATGTATATTCATACAAACATGCATACACACACACACATATATATATATATATATATATATATATATATATATATATATATATGTGTGTGTGTTTATATATATGTGCCTGTGTGTGTGTGCATATATATATATATATATATGTATGTATATATATATAAAAAATATATAGAAAATAGGAAAGAACTATTTAGGTAAGTAATCCAAAGTTCTTTAGTATTTTTGTTATTATTTTTAGAAAACAGTGCTCAATACAAAAGTAGAGCCTAAATATAATTATTGTTTTAAAAATATGATTCCATCGCTACATAAGAGTTCTCATGTTTCAAAACAAGAGCTGAAAACTTCAATATAATTCTTTGAATTAAATTGAATTAAAGTACAAAGCTGCTCCATCTTCAAGCAAATTTTTTTTTTTGAATAACTAATTCTTAAAATTTACATGTTTTATAAGCATATTCATTATTAAAATTAAAATTACTATGGTAACGGCTAGAGCAATTAATGAAAAAAAAAAAAGGGGAGTAAGGGTTAATAATTTGTATCAATATCTCAGTTACATTCAAAGAGGTCAAGTTAGGGTAAGGTTGGGGTGTCTAAATTTAAAGTGGAAGATGACATCGTCTAGTCTGGTTAAGCGTCTATGGAGAATTATTTAGTTTTTTATTTTTTTCCTGAAAGGGTTTTGTGTATATATATATAAAAAAAAACTGTTATTATATATATATATATATATATTTTTTTATAATTATTTTTAAAAAAATATGATTCCATCATGACACAGAAATTACTTTCTTTCGAAACTGAAGCTCAGTTGCCAATGTTTAATTTGAATATTAAACCTTTACTCCAGAGGACAGTTTCATTCTCAAGCGATGTTTGGAATAACTAACCAATGAAATTTTTTACTCATTTATAAGTTGGAAATGGAGGTGTAATCTGTGATTTCTTTTTCATTATCAAGGGGTCTGTTCATATATATATATATATTTATATGAACATATAAATAAATAAATATTAATAAATATGTTAATACATAAGTAAATAAAATATAAAGAATTAGATAAATATATAAATAAAAATATATGTAAACTTTTGTACTCTCATCTGGGTTCACATTGTTCCAGTTGATATTTTTTCGTATGTTTACAAGCTTCCATAACTTCATATTTTTCATTTAATATTTTGCTCTGGATATAACAAAATCGCCAGAGTGTGTCAGCAAGAAAAGCTTGCAATTTTGTTATATCCAGAGCATGGGAACTTGTTAAATGAAAGATCTGAAGCGATGCCAGCTTATATAATTATAAACATACAAAAAAATATTTACTGGAACAATGTGAACCTGGATGACAGTACAATAATTATATACATTTTTATTTATATAGTTATATATACTATTTACATTGTTCAGACTATCATCCACATCTTGTTGCCATATTTATCACTACGTTTTGGCTTTTTTTTGCTCACTGGGGTAGACTATTCTAGTTCCACATGCCATGTCTAATTCCCCTCTCCAAGTTCTCCACTGCCTTAATCAGGTATTGAACTCACACTCTTTGGGTCCTGTCACTGTATCTGATTAATGCCTTTATCCACTGTGCCATGTGTCCTTGAGGACATCTGTGTATGAATTTCTGGGTATTATAAAGCTAATGCCTTCACCAACCATTTTTACTAGTGCTCATATTACAATTTTTGCTGTTATCATTACATTTTTTTTTTTTTTTACCAGAGCTCATATTGCAATTTTCATTGTTATTATTGCTTTTCTCTGGCACTCCTTATTAATGGTTTCCATATTGTATTTATTTCTATGCTTGGTCGGCTCAGGAGATTTTTGTAGCCTAGCATATGTGCTGATTCCTTTAATTTATGATTTTTTCAATGATGTATTTTGTCTATGATTTCAACCTGATCCGACAGAGGGCGTTGTCTCCCTTTTCTCTCCATATGTGGTCTGCCATGTCTGATTTTTCTACTTCCCCTCATGTTACAGCTTTTTGGTGTTCTTGAAGGCTTACCTTAAGGGGGCGGCCTGTCTCCCCTTTATATTTCTTTCCACATCTGCACAGGATTGTGTACACACAGTCTTTAGTCATGTTCTCCTCTATGGAAATGTTGTGATAAATATGGCAACAAAGATGAGGATAATAGTTTGAACAATGTAAATAGTGTACATAATACCTCATCTCAGAAATATAGACAGGTATTTATATATTTATTTATTTTTGCTAGCCTTCACACTGTCTATACAAAAGTTTATACAAACTTGTTCAGTAGTTTTCTTCTTGCATTTAATGTCTGCTGAGTGTCAAATTCTCCATGCCTTCTTTCCTTATTATGTGTCTCCAAAATTTCAGTTCTTTCTGATTCTAAGTGACCTTTTTGTTTCCATTTTCCTTAAAAATTTCTTCTTGATTAGACGCTCTGTCCATTGGGCTCTCAGCATCATTCTGTAAAACCATGTTTCTCTTGCTTCAGATCTTCTCATCTGTGAGGGAATTGCTCAAGCATTCACTGCCATATAGGAGGGTTGATATTACATACTTTTATTAAAATCTCAAAGTCAGTAAGACATTGCAAGTCTAGTAGAAAGTAAACAATAGTGTTAGATTTATGGCTGTCAATGCTGTCAAACTTAATGAAGAATTTTCAAGCCATTAGATTTATTTTATGAATGTCAATGTTCTGAATTACTACACATGCATACATCCATTGAATCCATGCAAACATTTTATTTCTATAGCTTACTCACCAATTGGCTTAATTTAAAGAGCATGGTCCTTTTGTGTTATTCACTGTTTCTGTATGCAAATGATTGCCTAATTAGCATAACTTTGGCATAGAGAGTATATAAATACCCAAGAAGTAAGGGGTTGGACAGAATATGATATGCAAGATTAGTGACTACTATTGGACTGAGAAAATGCAAAGGAAATTGCATTTCAGAACAGTTTCCCCTACATGAAGTTGATTAAAGAATGAAGGGTCTGATGATTGAATTGGTTAGTTTGAGTTACTAATTAGATTCCACTCCATGATTAAGTATCTTTAAGTAGTAGGGTTGCTTGCATGTTCCTGTTACCCAGTGAGCTATACTGGGAATTGGTGAAGTTTATCTCCTGGTAGATCTAACATAGCCAGACAAGTCAATAGGTAAGAGCCAGACAAAATCTTAGTCCCTAGAAGAGCCAACATCATTGATAAAAAAAATTCTGAATCAAGTATTAGCTCTCCTGTTGCATAGATAGGCAAGCATCAACAAACCTGCACACTGGCTTCATCAGCTATAATGAATGACAGATGATATGTGACACAGTCAAATATAATGTCATGGCTCAATTCATACTAGTTAGCTGAATGCTGCAATTGCGATAGGAGATGCAGCATGACTAGTATATCCAATTCTTTCTACCATATCACTTGAAATTTGGGTCAACTAGGATTGCATCCCTTTGACAGAGAAGAAAAGAAACTAGTTAATAGTGTTTGAGTACATTCAAAATAATGATGAGTAAAACATGATATAAGTAATATTGACTAATTTGTAAAAACAGTGTACACCAAATGGAGTATCTGTTAAAAGTATGCGTCCAAGGCTGAAGAGAAACCATTATTTTGCACTGTATTTATTAATGATTTTATATAAATGGACATAAGGGATCATCGTCATTAGCTTTATCTGATATCCAAGAATTCCATGGGGTGGTAGCATCTGTTAAGGATCCCAGTTATGGGTAAATAGTTAACCCCCAAACTGGGGTCAAAGCACCATGAAAGTATAAAAATAAATTTTTATAGTAAAAATACCTGCAATACATTTTTGAAAAAAATATTACCACTAATTTTTATTTGTTTTTAAGATGTGTGATAGTCATGGTGAGATTTGCTGTTTCCATACAGGAAATATTCGATATTCATTGAGCAAACAGTATTACTGTCAGTTGAAATTCATAAAATCTTCCTCTTGCCTAAGGTAAGAATTTTCAGGAAACTAGACTTCTGAAATCTACTGTTAATGCTATTTATAATATTGATGGGAGTTTTCTTCCTTACCATTTGTTTAAGGCAGTGTGGAAAGTCAGTATCTTGATTATATCATTATTTTCTCTTCAAATTATACTTTTGGTCAAATCATGCTGAAAACACTGGTTCTCATTTGACCACCAAAGTTCAGCATTGTTTAGATTGGTCATTATTTAGATGGGAGACTGTTTGGGAACATTGTGTACTCTATACAACCTCCTACAATAGTAAATATGCCTCAACTTTAAATAACTCACAAAGGATTGATCAGCCTTAAAAGAAAATCATTCACAGTTATAAGTTTTCTAGTGATGTAGTTCTTGTTATCTGTTAAAGCTCCTATGTTTGTGATTCTGTATGGTCTGATAGAGGATTGTCATCTTAGGAAAACAGAAGATAGCAATTCGCATTGCATTTAAATTTTTGAAGATTGTAGGTGGCAAGTAAGCAATAAACTGGAAGAGAGTTCCACAGGTAAGAAGTGCAAGAAAAGAAACTATTAGAATAGCACTTAGGGTTCATGTTACATCTAGTCATTTCAACTGTAAAATGATGAGACCTTGTCACTAATCTAATTCTCCACTTAAATTCTTAAAGAAAAGAAACTATTAGAATTTATAGTTACATCTAGCTAGTTCAACAGTAAAACACTGAGCCTTTATGATTCATTCCTTTGAAGCCATTTTTCATCAGTGATCCAAGAAAACGGTTTTATATATATGCTTGTTTAAACATTTCTGAACAAGTTGGACACTATACATGACATCTCTATGGAAGTCTAACAAGACTATTTAAGAACATGACTTGAGTTCTTAGGTTAATATTATGGTTTTCTAGCATTTTACAGTGTTGTACAAAATTAACCCAAGCACAACCTTAAGATTTAAATATGTTTTGATATCTGTTTTTTTTCTCCCACAATTTAGTACTGAGTAAAATTTTGTAGATTGGTTTATTTCGATATGTTCAAATGTCAAATTTCTTGATATTCCTTACAATTTTATCCTTATTTACATTTGACTATGTCATCACTTTTACTGGTAAGGAGGAAAACACTGTGAGTCATTTGATGAAATATTATTGGTGTTCACCAGTTTCCTCATACTACTATTACTACTACTACTAATATTACTATGATCAAGTTCCTGATTCTCTCTCCTACTGACACCAAAGAAGACAATAATTTTTTATGCTAACACCTTAGAGTAGAAACAAGTTCAGACAGTATCTCACTTGGAAGATATCATTTTTCCTTATCTTTTCCATGAGCAAAAAATGCAGTGAACATTTTTCTACTTATTGTTTTCTATTTTCATCCATAACTCTACAAAAAAATTGAGCTCTTGCTTATTCCATTCTTGACAACCAGAAGAAAATGAGATAAACAGAGCAATAACTTACCTGTTTGTGTGTTTTTTTAACACATCTCTAATTACATTGGAATCTCTTCTTAAATATGAAGCTGAAATCGAGATTGCTAAGCTTTAGTCTGACACTGTTGCCATATTTTAGTCAGGTGGTATAACTTATTGGTTGCTATTCTAAAATTTATATGTCAGAAAAATGATAAAAAATTTTAAAAATTAAGCCTAAAATGGGGTTTTGTTGTGTCAGCAGAATTTGCTTATCACCTTATCAAAATATGAACAGCCATCAACAAAAACAGTATTGCTGTATGCAAACAAAATGAAATTTAGCAAGTTAATACTTTTAACATCACAGCAAAAGCAGAAAGCATGTTACGTCTTGAAGTCCTAGGAGAATTTATTTTACTGTTACAGTATGTTGACCTTTGGGGCATTCAGCTTCCCACCATAAGTATATGATAAGCTTATATAATATTTTAATTTTTTTATTTGTACTAATGGTTTAGATTACTGTCAGTTGGAATTATGGATACAGCTGTGACAAATCCAAGAATATGAAGCATTTATAGATGTTTGAGTAGGCAGAATGTTTTAACATATTATAAAATTCAACCAGGACTCCTAATGTAAAGTTAGATTTAGCAGGTGAATGTGCAAGTGGTTTAATGAACAATTACTCACAATGAGAAATCAAAGAACAGAGTTTGAATTCCAGTTGAGTTCTTTGCATTCACTCATGTGCAAATACCCTTGGGATAGGTATGAATCTATATTTTTCCACTTGGTTATGACAGACTGGGTGCTTCAGCCTAGGGAGAAGGACAATAGGGGAAAGTGCATAGATTATGAAAGGATCATGGAGTTTTCAAAATGTTTTTTTTCAATCATTTCATCCCCAGCAAGGCAATAAAGTCACTGGAATGCAAGGGGTTACTGAGTTTTAGGAAATATAAGAAAAACTACTGTTAAGGAGAGAGGACAATAAAAGAACAAGAATTATGAAAACAGAAGATAATGATTGATATTGCATTTAAATTTTTGAAGATCAAAGTTGAGTGGAAAGCAAGAAATTGGAAGAAAGTTCCACAAGCAAGAAGTGCAATAGAAGAAACTGTTAGCATAGAACTTACATCTAGCCAATTCAACTGTAAAATGATGCGGCCTTGCTACCAATCTAGTAATGTACTTAAAGTCATAAAATCTAGGTACCATAGTGAAAAGTTAATCAGAACAGTTACCATAAAAGTATTTATAGAAAAGTCATAGGGAAGCTACATTACAGTGGTGGGAAAGTGAGTGAAGCTGAGATGTCAGGTCAGGACCAATAACATTGTGGATTCTTTTTTAGATTTTATCAAAAATATATTGGAATATATAGCAGGTGCACCAGACCAGATGTGGCAGCAATATTCAAAGTAATGATGAATAGTATAAATTCACAATGACTCTATGATTCCAACTGTAGTTGGACTTGGTATTCACTGGTGAGTTCTTCACCACTTTGTAAATATATAAAATGAAATATATAGAACATATTTGTTTGAAGTTTTTTTTTTTAATTAACTTTTTGTTTCCAGGTCAGCTTTTTAATTTGGATTAAAGATTTTATGAACTGCACTACCTTCCCTGAACCTCCTGTTGTCATCTCATGTGTACTACAAGATATTTAATTGCTTTTGACAGCTTGAAATTTTTCTCTGGTAAAATGCAGTTAATGCAAAATAGAGCTTTATTTTATACTATCAGGGCATCCTATAAGTTCTGTCCGAATTTTGAATAAAGAAAACAAGTGACCAAATGTTACATTTAATTACAGATTCAATCAACAATATATTTTCTCTGATTATCTATGACTTCCTTCCATCTATTAACAAGCTTACTGATTCCATTACTGTAAAATTCTTTTGGCTTTGATTCGAAGAACTCACAAATGTCAGTTTTAACCTCTTCCTGTGTTACAGAAGCTGTTTCTTCCAAATGATTCTGTAAGCTACGAAACAAATGGTAGTCTAAAGGAGCAAGATCGGGAGAATAAGGTGGATGAGGAATTTTCTCCCAACCAAGTTCTTCGATCTTTTGTGACGTGATTCTTGCTGTGTGTGGTCGCGCATTATCCTAATGAAACATCACCTCTTTTCGATTCACTAGAGCAGGTCTTTTTTCCTCAAAGCTTGGTTCAAACTCTCTAATTGCTGACAGTATATTTGAGCATTAATTGTTGCATTAGGTGGTAAGAATTCAAAGTGCATTATTCCTTGGCGATCCCACCAGACTGAAAGAAGAATCTTTTGCCCATGAAGTTCCCTTCTCAGCTGTGGCTGGGATCCTTCCCCTTTACCAAGCCACTGTCTACGATGCTTAACATTTCAATAAAAGATCCATTTTTCATCACCAGTCACAAGTCTATCCAAAAAAGGTGAAACAAGTTGGCGAGAATGGAGAGAAGAGCAGATGTCAACTCGGGATTTGAGGTTGTTTTCAGATAATTTATGAGGCATCTATTTTCCAAGTTTAGGAACTTTTCCAAGTTGTTGAAGATGACGATGAACAGTTGAATGGTTTGAACTGAGAACCACTGCCAATTCCTCAACTGATAAAGCAGGATTTTCTTCAAGGGCTGCTTCAAGAAGCTTTTCATCAAACTCAACTGGACGTCTGGTTCGATCTTCATCTTCAAGGGTGAAATCTCCACCTCTGAATTTTGCAAACCATCTTCTGCAAGTTCTTTTATTCACACATTCCTCTGTATAAACTGAGTGAATGTTTCTAGCCGCTTCGGCTGCTGCGTGTCCTTTCTTGAACTCATAAAGCATTATGTGCCTTAAATGATTCTTGGGTACTTCCATGTTAGCAGGGTTTTAATCAAACAAAATTTTTGTGCTGGGTATGACGTTAAACTGCATCCAACAGCAAGGCCTCTGATCAGGAGGTTTTGAGGAGCATGGAACCATCTCTTAACTGCTGGTGTTTCCAGGTCCACCTTGACCCAAGGTGGTAGCACCTGTTAGGTTCCCAGCTATGGGCAAATCGTGAAATTCCTAGTTTTTCCAAGTCTTACTCACATCCTGGGTATGACGATAAACTACATCCGCATCCTGTGTACGGTGATAAACTACATCCAACAGGAAGGTCTCAGATAATGTTTTCGGAAAAATAATGTTGCCAGCTATGCGTTTTTGAAACAATAATGTTGCCAGCTATGCGTTTTTGAAACAATAATGTTGCCAGCTATATGTTTTTTGTAAAAAATAATGTTGCCAGCTATACGTTTTTTGTAAGAAATAATGTTGCCAGCTATACGTTTTTTGGAACAATAATGTTGCCAGCTATATGTTTTTTGTAAAGAATAATGTTGCCAGCTATATGTTTTTTGTAAAGAATAATGTTGCCAGCTATACGTTTTTTGTAAAAGATAATGTTGCCAGCTATACATTTTTTGAAACAATAATGTTGCCAGCTATACATTTTTGAAACAATAATGTTGCCAGCTATACGTTTTTGAAACAATAATGTTGCCAGCTATACATTTTTTATTCCATACAAAATAGGCATTTAAAATTCATATAAACTGGATTTGGCATTAAATAACCCACAGTGGTTGATATGCCATAAAACCCAAACAAACAAAATTTTATTTTATTGTTCTCTGAAATAAAATTTGATCAGTTTAAATGCATCTAAACATAAAAATAATGTTCAGCTCCATTAGACATTATAAAAAACTCTTTAAATTTCATTCATTCGAACAAAAAGTTAAAATTCGGACAGAACTTATAGGATGACCTGATAGACTTGACCCAGTAAAATGTTTGAGAGCCAATTAAGATAAAGGGGTACACTTAACATTATCATAATTCATAAAGTGTGGGATATGAAAGAAAAGAGGTTTTTGTTTGCATTTTATGGACTATCAACCCTTTTGGGTCATTTAAAGCCATGTAAAGTTTAAATTTAAATGGTGGTTTGGATTACTGTCAGCTGGAATTATGGATACAGTTATGACAAATACAAGAATATGGAGCATTTATAGGTGTACAAATAGACAGAATTCTATAATTTACTATAAAATTCAACTGGGACTCCTGCAGTACAAGTCTCAAGAGCCAATTGACATGGTAATGATGGATGAAGTGTGGGATATGAGGAAAAGAGAAGGTGAAGAGAAGTGAAGATTATGAAGACAATGAGGATAGATAATGATTCCCTCTTTGACTTGGAGAGGTTAAGATTGTAGTGTTCAGGGAAGCGGTCATGTGGGAGTATTCCATCAAGTGGCAACTCTTGGGAAAAAGCTGTTTGATTGGAACTTTCTTTGTGCCTTTGGAACACAATAGTAAATGAGGATAATTCGCCTGCATGTAATTGGCATGGTGTGTCTCAGCTGTAATGGTCCGAACTGTTTGATCCAAAGAATGGTACTCATCTGAACATTTGTCATAGAAATAGCGATCAAGTATTAATAGACCTGCTATGTTGTGTCTATGGGAAAGAGGCTGCAGAATGGCGAATAAGTCTTCTGTCACACAACCAGGATTTTGAACTCTGTCAAGTCTGGAAAGTAAGGATAGAGCATCTTCACCCTAGATATGGCAGTAGTACTAAGAAGTTTAATCTGACTCTTGTAAAAATGAAGATATTTTCAATCTCATTTTAATGCACCCATTTCTAATTATCACATTCCAAATTGTGTCCTCATAAATCTACTTGCTAATTTCTATCAAAAACTACTTAGTAGTTTTTTTGTGCTTTAACTGTGCATATAGAACTTGAAAATGTCCATCTATGTGTGTGTCTCCTGACAAACCTTTCATTGTATTGATATCTGTAAAGTGTTAATATTGTATCTTTCTCAGTGGGTCATTTTTTTTTCATAGACAATTATGTCAGATAAGGTTTGCAAATTCAATTATGGCCAAGAGTAAAAGTGAATGTGAAGGAGAGAGAGAGAAGCAATAATTTCAGCAATTTCCTTTTGCCTTGTAAACATATTTCCTTCAAAAGAATAGAAAATAAAAGGACATTTTTTTATTAACTTTCTCCTATCAGTTCTTCATAACCTTCACTTTTTAAAGATAGGTTTCCTAGATTTTTTGATATCTTTATTCTTCAATAAGTTGTTTTGGACCCAACTATAATTGAATTGCTTTTTTTTGTTTTAGTCAGAAATAGAGAATTTATGTCCTGATGTTTTTTTTTAGCAAAATTATTTTTTTGGTCGTTAATATTCTAAAAAGTGATAATGAAATTTTCTATCACATTTTCTTGTCCCCTTTCTTTTCCATAACTAGCAGTATATATTCAAAATGTTTAAAAAAGTTTCTTACATATGTCTTATAGGTCGAAAAAGAATTTTTTTATTAATTACTCCTTAAAATGTAAGTAAAAGAAGACAAAAAACAAGATTTTTTTTATATTGATTGAAACCTGAAACTGTGATGACAAATCTATCTTGCATTTATTTATGTCTCATATAATTGAATTTTTTTATCTATAAAGTCAGCATATTTTTCTGACAACTGCAACAATTTAATCTGTTTTTTTCTTGGTATTTTTATAAAACTTTTGACAACTAAAGTAACCATCCAAATAAAATAGAAAAAAATAAAAAAATGGATACACATTTTGGGATAAGTGTGGAAATAGAAAACTTCAATCTTGATTATCTGCTACGGAAAAGAAACTCTACAAAGAACTATTGTCTTTTGTCAGGTGATTAACTTCCTTGTACATGAGATCTGCTAGCCTGTCTAAGAACAAAGTCAGCATTTTTTATTTGATGTTCATAAATTTACTAACTACTTTCAGTACTTTTGTCTGCTAATCTCTCCGATATTTTCTCTCAAGACATGACCATCAGACCAAGTGCCTGGTCATTGACCACATTAGCTTTTGATGTACCTTCACTACCATATCAACAAAAGCCATTTTGATCTAGAGGCCATTATTTTAGAAGCAGCTCAATCATACTGAATTTTTTTTCAATCTTCCTTCCGATGTCAGGTGGACAATTTCCTTACAGAGTAAGAAGAGATACAAAGCAACAAAGATGTAGTTCTACAGATAGATGTTGAGAACACCATGGAAGAGAACATATAAGCAATTTCACATCAGAAAGAGTTGAAGTTTCAGGACATTATGATGAACGAGAGTTTGTAAAAATTTAATAGTCATAAGATGTATTGAAGGAAGGTGTAGAGGAGAAATAAAAAACTTACCTAATGAATTTGTGTGAATGGATGAAAGAGGGAAATGGTGGGATGATAACAAATCAGTGACTCATCAGTCCCTTGATTGTTTCAACCATTAGGGGCACGTAATGGTAGAAGAAACCGACAACCTCCTCCAGGATAATCTGTTGGTGGTAGCTCTTAGGAGTTCTGGTATTATCATGTCTGTTCACTCGTTGATGATGTCTGACTAGCTTTTGTGTTGCAGTCCATGTTTGCATCCACCTTCAACATGATGATTTTGCAGAAGCTGTTAAGCCATATGATGTGACAAAACCATGCCATCTTCTGATGCTTAGAATGACAGATTGCAAGAAGTTGTGAAGAGCCATGATCACCCACCTCCTGAAATGACAAAGTACATAAGCAGGAGTTATTAAACACATCTATCTTCCTTTCTTTCATTGAAATCAAGTCTCTGATAGGTCTTGTTTTTTCATATGATCAAAATGGAACAGTCCATTATTTATGCGGTACTGGCAGAGCATAACTGTTATGTGAACTAACAAAGGGTGGTAGCACCACACTTATTATATGATTAGGATTCTGAAGGTATTTAAACCTTGTGTCTAACAAAACGACATATATGTTGGCCTCTATGTCAATGTCTTTAAAACTGAAGTCACAGGCTTCAGCCAGCAAGGCTCAATACAAACTGTTTCAAATGAATCTAAAATCCGTCAAATCTTTTACATACCTAGGAAGTGAGATACATTTTACTGAAAAGGATGTGAAAATTCGCATAGCTAAAGCCTAGGTCACCTTGAATAAAATAGATGTAATCTGATCTACCAGACAACCTCAAGCTTGAGCCACTGTAGACGTGGTGTTAAAGGTTTGGTGTGACTGCCTGAACATTAACTAAAACCCTACAGTCTAAGCTTGATGGGATCTACACTCAGATGTTGAGGGCTGTACTTAACATCTCCTGGAGACAACATTCAACTAAATCATGGCTCTATGGACCCATCTCAGATATTTCTACAATCTAAGGTAAATGCAGAATGCACTTTGCAGGACACTGCTGTCAAGTAAATCAATAACTCTGGAGTGATCTACTGTTCTGGACACCTAGCCATAGGGCAAGATGTGTTGGTCACCCAGTAACTACCTATATTGACCAACTATGTTATGACAGGGAATGCCTCCCTAATAACCTTCTGATTTTGATGCAGGACTGTTATGGTTGGTGTGATAGACTCATGAATGTCTGAACTAACTCAACTGAATAAATGTATCAAAACTTTCACTGAATGAGTGAACAGAATTCTTAAACTTATATCTCTATAACAACTTCAATGGTTGGGTTATATGTATAAAAGATGCTTGCATAGCAAAGTATGTTCTGTATAGGAATCTAGCCACAGGATATCTTCCTCTTTGTCAGTGATGACTGCAATGGTCAGGTGGGAATACAAAGTACTGTAAGTTAGATGTGCATGTGGTGTAATGAATAACAGCTCAGAATTGGAAATTGAAGAGCCAAGTTCTAATTCTAGTTGGTTATTTTCACTGATGCGCAAATACCTTTGAGAAAAGTAGGAATCCACCTCTTCTCCTCCCAGATATGGGTTAATTAGTAGGAATTGTATTAATAAATTATTATTACTTTAAAAAAAATTCTTAAAATTTAAAAATATTTTCTGGCTTTAAATAAGGTTGATAATCTGTAAAAAAACAAAAAAATAACAAACAAATAAATCAATCAAGCAATGCTTAGGTTATATTCATCAAATGAAATATGGTGGCATACCAAGGAATGTTATTTTACTCTGAGCTAGCCACAGTAAAATGCGCAGTAGACCAGCCTGCACTTCCCTTTTATAACTGAGCATAAATTGAAATTCACAGAGATTCATTCAGATAAATCGGAGGGACTTAGTTGTTTGCAGCAACTGGTGACAGGCTGTTCAAGAAGGCATCAATGGAGGTGAGTATAACCATAAGATGGAGAATAGAAGATGACACAAGGTGCAAAGACAGAAAATTTAAGTTTGTACTTTACATACCTGTTTCACCTGCATTACCTGCAGATGAGATTGTCATTCAAGAATCAGTTTACTAAGTTATTCTGGATGTTGCTCTTAGTCATACTGGTAGTAACCAAACAATGTTTCATCATAATCTTTTGAGATAGATAGTTGCTAACAATAAGGTGATGCTCAACCTAAAAATTAAAATTTTTATTTGCAACGTAATTTCAAACAGTTAAAAATTAAATTTAGAAGTTGAGCATCAGTGTATCATTAAAGTTTGTTGTCAATATTTGTTTTAATTTTCTCTTTTTGAAGGTAGTAAGGATTCCATCAATAGAACTTTGTCCAAAGACATTCTTTTCAGAATGAAATGTGTCAAAACACAGTTTTTGTTAATTATTTATTCACGTCTATGTATATTGCATATTGTCTTTGAAAGACATCATTTCCTCAGCATGAAAAGGATATTTTGCTTTTGATTTGATAAGTTTTAATAAACAAACAAAACAATGCATCATTTCAAATATTCCTGTTTATATAAACAAACAAAAATACTCAGAATCATGTTGAAAGCATATTTTGAGTCTCAAAATGTCAGAATCAATTAAAAGGTTTATTTTTACCACAAAATGTCAGAATTAGTTTAAAAGCATATTTTGAGCCCTAAAATGTCAGAATCAGATTAAAGACCTATTTTAAGCCCCAACATGTCAGAATCCATTTAAAGATACATATTTGAGCTCAAATATGTCAGAATCAAGTTAAAGGATTATTTTGTGCCCTTAAATGTATGAATCAATTGAAAAACATATTTTGAATCCCCAAATGTTAGAATCAAATTAAAGGCATATTTTAAGCTAAGAAATGCCAGAATCAAATTAAAGGATTATTTTGAGCCTTGAAATATCAGAATCAGTTTAAAAGCATATTTTGAGCCCTTACATATCAGCATCAGATTAAAGACCTATTTTGAGCCCCAGTGTGTCAATCAAGCTAATCAAATGTCAGAATCAGTTTAAGGATATATTTTGAGCTCAAAAATATCAAAATCAAGGTAAATGATTATTTTGAGCCCCTAAATGTCAGAATCAGTTTAAAAGCATATTTTGAGCTCCCAAATGCCAGAATCAGATTAAAGAATTATTTTGAACTCTAAAATGTCAGAATCACATTAAAGACTTATTTTGAGTACAAGAAATGTTACATTTATATTAATTACACTCCTGTTCACTGAATATATGAACATATATGATTAAAGCAAAGTAAGTTTTGTGTTCTTACTGCTATTAATATTACTCCCAAAATTTACTAAACTAATTTGTTAACCAGTAATAAGAGTTTAAATCATGATTTTAAGTTTTATAATAAAAGATGATTAAACAATTGAATTCTTAGTAACATAAAGGTTTGCTTTCCTGCATCATTTTGAGATCATCACTGTCAATGTTTCTAGATAAGAGTGCAGATACAGGATGTGATGTGTAAATTGTAGCCATTTTATATTTTTAATTTCTTGCATGCACATTGTTTTTGATTTTGTTGACTGCATAGTATATCAGGGTCAGTTGGGCACCATATGTGAGAAAAAGAGCACCATGACACATTTCACTCCACCATGAAGTTGGAAATGACATGTGGTACTGTTTGGTATTCATGCTGGAAAGTCCAATACAAACATTTCAGAGTGTTTGTGTGTCAATCTGAGAACAGTGCAGAAGATTCAGAAAGAGATGAAAGGTGTGGTAGCTTGGAAAACTCAATCTGATTGTTCTGATGAGAAAAGAACACCCAGATTTGTTGGTTAGGGCCTCACACTCAACATGGAGGCCTACATCAAGTGCCTTGAGGAGGTAGTGTTGTCCTGGGTCAAGAGGGTGGCTGCTGGAAGACCCTATGTCTGACAACAGTACTCTGCACCATGCCACACAACCAGGAGAACCCAGTCAAGGCTGCCAGATAATTTCTGCAACCACTTCACCCCTTACATCTGGCCATATAACTCCCAAGACTGCATGCAACACCCTTGATTATTATGCATGGGGTGCAATTGAGAAAAAGACAAAAAAAACTCCTTGTAATAACAAAGATGAAAAGGCAAAGATTATGTCAGCATTCTTCAACTTAAACAAGGAAATCATCCAGAAGAGTTGCAGGAGATTCTGAAGTCATCTGGAGGCTATGATTGAAGCTAATGCTGATTTTATTGAATAAATTTACTTTTTAGTATTTCAAGATATTTTTGTGTAATTTTGCCAAATATATTTGTTAAAATGAGATGTCAGTGTAATTGTCAATTTTTACATAATTTAGATGACAATTTATCCATCTTAGACTGTAGATGTGCAAAGTTTTACATTGTCTTGTTGAATCTTGATGAATGTCAGTTGTCATTTTTCTCTGATAAATCTCATGTCATGAAAAAGTGATTGTTTTTAGGGTATAAGACAATGAATCTTTAAAAATGTCTGCCAACAGAAAACCATAATTGAGTTTGAAACTTCCTTTATGCTGACAATAGTCATCATTGTGGCCTCAAATTAAAATTGATTGTCACAGGCACCAAACTTACCTCTGTTAGAAATATATGCAGATGCTGTTAATAGTGATATTGTGAAGGTGGGTGGTATCAAAAGAGAGTGAGTAAGTGTCAAAAGAAAGTTCTCACTTTTTAGTTTGTATAAGCTTTGCTTTTATTTAGTTATTTTCATGAGAGAATTATCATATTATACTAAAGACATTATGACTTGTTTGCTTGTTTTTTGTTACACTGTTTTAACAGAGGATTGAAAATGTGTCCCCAAAATCCAAAGGTGCATTGGAATACTGAAAGTTGTCTTCCAAAAACATAGCAAAGTAATACAAAATAGGAAAATTTCATTAAAAAAAGAAAAGAGTAATAAACTCTTATTTAACATTGCTGCTGATAGCAGATATAAAAATAAAATTGCTGGAATGCCTATTGAGAAGAAAGAATTAACCATTAATTGTAAGAAAGCAGAATATATGGTCGTCAGTAAAAGGAACAGCCCAAGATGGAAACTTCAAATGAGAGATTCCAAATCAAGCAAGTATAGAAATTTAAATATCTGGCAAATGTTTTAACAGAGGAAAAAATGTGATATGGAAATCCAAAGGCAAATTGGGATAATGAAAGATGCCTTCTAAAGGCTAAGTAAAGTATTAAGAAACAGGAAAATTTCATTTTTAAGCAACGAAAAGAGTACTGAAATGATACATAATATCAGTCCTCCTATATGGCAATGAATGCTGAAAAATTTAATTGCAGTAGAAGATGAGACTTGAGGCAACAGAAATACGGTTCTACATAAAGATGCTGAGAATACCATGGAATGAACATGTGAGCAATGAGGAAATTTTAGAAAAAATGTTAAAAAGATGTCACTTAGAATCAGAAAGAGACATTTGAAATTTTTAGGGCACTTAATGAGGAAAGAAGGCTTAGAGAAATTGATACTGACAGGACATATTGAAGGCAAGAGGGTCAGAGAAAAACAAAGACTAACCTACCTAAGTGCTTGTTTAAATCAATGGCAGAACATGGATTAGGAGGGAAAGCAAAAAGATAAACCTTACTATGATCTACAAAGAGCAGGAAGTTGTGGATTCATGATCGCCCACATCCTAAGGGACACGGTACAAAGAAGACATTCAGACTATTCTCATCATCTTTGTTGTTACTATCCCAACATTTCAGCTGTTGTGCCCTCAGGACTTTTTGAGTTGTTTCTAAATACAGGTAACCTACAGGGTATTTCAAAATTTTCTTGTTAAACTTATTTCCAAGACATATACTCATAGCGCCTAATAGAAGAGTGTCTATTTTTTTAATGAAAATTCCAAACACCCCCCCATACTTAATGTGAACCCCATCCTCCATTTATTAACTTCATACTTTTGAACATCTTCAATGATTTTCTGATGGCACCTCTCCTGAATCCAATTATAAAAATTCCAGATGTGGATTTACTAAATTCCAAAGCCTTCAAATACCTCAGCACATAGATCAGTTATAACCAATTTAGCACAGGTGAGAAGTAAATTGTACATAGAATATGCTATGCTTGAGGTAATTTTACCCAATTGTGTAATTTTCTATAAAACCAAAGCATTAAACTGAAAATACAACTCATATCCTTAAATAGCCATGTCAGAGTGAGACTTTCATTTGGATGTTATGCATGGTACCAAACTTCAGAAATATCTAAACTGTCAGCTGTATACAACCCCTTTTTATATCAATGGTTAAAGAACAAATAAAATCTGTAGGTCTTAGTAAGGACCATCCTTCTTCAAAGACTGGTGCTACAGAATTGCAAATAACTGTACCAGATAGTGGAAACCATATCACTTAAGGACATTGGACAGCAACAACTAAAATGGATAGCACATGTAACTCAAACAATACTGACATTATCAATATTTTTATATTCATCACTACTTCAAACAAAAGATTAGGAAAGAATACTGGAAAGAGTGATAACAGCTACTGGATTTGAGAAAACTATTAGGTTGGTGCAAAAATAATGTCGTTTTCCCACATAGTAACATATGTGAGAAAACGACATTATTTTTGCACCAACCTAATATTTTCCTGAATAATTGTTTTATTAGGTTGGTGCAAAAATAATGACGTAATTTTAACGTAAAAAAAAACGACATTATTACGTCATTATTTTTGCACCAACCTAATAAAAGAAAGACTTTACAAATTTCAACAGAAAACTGCACTAGCTGCTTGGTCAGTGAATGCCAAATGTTTCCTTATAGGGAAATGGCTAATATTACCATTACAATTTTATTCAGACTCCCTGCCATCTGTTGCATATTCAGAAAAATTCCACCCCCTCAAATATTCAGACCTCCTTGTATGAAGTACATATGAATTATTTTAAGCATGTATGAACAAACACAGATACAAAGTATCTTGTCCAAATTGATAAATCCTTTATATATGTTTCTTCAGTCATCTGATAAAACTGGCTGTACATACAGATACTATTTATTATCTGCCTGTCTTGTCTCTCTTTTGTTTCTGCTTATACCACATGCCAGGCCACATAACCATGATATATTCAGATTATCAGCATGGCTGGATGGTCAAGGCAAATAAATTAGTCAAACTAACATTGTTATCTTTCTGGAATTCTCGCCATAAAGTTTGGATCAGGATAATCTTGATCATCTTTAGATAGTGTGCTGAGAGTGAAGCAATAACAGACACACAAAAAAAACAAAAACAAAATCAGTCTTTCCATGGGGGACATTGAAAGAGAGATTTAAAAAAAAAAAAAAGAATTTGGTCAAAGGTTCATGAATGATTTATGTCTTTTGTAAATTGCAACAGTTTCATATATTTTTGCTTTTTACTTTCTTGACAGTACAAAATGCATGACACAACTGTGAACAAAGCAAATAAATCAGTAGCAAGAATAAGTAGAGAAAAATGACAATAAGAAAAAAATGTCAGGCCCATATGAGTTATCTCCCTTGATATTTTCACTTATGGTTTATTATGTACACTAGTTTACACATGTAAAATAATGGTCATATTTAAGTTACTTTACAATTGCATTACTTATATTGTCTGCATGAATAAACCAGGATTTTTAACTAACATCACATTGAAGAAAGAATTCTATTTTTTTTTTTTTTTTTTAAATGTCTACAAGTAAAAATATCGAAAAAAAGCTATCAGAAAAGTAAAACAATACCAAACTGGTTTCACATTCTAATGAGGTATTTGGTTGTGATGGTAAGACAAGGCCTGTGCTCTTATTGGCATTAAATAATGCCTACTGTTACCATAACAACAAAATACTTCATTAATATATAGAGGAGATCGTGTTTATATATAATAAGTTGAGCTGGTTAGATGTAGTCATAAGTTCTATGCTAACGGTACCCTTTCTCAGACTTCTCACCTGTGGAACACCCTTCTGGCTTTATACTTTCTAGCCAACTTTAACCTTCAAAAATTTAAATGCAATGTCAATTGCTATTTTCTGTTCTCCTTTGTCTTCCTGCTCATTATTAATGTTTCTGTTCCTAATTCTTCCACACCCTGTCACCGCCTTGTGTCTTAGTGGCTTTACTGCCTTACATGGGATGATACTGATTAACCTGTGGTAGATGTTTATATACTTTTTACTGAAAGTGTCTTTTTCAGACATAGACAAATAAACATGTTGAAAACATAACATTCAAAAACGAGCTACAGACGTGATTATATGTCAATTGTGATTCCTTTCATGCCATTCTGAGCTTGAAACAAGTTCAGTTATCAACTTATATGTCAAGTAGAGATGTTAGCCACTGCTTGGGAAATTCAAGGTGCCTCAGTTTCTGAGTTACTGTAATAAAAACAAATTAAAAAAATTGTCTAAAAATGAAATGTTTTTACCAAAATAATTAGCGGGGAAGGGGTTAAATATATACATATATATAATCATATTTTTCTTTAATTTTATAGAATAGACATTTTTATGTATGAAAAATCCTCAGATCAAAGTGAACACATGGTGTAATTATAGCAGAGACTTTCTACGATGACTCAAGAGGGCCAGAGTCATGTGTGTGTTTTGCAATGTAGTGTGGAGAATTGGCAAGCTTCAGACTGAAGGTGAATCGACCAGCACTTTGTGTGGATGGAAGTAGTGGTGTCACTTGTAGCCATTTTTATTGACTGGTTCTGGGTGCTCATTGGCTGAGTGATGGCTGGGTCAGGTGCACTCATTCAAGGAAAACATTGTTTCTGACAAGGAGTTGTGTACTTGAGATTGAGGAATAGAGTTAATTGTGGAATTGATTTGCCGATTATACTGTGTATCACTGTTTTGCTCATTGGACTTGTGTATATTTTTTTTATTTATTTATGGTTGCTTCTGACCAATTCTCACAATGTAATCTAATTTCATCATGCCTTTTCAAAAGGCGAAAGTCTGGCCTAGTGGATGTGTTATCTGCTGATTTCCAAGCCAGACATTATTTTGCTCTACCTGTTCTTGTTTGGGTTCAATACTTTCTGAATATTATAGGAAATGAATAATTATGATTTCTGTCACCAGAAGCATAATTTCTAGATTACCAATAGAGAACACTACAAATGGGTATGTCTAAAAATGAGCAATTATTAATTATAAGTTTTTTTTTTTTTTAATCATTTAATTCCAAACAAGTCATTAATGCCATTAAGGCACAAACTGTTGCTGGGAATGGAAGAGTATGAGAAGACTTTAGTGAAAAGAAAGGACAATAAAAGAACAGCATTCAGGAAGACAGAAGACAATTCACATTGCATATAAATTTTTGGAGATTGTAGGTGTTGGGAAGTAAGAAATCTTTTGTAGCCTAGAAAAGGTTACTGTATGAGGAATAACCAAAATGGTGATTTGAAATGAAGTGGTAATGTTTATAACAACAACAAAATACAATACTCGCCAGCCACATGAAGTAGGTAAACCACTGCTAGTGGTGGACTACTTAGACAGCAAATTACCCCCACTTGCAATAGTGTCAAACATATTTATAAAGATTGGGACATACCCATCAGTGTTCATAGGTATGGTATATAACAAAATTGGAAATAATAGAGCAGGATTTAAGATGGGAGATGATGATTTACATAGCATTTAAATTTTCAATGATCATAGTTGATAAAAAAGCGAGAGTCCTGCTATTTACCCATAAGTGCAAGAGAAGAAAGCTTATGGTTACAACTAGCATTTTTAGCACTGATGTAGTCCGGAGGATACAATGGCTGAAACATTGTGATAACAAAAAACAAAGATAAGGACACTAGTTGAAATGAAAATCATGTAAATAATAATAATTAATGTTACCTTGTCATGAGCCACCTACCTGGTATTGACACTGATTGATTTGATGGCAGATCTTCTTTTTCTATGTGCTGTGTCCCTTTAGGAGGTTGGCAATCATGGCTGTCTGTAATTTTCTGCTCTTTGTATCTCTCAGGAAATTTTGTCTTTTTTATCTCTCCTAAACTTTGTTCCATCATACATTTATACAAGATCATTAGGCAGATTATGCACTGTCTTCCTCTGTCCTTTAAAACATGTTATATAAGTCTAGGTATTTGCATAAGGTGAAGTTATGGTGGTGCCAACTACCATTACCTTTACATACTGCTATTCCATGACTTTTTACACATTGATGTAGAGAGAGAAAAAGAAAGAGAACAGAAAGGTTTTAGTTGACTAAAACTGAAGGTTTGAGCAATAAGATTAGTCATTCTCTTAAGATATTCATTTATTGTCCTTCTTAAGTAATATGCACATTGTGTGCGCCTGAGACATATTAATGAAAATTTGACTTTGACAGTGGTTTTAGATCTCTTGTATATAAATTTGGAACAATGATAAATAATTGTACATGTATTCAGCAATGCAATGTTTTTGTTTCTGGAAATCTTATATTCTTAAACATGATCACTTACTTTTTGTAAGAATTTCTCTGAGAGGTTTTATACTTTTACCATTTCTGTGCCATCAGCAAAACTTGGTTAGCATCTGATTCGAATGACATGATGCTTTATAAATGCTACTTGTAATTTTTATGGCTTCTCCTTGCAATCTCTTGCTTGTGGGTCAAAGCAAGTGGGTAAAGAGATTTAGAGAGATCGAAGTTACACATATTTCATGAAATACTTTGTCTCATTTTCTGATGAGGTTTGTATTACAATGCAAGCTTTGTCAGAAATAGGCTATTACTTTGAAATTTGGATAAAAATATTTAGCTGCAATATTACAGTTTATTGTTTATATAATGTGTAAGCATGATTAGTCAGTTATTTCCATGTGTGGTATATGCTTAGACGACCATGTATCTTTTTATATATGACTGACGAGGCAGATTTTTTCCTGCAGTAAGTTGCCATTTGTTTCTGGGTAGACTAGTTGCCATCCAAGGCTATAGAAACTGGCTTGTCCTGCTATTTATCCATAGTTGTAGGAAGAAGAAGAGGATTCATATCTTTCCCAAGCACATAAGTGAATGTAATGGATTCGACAGTAGTTCAAACTCAACTCTCCGGCTATTTGTATAAAATGACTAATTCCAGAATGGATATTGATAAATATTTCATAATACATCATTATTTTAATTTATTCATATGTATATATACATATATATATATATAAGTTAATAAACTTAAAATATGGTTTTTCGCTACACAGTTCCAACCATGTTTCAAAAATGGAAGCAAAAAGCCCCAAATTTAATTTTGTACTTAAATTAAAGACATTAGTTTCATTTCATCCTCAAGCGAATTTTTCTGTAAATTTACATTGAGCACTATTTTGTAAAAATAAAAATATCTATAAGAACACCGGATTATATATCTTACTGTTCTTTCTTTTTATTAATATATATATATATATATATATATATAATAGGATAAAGAACAACTAGGAATACTATCATTTTGTCAGATTCATATCCACACTCAATCTATATTTGATGTTCTATTCATATAGATATATATAATCAGGTGATCCCATAAGTTCTGTCCGAATTTTAACTTTTTGTTAAAATGAACAAAATTTAAAGAGTATTTTATAATGTCTAATGGAGCTGAACATTATTTTTATTTTCAGATGCATTTAAACTGATCAAATTTTATTTCAGATAACAATAAAATTAAATTTTGTTTGATTAAAATCATGCTAACCTGGAAGTACCCAAGAATCATTTGAGGCACATAATGCTTTATGAGTTCAAGAAAGGAAACTCAGCAGCTGAAGCAGCTAGAATCTGTTAAGACAGTTGGATCAAGTCAAATATTCCAGCTAGAGACACCATAGCCCTTCAACTTGTAAAGAAGGCCAGCATGCCAAACCCTGTCAAAAAATCTTTGAAATATCTAAAGCCACAGTCAATTCTTATGTAAAGCTTGACAGACAAATTCACTGATAATAGTTAACACACTGGGTACTTTGACATGGTGTAATGGTTAGCAAACTTGTCTTACTGGATCAATTACAACTGAATAGTGATTTCGATCCTCACTGGGTGCCCTATACTTTCAGCCTCTTTCCACATCTAAGCTATGCTTAGAAAATCACCTTTGGTAGTCGACCTATAGAAGTGAAAGATATAATGTTTATCTGACAGAAGTTCTGTGTGTAATGTAATCAAGAGTTGTTTACTGCCTCTCGTACTGAGAGATGAAAGACTAATAGGACAATAATTTGAGGGCTCGGAAGTTTCACCAAAGTTCTTAAAGACAGAAACTTCAGAAGATGATTTCCAAGAAGCTGGAAAGCAGCAAACTTAGAACAATTGCAGGGATACTGTCAAGTCCACATGCCTTGTGTGGATCCTGTTTGGGGATATCAGAAACCTTGGATGGAGTTATACACATTTCACTAAGTAGAGATTGTGTTTTAGTTGGAAAATCGGGAAAAGATACTCCTGAAGTGTTGAGAATGGATTTGGAAGATAATTTAGCAAAGCATTCTGATTTATCAGCAGTAAATGACAGTACTTGAAACTGATTGAAAAGAAGAGGAATGAATGATTTACTTTTGTTCAACACGCTATTACAAAACCGCTAGTCAGAATGAGAACTTGACTTGTGATTGACAATGCAGTGTCTCATTAGATTCAATTTTAATTCTTATTCCAGCCTACTACAGCTTTTTTTATTTGATTTCTTTTTTTCATTTCTTTTTCTTGATAAAGTTTCCATTTTATCTTCTCTCTTCCTTTTTCTCTTCCCTTTTCTCATCCTTTTGCAACCTGCATTCATTTCTATGCTCCAGTGTTTCTATTCCTAATTTCTTTGCTTTCTTTTCAAATATGTTTTCCACAATCGTCTCCTTTCCTTGACAATTTTCTGTATTTTTTCTTTTTGCTTCATCTTATGGTTATTATTTTTTCTTCTTTCTTGTAAATATTTCTGGTATTTTTTTTTCTTTTTATTTTACATAAGACTTGTATGAACAGAATTCATTTTGCATCTTTCTTTTGAAGATTATCTTTAGGGTCAACTTTAATGGTATCTCATTATTTTCAATCCATACAAGAAAAATAAAATAAGATCTTTCTTCTCTCAGTTTAGTATTTCTAGAGGTTGTTTGTAAAAACATTTCAGTTTTGTCTGATTTGGAGATGAACCAATGTTAACACTACCTAATATTGGAATCTGATTCACCAACAGGTTTTTATTCAAAGAGGCTCCTTGAAATATAAGAAATGAAAAAAAATATTCTGCTGAGTCGAAAAGAATAAAATCAAACAAATAAGAAAATATTGAAGATGGCATTGGAAACACCAAATGTTATTCCCAGATGATGCCTACCTGGGTTTTTCATCAAAGTTCTGTTATTTGGTAAGGAGACAAAAAAAATTTACTTGGTCTTTCTGCAGAATTCTTTTCGTTATTCCATACACAGAAATAAATACAGAAAATGAATTTATTATCAGAGTGGAAAAAAAGGTCTGGCATTTTAGCAAGAAAAGTCTCCAGCCACTTGCTTAGTATAAATGAATTATATAAGGAAAAAGGTAAACCTTGGGGATTAGGGAAAAGAATATTAGAGGAAGGTCACTGGTTCACAAAATGGCCAAATGAAATATATATGGTCTTCTTGCACATCAAAACCAACAGGGGATATAATATGCTAGCTACAAATAGGAAATATGTGAACAATGATTTTATTGCATGTAAGTTGCATTAAATACTGTTGCCATATATGTTCATCTCAAGATTCTCTACAAAATCCATAGACAGATATGCAATGTGATAGGTCCTGACCTGGCATCTCGACTCCAGGCACTTTCTCACAGATGTGATGTGGCTTCCCTTTGTCTTTTCTACAAATATTTTTATGGCATCTGCTCTGATGAGCGATTTTCATTGGTGCCTCAGCTACATGAATTTAAGTGTGCTACTAGGTTGGCATTTCAGTCCTACCCTTTTACTGTCGAAACAGTTAAATGTAACTGCCTCTTCTACTAAAACAGCATCTTCTCTCACACTTGCTGACAGTGGAACTCTCTTCCTCTTACTTGCTTCCCTGATAACTAAAATCTTCAAAATTTTAAATGTAATGTCAATTGACATCTTCTGATGCCTTGATCTTGATCCCCAAAACTTCTTTTTATCCTTTCCTCAAATACCCCGCTGATATAAAGGAATATGCATACACGTGTGTTCCCCCTCACTGGAATATGATTGGCTGGTGTCTGTCATAAATACCAACGGACATGTAGGAGAGTCAGAGCCTTAGTCTGAGAGCTAAGTCTATAACGACGCCCATTGGACTACGCCATTGATCTACACTTCTTAACCAATGACTACGATGCGTACCAGTTGATTACTCCTACCCTATTCTACTTGGTTATAGTAGCCAAAACCACTTAGCTACTTCGTTCAAATATATCCCATTCTGGGACATATCACCCGCTTTACTCTTACTTTCGCTCTCTGTAACCCCTTGAGTGCTAGTGGCACTCCCATGTTGCTTGGGGTGAAATGCTTTAAAAAAGGAAAAAGTTTTAATCTTAGCATCTGCATATTCAGACTGACAGGTTTCAGCTTTCAATGGTAAAAGCAAAAATGAGAAGGAAAAAGTGAAAGACATTTATGATAATAGATTTGAGCAGTTGCTATTGAAAGGTTTAAGATAGTAGTTTTGTAGTGTTTGTTATTGGAATGAGATTGAAGATAATTCTGATAAATATTCTGCAGAATTGTAAGTGTAAGTTTCCTTGTTGTTCCTCTTTTTCTTAAGACTTCCTCATTGCTAACATGTTCTGTCACTGGTATTCTTCACAATTTTTGGTAGAATGGCATCTTTGTCACTTCAAGACTTCTTGAACCTGTGAAGAAACATTCACTACCATATAGGAGGACTATTTTATTTTATATTCTACTCCCTCTCCCCCCCCCCGGCACACAGGTATGTATATATGTTTGTGCTGGGGCATCTGTGGGTTGCAGCTTGACTCTCCAAATAATAAGTTATCAGCTGATTCTTTGAAATAATTTATCTGGATGTCAAACCTGGGATTATTTTCTCTAATTACCACCCTATTAGTCTCTTACTGCTTTCTGCCAATGTATTTGAGGCTTTAATCAAGGCTAAAGAAGTTAAGCATCTTACCTCTCATCACCTACTCTCTGACAAACAATATGGATTCTGTTTTGCTCGGTCTTCTGCAGATGTGCTTATGGTCATCACTGAATATGTATATCAAGCTCTTGATAATAACAGTGAAGCTCAAACTTTAGCTCTCGATATCTCAAAGGCATTTGACAGGGTTTGGCATTCTGGTTTTCTACATAAGCTTCAGGGCTATTATATTACAAGACTGTTGTTTGATTTAATCCAATCATTCCTATCAAATCATGAAATGAAGTTTGTTCTGAAAGTGTTCATCTTGAGATCCTTTCACATGAACACAGGTGTACATCAAGGCACTGTACTGGCTCATCTTCATCAATGATCTTCCTGATGTTATCAGTTTCCAAGTAGGCATTTATGCAGATGACACTACCATTTACTCTTGTCTCAATAGCAATTCCATCAGAGCTGATAAACTTAACTTGGCTGCTGCTCTTGAAAAAGACCTCCAATCAGTGTTTAACTGGGGCAGGAAATGGCTTGTAAATTTTAATGCCTCTAACACTAAACTGCTCTCATTTAACCACCATGGAGAAACTTCCCTACCCACCATCAGCATGGCTGATGCTTGACTCCAGGTCTCTCTCTTGGTCTCAAGTTTTAACTGACTTGAAGTGGAACAACTACATTGAATCAATAGTTGCATCTACTGCAAAAAAAGTTGGTTCATTGATTTGTGAAGAAGGTTTTTCTTGCCAGAGTCCATCTTGCACATTTACAAATATACCATTGATCCATGCATTGAATACTGTTGCCATATCTGGTTGGGTGGTCCTGCTGTTAATCTCCTTGCTTGGAGTGAAATGTTTAAAGAAAAAAATAATAGTTCAACATTATTTTTTCTTTCTAATGATACTTTGTTTAGTTTCTGGAAAACAACTTTTGCTATTCCTATGCACCTCTCAATTTCTATTCAAGACTTTTTATCATGTGTCACTTTACCACCCAAATAATTACATTTCCCAAAATATAAACACCAATTTTGTTGACAGCCATTCCTTATGTCTTTTTACAGTCAAGAGATAGTCCTTTCTTCTTGCTTTCCATTACTTTCTTGTCTAAGTGTTTTGTCATCATTCCTTTTCAATCAGCCATCAACATAATGTCATCTATATATCTAATTTTGTTAAGGCTATATCAGTTCTTAATAAATCCTGGTAGATATGTACCAGTGTTTTATGGATTATATAAAAGCATTTCATAAAGTACACCATAAAGAACAGTTTGAACAGCTAGGTAACCTTGATATATTTGAGAAGGATATTAGAATAATCCAGAACCAATATTGGCAGCAAACCACTTGAATGTGTACAGAAAATGAATTTGGTAAATATACAAAAATAGAAAATAGGTACACTATTTACATTGTTCGGACTATCATCCTCATCTTTGTTGCCATATCTATCACAACGTTTTGGCTGTTGTATGCTCTGGCCTTCTTCAGGTGGTTGGGGTAGACTGTTCTAGTTCCACGTGCCATGCCTAATGGATGTCAGTTATCAGTTATCTCCTGTTAATTCACCTCTCCAAGTTATCTACTACCTTAACCAGGTATTGAACTCACACTCTTTGGGTCCTGACACTGGATCTAACTAATGCCTTTATCCACTGTGCCATGTGTTCTTCAGGAGCAAAATAAAGGGTTTAGTTTGACATTCCAACCACCTGAAGGCAGCCTGAGCATACAACAACTGAAACATTATGATAAATATGGCATCAAAGATGAGGATGATAGTCTGAACAATGTAAATAGTGTACATAATACCTCATCTCAGAAATATAGACAGTTACTTGAAAATAGGTGTAAGATGAGAATATGTCTCCTCAACAGACTTATTCAAACTATACAGTGAGGTGATTCTATCAGGATTTATTATTAGTGGCCAATATAAGATATGCAGATGACACTGTATTGATAGCAGATATAGAAAGCAAACATAAGTTAGTGAAGGAAAGTGAGAAGGAGAGACTAAATATCAATTGCATGATTGTTAGCAAAAGGGACAGCCTAACATGCAAATTAGCAATTGGAGATACCAAAATCAAACAAGTACAAAAATATATATTATGAAACTACTTTATTACAGTGAATACTGGAAAATCTCTTTACAGATGAAGAAGAGACTTGATGCAACAGAAATGTGGACCTGCAGGTGGATGCTGAGAATACCATAGAATGAACATGTGAGCAACAATGAAGTTTTAGAGAAAATGGAAACAAAAAGGACATTCATACTTAAAATCAGAAAGAGACAGTTGAAATTTCTAGATTGCATAATGATGAAACAGGGCTTGATGGTTGGTTGGTTGGTTGGTTGGTTGGGTTTTATGGCATATCAACCACTGTGGGTTATTTAATGCCAAATCCAGTTTATATATATATACATATATATATGCCAAATATATCAATTTTAAATGCCTATTTTGCATGGAACATTTTTAGCAAGCTAGAGCTTATTTGCTTGCACACTGCTAAATAATCCTAGGTATTTTTGTTTAAGTCAAGAATTTCCATTTGATAAGGACAATTTATTTGCAAAATGGTAAAAGGTAGGATATGATGTTTATACATCAGTCTACATCTTTGATAAGAGACCAATTCTTTTAAAAAAATCCAATATATTTTTTGGTTCAGTTTTTGCAAATAATTTCTTCATGTTCGTGTTATAGAATTTTCTACGGATATGTACGAGATTTGTACATTCTATTAGTATATGTTTTACAGTGTATTGTTTTCCACAGGAACATTTAGGAGTAGGTTCTTGTTTTAGTATGAAAGAGACAGTCTTGTGTGTCCAATATGTAGTCGGGCAATGGTGGTTTGTTCTTTTCTTGTTTTAAGATTCAGTTGCCTTTCCTTTAGAATTGGTGCTATTTGGTACAGTTTATTATTGGTATTTCTGTCCCATAGTTTTTGATATTTTAGTGTTATTGTTGTCTTGATTTTATGTTTTAGGTCAGTGTATGGGATTTTGATGTTTTGGTCGGGTGTCAAGTTAAGAGCAGCTTTGGCTAAGGAATCAGCTTTCTCATTTCCCTGGATTCCAACATGGCTTGAGATCCAGCAAAATATCACCTTTTTGCTATGTGTCAAGGTGTTCAGTTTGTTCAACAGTTTAACAATAAGAGGGTTATTCTGTTGTGTATTTTTTATGGATTGTAGGACAGAGATTGAGTCGGAATGAAGAATGAATTTTTTTGTGTTGCTGGCATCAACAATCTGAAGAGCCAAATTTATTGCACAGATTTCTGCGGTGAATATGGAAGCTTCATTTGGGAGACATTTTTCCACTGTTTTCTTACCAAGAACTACTCCACATCCAGTTCTATTGCTGTTTTTGGAACCATCAGTGTAAATGTGCGAGCAATTTGGGTACTTTTCATGAATATTGTAGAGTTTTTCTTGATAGGTTAATGGGTGTGTTTTATTTTTAGGGAGTTTGTTGAGATCAAGGTTGACCACAGGTTTTTTAAGTTGCCAGGGAGGTGAGCTTAGTTTAACGGTTTCGTGGATGTTTGTAATCGAGATGTTGTTGTCTTCCACTGTATGTTTCATTCGGAGACCAAAAGGTTTTATGGCCTTTTCTTTTTGATCAAATATGGCTTGCTATTTGGAATTAAAAATGCAATTATAGGTTGGATTGATGGGTTGAGATTTGAATTTAGTGTAGTATTGCAGACCTAATTTTGTGAATCTAAGTTTTAGTGGTGGTTCGTACGCTTCAAAATAAAGGCTCACCACAGGGGATGTTCTAAATGCCCCCAAGACGAGTCTCAATCCTTCATGATGGATTGTATTGAGAGTTTTTAGATAAGATTTTCTGGCTGCTCCATATATGTAGCAGCCATAATCCAGTTTTGATCGGATTAATGTTCGATACAATTTCATGAGAGTTTGTTGATTTGCACCCCAGTCTTTGTGGGCTACAACTCGAAGTAGTTTTAGGGCTTTACTGCATTTTTCTTTTAGATATTGTATGTGGGGGATGAAGTTCAGTTTTTTGTCGAATACAACTCCCAGAAATTTATATTGTTCGACTACCAGAATTTCTGTTTTGTCTAATTTTAGTGTTGGGTTATTATGCATTTTCCTTAGTTGACAAAAATGCATGCATTGGGTTTTTGATTTTGAAATCTTGAAGCCGTTTGTGATAGCCCATCTATTTATTTTGTTGATGCCTTGTTGCAGCTGACGTTCTGCAGTACGTATGTATTTGGATGTGGAGGTTATACAGAAGTCATCAACATACAAATAGTTATCAACTCCAGGATTAAGATAGTTGGTAATGCTATTAATTTTGATGTTGAAGAGGGTTACTGACAGTATACTCCCCTGAGGAACACCCTCTTCTTGGTTTTGAATGTCCGACAGGGTTGAACCAATTTGAACTCGGAACTTCCTGTCTGAAAGAAATGATTTGATGAAGTTTGGTAGTCTGCCCTTCAATCCCATGTCGTGCAGGTCTTTCATAATGCCATACCTCCAAGTGGTCTCATAAGCCTTTTCCAAGTCGAAAAAAATGGCTACAAGGTGTTGCTTTTGGATGTATGCCTCCCTTATAGAGGTCTCCAACCTGACCACATGATCCATCGTAGATCTTTGATTTCTGAAGCCACATTGTGAGTTGGTAAACAGGTTGTTGGATTCTACATACCAAATTAGCCTTCTATTAATCATACGTTCGATAGTTTTGCACAGACAGCTGGTTAGTGCTATTGGACGATAATTTATAGGATAGAGATTGTTTTTCCCTGGTTTAGGAATGGGTATGATGGTAGCTAGTTTCCATGATTCTGGGATAGTGCTATTTTTCCAAATTAAATTGAATATATATAGTAGGTATTCTAATGATTTTGGTGGTAGTTGCTTGAGAAATTCATAATGAATTTCGTCTGGTCCGACTGCAGTGTTGTGAGAAGCTTGTATGGCTTCTTTTAATTCTTGTAATGTGAAGAATCCATTGTAATTTTCTGTATTGTCTGAATTAAAATTGAGCTTCTGTTTTTCGATTTTATTTTTATAGTTTAGAAATTCTGTATTAGTATTGTCAGAGGAGGAATTTAGTGAGAAAGTCTCAGCCAGTGTATTTGCGATGTCTTTAATGTTTGTTACCTCATCATTATTTTTAATGAGGTGTTTAATGGTGGTAGAATTGTTTTTGCCCGTAATTTTGCGGATCATTTTCCACACTGTTGCGGTTTTAGTGGAGGAGTTTATTTTGCTTACATAATTTTGCCAACTATTCTTTTTGGCCAACTTAATTTTTTTCTGGGCCTTTGCTCGGAGCAATTTAAAGGAGTTGAGGTTAATGGTGGAAGGTTCTTTGTTGAATTTACGAAGAGCAGCATTACGCAGTCGGATTGCTATTTTACATTCGTCATTATACCAAGGAGTGTTGCACCTGTTTGATGGAGAAGTTTTTGGAATGGTTTCCTTTGCTATTGTGATTAATGTTTCTGAAAAGTGTTTAATTGGGTCTGAACATCTTGAATCTTGAACCAGTCTTGTATTGCATAAAGTATTGAATTGTTGCCAGTCAGCTTTATTTATTTTCCAACTGGGAGGTCTGTTATTATCAGTGGAAGGTTTTGTAATATTTATTATGATTGGGAAATGGTCACTGCCACAAGAATCATCATGAACCTTCCACGTATAATCCATGTAGCTGGAAGGATCAGATACAGTGATGTCAATAGCTGAATAGGAGCCGGGAGATGGATTGAGATGGGTTGGAGATTTGTCGTTTAAGATGCAGAGATTGTTGTTATTGATTATGTTTTCCAAATTTTTACCCTTTTGATTAGTTTTAAGACACCCCCATATGGTATTATGACTGTTAAGGTCACCTAATAATAAGTGGGGTTTAGGGATTTAGTCAATTAGCTTATTGAGTTTTATTTCATTAATTGGATCATGAGGTGGAATGTAGATGGAGCAGATGCTGACTGTTTTGTGCAATGTTGTTTTGACAGCAGTGACTTGAAGATCACTGTCAATGGTTATTTGATGTTGGGGTATGTCTTTCCTAACTAGGATTGACACACCTCCAGAAGCTCTGTGTCTGTCTTTGTGTAAATGATTATATGAATTGTAATTTTTTTATTTTTAAGTAGTTATTGTCCTTGAGGAATGTTTCTTGAAGGCATACCACTTTGGGATTATATTTCTTGAGGAGTATGAGAAGTTCTTCATGATTAGCTCTAATTCCTCTGCAATTCCACTGTCATATTGAATTATTTTGCAGGTCCTTCATGTCAAGTTGGAATTATTGCTTTTTTTTTTTTGACTTGTTTTTACTGTTTGGCTTTTCTATATCCATCTTTTCTATCATGCTAAACCTATTTTTGGTCTCAATCTTTGATGTTGATGAGTCTGAAGATTGGCTTAGTCGATTCAATAACTTTAAACGTTCCCGTGAAGATGAAGTCGGGGTATGATCTCTCTTTGATTGTGGGGAACGTTCTACTTTATCATTGTTAGGTTCAGGGTTTGATATGTTATTTTTCCCCAAGTTATCAGTTTTTAAAGTTGGAGGACAGATTGGTGATCGTTGCAGGTTTTGTTTTTTGGGAGGAGTGGTTTGTGTCTGGGATGTCGTTTTGGTTATTTTTTTATCATCTCTAATTTTATCATCAGATGTGTTAATCTTAGCTGGAACTTCCAATCGAGATGTTTGAATACTATTGGTGTGTTCCTTTTTAAGATCTTCCTGGAATTTTGTCCACTCACTTGGATTCAAATTTATAAGTTTATTTATCAGGGTTCTATATTTACTATCTTCATTATTAGTATCAGCCCTCCGTGTAACAGAGGCATAGCTGGTCTCACCCATATAGGACCCTACAATTTTCCTGGCTTCCAGAAAGGACACATTTTTCTTATGTTTAACCTCCAGGATTTCTCTTTCTTTTCTGTAAATGTCACAAGATCTTGCGTATGCCAGATGGTCTTGTTGGCAATTTGGACATCTAAGAGGTTTCAAACATTCATCTTCTTTATGGTTTGGCTCTTTTTCCCCGCATTTGGCACATGCCTGTCATCCTCTACAAGTGTCCCTGTGGTGTCCAAATTTCTGACATTTGAAACACCTCAAGGGAGCTGGGACGTACTGCTCAACTCTCTCCAGACAATAGCCTATTTTGACCACTTTAGGTATTTGTGGTTGATTAAATGTCAAGATGTAAGTGTGTCTCGATTTTTTTCACCATTCTTTCTTATACTAACCCTTCTTATATTAGTTACTCCCTGTTTTCCCAGGGCAGCTGTCATTTCATCTTCTGTGGCTAAAGCCAGCTCTCGACTTCTAATGACGCCTTTGGAAACATTGAGACTTTCATGTGGGTAGCTTTTGCACTTGGTATTATAAAAATTTTTCATTTTTAAGATGTTTTCAGCTTGTCTTTGGCTATCCACCTCAACAAGCAAGTTCCCATTTCTTAATTTTTTGACATTTTTCGGGGTCGCCCGTGCCGAAATAATTTTCTCAATCAAAAATGGAGAGAATTTAGCAAGACAGACCTCCTCCAGGGATTCAATAACAATAAATCTGGGGAAGTCTGCTGCTTCACACTCAGAGTCTGATTCGGATAGGTTCCGTTTTGTTTTTTTAAAAGATGCCATGTCTGGGTTTTTATATTCATTGGCCCTGTGCTCCACCACCCACCACAGAGACCAACTTGAGAAGGGAATGAACCAAGGGGGGTAACCTATTCGCCTTGGCTGAGACGGGGATACACGACCAGTATACTCATATTGGGAGCGAAGTTCTGAGCCTCTGCCAAACTCTGGTTTAGTGCCGAAAAATTCAACAGCGGTCAAAAAGTCTTTTGCTCTCAACACAATTGACCCTCAGTTCCCGCCTTCTAGCACATATATGATAAAGGGTTGGGAAATGTTCCACTAAAGCAGATTCAATAGTACAGTCATGAGAAAAATAAATATATATGTGCTAGGGCATGACGGGACCAGCTGATTGATTGGATCGGGCCCAATCCGACCGTCCGTCAGACCAAGTAAGGGCCAAAGTGGTGTGTTGCAAGCCATTGACCACTCTGTTGCCGGATCAATGGCTGCTCAACCACCAGGATTCCATCCTAGCGCCTTACAGGTCGCCACCCATGGCCAACAGGTGGCCTCATTGGGGGGGTCTTACCCCTCTACAGAGGTGCAGTTGGCGTATTCTACAGCCCCAGACGACAGGGTGGTCAGGTCTTGAAAAAATCAGTACTAATTTTATGGCTTCAACTAAATATATTTTAAATGCAATTGTTGCCTTCAACTACAGATGAAATTTATTGTTGGTGATGTTGCTTTAAAAATATATTGTTGCTAATTTTTGTAATGACTTACCTCGGAGCTTGAAACGAGTGCGAACGTGGTTTGCTTGCATGATAAATCCGAGAGAAAACATGGCCGCTGTCGAAGACGTGATTTATACGTGCCAGTCTCATCCAAAACGAGATTGTACCATTACACATGCAAATTTCAGCAGTGTCGAACTAGCATAAAAAAGGCGAGGTGCCAGCGGCATGGCAGACAGCGAGTCATTCAGCGGACTTCGTGAAACACAGTCGGACGTGCGAATAGAGTGGCAGACCAAGAGGCGGTTAAAGTAGGTGCATCTGATTTGGGTGTCCGTTTCACGACTGCCCGGTGTAATGGCCGAGAAAAGGAGTCTCACAATTCATTTCTTTGAGGTGACCGACGGCGAAGAATAACAGCTGGTTTGCTGGTGAACCCTCTCGTCACTTTTTTGTTTTCTCTCTCTTCTTTTTTCTACAATTTTACTATAAATAGGTATTGTTGCTAATCTTGTTTTTTTTACATAAAAATATATTGCTGGTATTTTTACTATGAAAATGTATTTTTATACTTTCATAGTGTTCTGTTTGGGAATTCACTATTTGCCCATAGCTGGGACCTTAACAGGTTCTACTACCTCAGGTCAGGTTGGACCTGAAAACAGTGACATTTAAGATTTGGTTCCATGCTCCTCAAAAGCTCCAGTTTTCCAATCAGAGGCCTTACTGCTAGATGTATTGTAGTGTTTGTTAATGGAATGAGATTTTACTTGAATCAGATGCTAACCAAGTTTTGCAGATGGCACAGAAATGGTCAAAGTATAAAAACTCTCGGAGAAATTCTTACAAAAATAACTGATCACATTTAAAAATGTAAGATTTACAGTTACAAAAACATATTAGTGAATACATCTACAGGGTTTGATGGGTAAATTCTCACCATTCTATATTTTTTAATTTTGCTAATAAACATTGTTTGTTTTTGATTTTGTCAACTGCAGTATAGTAGGTTCAGTTGGGCACCGTCTGTGAGAAGATGAGCATTCCGCCAGAAATTTGGAAACAGAATGCTGTACTGCTTGTCATTCACACCAGAAGCTCCAATACGAACATTTTAGAGTGTTTGGGTGTTAATCTGCGGACAGTGTAGAGGATTCAGAAAGAGTTGGATGAGTCTAATGGTGACTATGAAGCTACAGCGGAAATCTCACTTTGATCATTGTGATAAGAACTCCCAAATTTGTTGGTGAGGGCCTCAGACTCAACATGGAGACCTACATCAAGTGCCTTGAGCAGGTAGTGCTGCCCTGGGTCAAGAGGGTGGCTGCTAGAAGACTCTATGACTGGCAACAGGACTCTGCACCATGCCATACTAGCAGGAGAACCCAGTCATGGCTGTCAGACAATTTCTGTGACCATGTCGCACCCTACAACTGATCACCTAGTTTCCTAGTGTGGGGTGTAGTTGACCCCAACAAAACTCCTTATGACACCAAAGATGGTCTAAAGGCAAGCATTATTGCAGCATTCACCAACTTAAACAAGGTGACCCTCCAGAAAAGTTGCAGGAGATTCCAAAATCGTCTGGAGGCTGTGCTTGAAGCCAATGGCAATTTTATTGAATAAATTTACTGTTGGGGCGCGCCCACCTTCTCATCAGAATGGACTGATCTCTCTACTACTAATAGGACAGTTCTATAGAGTTCTGGGGAGATCAGGTGACCATCACACTTCCGTCTCTCTACCGGAAGATACAGTTGGACTTTATATTCTTTCTTATTGTGACTGACTAACCTGCGTTCATTTGACTACTAATCTCTCTGTTGTAAATACCTCTTCAAATGTACCAGTATTTTTCCCTACGTATGTGTTTGTCCTTATTTCAATACACTCACTGATGGTAAATATTAGGTTGGTGCAAAAATAATGACGTAATAATGTCGTTTTTTGACGTTAAAAAATACGTCAAAAAACGACATTATTACGTCATTATTTTTGCACCAACCTAATATATCTGTTAAAATGAGATGTCAGTGTTAGTTTAATTTTTGTGTAATTTAAATAAAAGATTCATCCATTGCACCCTGTACAATTATTTATCATTGTTCCAACTTTATATGCAAGAGATCTATTACTAGTGTTATAGTGAAGTTTGTCATTAATATATCTAGGTGCATACAATGAGCATATTACTTAAAAAGGACAATAGATGAATATCTTGGAAGAATAAGAGAAAGGTTAATCTTGTTCTCTGTCTTTTTTCCTCTACTTTGATGTGTCAAAAGTCAGGGAATAGCGGTATGATAAGGTAATGGTAGTTAGCACCACCATAATTTCACCTCATGTAAATAAATACACAGACTTATATCACTTGGGTTGAGTGACAGAAGGAAACAATGCATAATCTGCCTAATGAGCTTGTGCAAATGGATGGCAGGACAGGATTTAGGAGAGATAAAATAAAAAAAAGACAAAAATTTACTGAGAACTACAAAAGACAGGAAATTGTGGAGAACCATTATCTCAAACATTCTGAATCAATATGGTATATAGAAATAGAATTTTTCTAGTTTTTGTCGTGAGATTTTAGATAGTGGTTTTGTAGTTTTTATTATAAGAGGGCTTACAACTATAGTTTATCACATGGATAACTTTTCTTTTGTGTGTGTCTGCTGAAAAATTGTAGGAAATCTATGACCAAAATAATGCTGTTGCTACGTAGAAGACAGTTTGTCTACTAAATTTGCATATATGTGGACATATTTCCAGCTCAGTCAAAATGATGAAATTTGTTCAGGAATATTTGATATTTTTGTTACATCAAATACAAACTTTTTTTTATTGAAAACAAAAATAATTTTTTTTTACTTTCATCTTCAGGGACTGGGAAAAAAACAAACTTGTTTTATAATACTGACATTTGTCACATTTTTTTTTCCTTTTACATTTCATATGCTTTAGAATTTTAGTAAATACATCGGTTGCTGGGGGATACAAAAAACTTTTCAAACACTGACGTGAAAAATACTACAAAAGTAGTCACTTATGAAAATAACAAAAACAGCAGTGGAATTTTAGGATATGGAAATTTCTACTTAATATTTAAGAATTAATATATAAGAATGTTTACCTGGTGGGCAAAATGGTAGTGAGTTGTCAGTTGAAAATCTCTATAAAAACTTTCAAATATGTCTTAACCATTACAATGCAGAAATTGGTACTTTACACTCTTTCTACCTATCAGCTAACTTTTGCTGCATTTTTTTCATTTAACTGTTGGTTTTCTATTATAGATTTATAATAACTTAACTTTTTAATAACAGAATGTGATTATCTTAGGAGATTGATTTCTGCATAATGATCATAAAAAAGATTTTTGTTTTTCTTCTGACTGAATCACTAGAAAAAGTTGATTTACCTAGAAAATATATTGAAGCAATCTGTGACTTCTATTGGGAACAAAAGGCCTTTCTTTATATGGATAGAGAATGAGATAATTGAATACACAAGCAAAAATAAAATGATAAGGTTCTTAGAGAATGGCTGATGCTAACCTCAAAATCTTTAACTTATTAAATAAATTGTTCACTGTATTTATAATTGGAAAATTTTTAAAGTTTGAAAGTTCGATCCATTCACCAAGGCCAGTGTTATACCATACCTATGGACTATAATGGGTTTGTCGCAATCCTCATAAATACAGTGGAATATACTGTCTGGGAGATTCACCACTAGCAGTGGATTACTTACTACACACCGCTGGTGAATATTGTATGTTGTTAATGTTATAAAGATTACCGTTCCATTTCCAACATTCGTTTTGGTTATTCTTATTCAGTGGCCTTTTCTAGGTTGCAACAGTCAAATTGGCAACTGATCTCAAAAATAACTTACAGTCAGTTGTTAATTAGGGCATGGAATAGCTTGTTAATTTTAACATCTCCAAAATGAAACTGCTCACTTTTAATTGTTCTAGAGAACTGTTTTTGTGTTCCATCAGCATGTTCGGTACTAACCTCCAAGAGAGTGACTTATAGCATCTTCTTGAGCTAACATTTTCTGCTAACATCTAGTGGAACATTTATATTGAATCAGTCGCTAGATCTGCTACTAGGAAAGTAGGTCTACTTTGTTGTGTGAAACAATTTTGTCAGAGCCCATCTTACACATTTATAATTCTAAGAATGCATTGAATTATCTGGTCTGATGCTTCTGCTATGTCTTTAGAGATCCTTGACAAAACAAAAATCTGCAATGTTAGTCCTTGATATGGCACCTAGGCTCATTTACTTTCCCATTGCCATAATGTAGCTTTCTTATGCATTTTCTATAAATATTTTTATGGTAATTCTTCTGGTAAGCTTTCCTATTTGGTACCAGTACTAGATTGGCAGATAAGTTTCATTATTTTACAGTTGAAATGGCTAGCTGTCGCTATCCGTTCTCTGCAAAGAGTCTTTTTCTCCTGCACTTATCACTTGTGGAACTCCCATCTCTTGCTTTCCAGGCAACTTTGAGTTTCAAAAATTTAAATGCAATGTCAATTGTTATCCTTTGTCTTTTGAATTCCTGTTATTTTATTGTTCTCTCTCTCTCCTTGATAATGTTTTTTTTTTCTTCATATTCTCTGACACTCAGCAATCCATGGCATTTTAGTGGCTTTATTGCCTTACTTGGAATGAAATGATTAAAAAACAAAGAAAAAGTGGAGGATTCATTTTCACACCATTTATTTATCCCATGCAGCTATACAATCTTATTAGAATGAAAGCCCTTCTTCTATGTGCCATGTTTTTTCAGGATGTTGGCAATCATGGTTCACTACAATTACCTGTCCTTAATAAATTTTGTCTTTTTGTTATCTGTCCTAAACCTTACACCATTCTTTATTCATCAAGCTTACTATATAGGTGACGCTTTGTATTCCTCTGTCCCTCTTGCCTTCAATCTGTGCAAGGAGTATTAAAATTTCCAAGCCATCTTTCCTCATTATATTCCCCAGAAATTTCAATTATTCTGCTTATGTTAAGTATAAGTGTCCATTTTGTTTCCAATTTCCCTAAAACTTAGTTGTTGCTCATATATTCAGTGTATAGTATTCTCAGTATCCTTCTGTAGAACTGCATTTTTGTTGCTTCAAGTCTCTTCTTAATGTTTGATGAGATTGTCCCGCATTCACTACCATATAGGACTTATATTACATAACAGTTTAGTGCTCATTACTTTGTTTTTAACAAATTTTTCTATTTCTTTTGGAAGGCATCTTTTGCTATTCCAATGCACCTTCAGACTTCAGTGTCACACTTTCTGTATTTTGTGATAACACTTCCCAAAAATATAAATAGTACTTGTTTGATCTTGGCATCTCCAATTTGTAATTTGCATGTTAGGCTGTCCCTTTTGCTAACAACCATGCATTCTATCTTCTTGCAATTGATATTTAGTCTCTCCTTCTCACTTTCCTTCACTAACTTATGTTTGCTTTCTATATCTGCTATCAATACAGTGTCATCTGCATATCTTATATTGGCCACTAATAATAAATCCTGATAGAATCACCTCACTGTATAGTTTGAATAAGTCTGTTGAGGAGACATATTCTCATCTTACATCTATTTTCAAGTAACTGTCTATATTTCTGGGATGAGGTATTATGTACACTATTTACATTGTTCAGACTATCATCTTCATCTTTGATGCCATATTTATCATAATGTTTCGGTTGGAATGTCAAACTGAACCTTTATTTTGCTCCTCAAGAACACATGGCACGGTGGATAAAGGCATTAGTTAGATCCAGTGTCAGGACCCAAAGAGTGTGAGTTCAATACCTGGTTACGGTAGTAGATAACTTGGAGAGGTGAATTAACAGGAGATAACTGATAACTGACATCCATTAGGCATGGCACGTGGAACTAGAACAGTCTACCCCAGCGAGCAAAATAAAGGGTTCAGTTCAACATTCCAACCACCTGAACAAGGCCAGAGCATACAACAGCCGAAACGTTGTGATAGATATGGCAACAAAGATGAGGATGATAGTCCGAACAATGTAAATAGTGTACCTATTTTCTATTTTTGTATATTTACCAAATTCATTTTCTGTACACATTCAAGTGGTTTGCTGCCAATATTGGTTCTGGATTATTCTAATATCCTTCTCAAATATATCAAAGTTACCTAGCTGTTCAAACTGTTCTTTATGGTGTACTTTATGAAATGCTTTTATATAATCCATAAAACACTGGTACATATCTACCAGGATTTATTAAGAACTGATATAGCCTTAACAAAATTATATATGTAGATGACATTATGTTGATGGCTGATTGAAAAGGAATGATGACAAAACACTTAGACAAGAAAGTAATGGAAAGCAAGAAGAAAGGACTATCTCTTGACTGTAAAAAGACATAAGGAATGGCTGTCAACAAAATTGGTGTTTATATTTTGGGAAATGTAACTATTTGGGTGGTAAAGTGACACATGATAAAAAGTCTTGAATAGAAATTGAGAGGTGCATAGGAATAGCAAAATATGTTTTCTTGAAACTAAGCAAAGCATGAAACATAAGAAAGTATTATTACAAACAAAAAAGAGTGTTGAACTATTATGTAATATCAGTTCTCCTATATGGCAGTGAATGTTTTCATCCAGATTGAAGAAGTCTTGAAGTGACAAAGAATGTGAAGGATACCAGTGACAGAACATGTTAGCAATGAGAAAGTTTTAAGGAAAAGAGGAATAACAAGGAAACTTACACTTACATAATGAGGAAAGCAGGCTTAGAAAATTTAACACTCACAGGACATTAAAGGCAAGAGAAGGCAAAACAGTAAGCAACTTACTTGAATTGTTATGAATGGATGGCCGACGAGTGACAAAGAGGCCAAGGTCAAAGGTTACTTTGAGCCACATTTTGTTACTTGCAATAACCATTCATAGAAGTGTATAGTCCTCGAATGACTTGGTGTATAAAAGATAAATTAAAAGGAAATAGAATATTATACAATATGGAATCTGGTCCCAAAATGTAAACTATCATCTATTGGAGGGTAGAAGATAAAATGAGCCATTCAATACTTTCTACCTAAAGTGGAACAAGATACTTTCTGTGATATCCGACCTACCTGTTTATTGTCAAATGTTTCCAAATTCTGACAGCTCTTGAAGAAACACACATGATTTTGTAACAGAAAAGAATTTAGTTTTAATATTTTCACAAAGTTTTTCCATTTTATTTTTCTTCATTTTGTGTCTCTGTAGATTTCCAAGATCCAGTGCATTCTATTTTCAAAGGAATTAGATCCATGCATCTTCTTCTCCCTTTCTAAGATCTTTTCTTATTTTCAATTCTTATAACTTATTCAATGCTTCTAAGTATTGTTATAAATTGCACTCAATCACCCCATCTTCTCATTGGTTCTTTCATCTTGTATTTTATTCTTTCCTTTTTTTTTTGTCACTTTGCATCAAGTTGCATGACATGGACAATCTTTTGGAAGTAATATTATGAAAAAAAAACATTTTGCTGCATAATGTATTCTCATTCTGCACATATCTATTTTAGTCTGTCTTCTATTCACTAATCTATCTCAGTCTCTCCTGGAAACCAGTTTCTGCTAGGCCCATCTATCTCAGTCTCTTTTATATGTATCTACTTATCAATCTCTATCTTATTCTGTTCATATCCATTTATCTGACTCTTTCCTAAAATTATCTCTCTCAGTCTCTCCCTCTCTCTCTCAGTCTCTCCCAGTCTCTCCTGTATCTCTCTATATATCTATTTTGGTTTATCTTATATCTAAGTTTATTCATCTGTCTCTTTCACTCTGTCTATATCAATGGATCTATCTCAGTCTTTTCTCTAAATGACTTTCTCCTAAATCTATCTATCTATCTATCTATCTAGATGCTGAAAGTTCTCAGCAAAACCCACATCCCAAAATCTGAGCAAATTACTAAGCATCACAATTTTTATTTGAATCCCTTTTTGGTTGAGCCCAAATTTTCTCACCCTCTCTCTCTTTCTCCTTTATATATATATATATATATATATATATATATATATATATATATATATATATATATTCATACATGTTTCATTAAATAATATAGAGAAGTATTGTCTATTTATTTTATGTAAACTCTTTTCATAATGTCTGATAAGTTTATTGTTCTGATGATCTTTCCTATTTGCTACAGTCTTGACCTGGCTTCAGTCACTTTCCCATCACCGTAATGTACCTTCCTGTGCCTTTTCTATAAATACTTTCAGGGTAATTGTTCTGATGATCTTTCCTGTTTGCTACAGTCTTGACCTGGCTTCAGTCACTTTCCCATCACCGTAATGTACCTTCCTGTGCCTTTTCTATAAATACTTTCAGGGTAATTGTTCAGATGATCTTTCCTGTTTGCTACAGTCTTGACCTGGCTTCAGTCACTTTCCCATCACCGTAATGTACCTTCCTGTGCCTTTTCTATAAATACTTTCAGGGTAATTGTTCTGATGATCTTTCCTGTTTGCTACAGTCTTGACCTGGCTTCAGTCACTTTCCCATCACCGTAATGTACCTTCCTGTGCCTTTTCTACAAATACTTTCAGGGTAATTGTTCAGATGATCTTTCCTGTTTGCTACAGTCTTGACCTGGCTTCAGTCACTTTCCCATCACCGTAATGTACCTTCCTGTGCCTTTTCTATAAATACTTTCAGGGTAATTGTTCAGATGATCTTTCCTGTTTGCTACAGTCTTGACCTGGCTTCAGTCACTTTCCCATCACCGTAATGTACCTTCCTGTGCCTTTTCTATAAATACTTTCAGGGTAATTGTTCAGATGATCTTTCCTGTTTGCTACAGTCTTGACCTGGCTTCAGTCACTTTCCCATCACCGTAATGTACCTTCCTGTGCCTTTTCTATAAATACTTTCAGGGTAATTGTTCTGATGATCTTTCCTGTTTGCTACAGTCTTGACCTGGCTTCAGTCACTTTCCCATCACCGTAATGTACCTTCCTGTGCCTTTTCTATAAATACTTTCAGGGTAATTGTTCTGATGATCTTTCCTGTTTGCTACAGTCTTGACCTGGCTTCAGTCACTTTCCCATCACCGTAATGTACCTTCCTGTGCCTTTTCTATAAATACTTTCAGGGTAATTGTTCAGATGATCTTTCCTGTTTGCTACAGTCTTGACCTGGCTTCAGTCACTTTCCCATCACCGTAATGTACCTTCCTGTGCCTTTTCTATAAATACTTTCAGGGTAATTGTTCAGATGATCTTTCCTGTTTGCTACAGTCTTGACCTGGCTTCAGTCACTTTCCCATCACCGTAATGTACCTTCCTGTGCCTTTTCTATAAATACTTTCAGGGTAATTGTTCTGATGATCTTTCCTGTTTGCTACAGTCTTGACCTGGCTTCAGTCACTTTCCCATCACCGTAATGTACCTTCCTGTGCCTTTTCTATAAATACTTTCAGGGTAATTGTTCAGATGATCTTTCCTGTTTGCTACAGTCTTGACCTGGCTTCAGTCACTTTCCCATCACCGTAATGTACCTTCCTGTGCCTTTTCTATAAATACTTTCAGGGTAATTGTTCAGATGATCTTTCCTGTTTGCTACAGTCTTGACCTGGCTTCAGTCACTTTCCCATCACCGTAATGTACCTTCCTGTGCCTTTTCTATAAATACTTTCAGGGTAATTGTTCTGATGATCTTTCCTGTTTGCTACAGTCTTGACCTGGCTTCAGTCACTTTCCCATCACCGTAATGTACCTTCCTGTGCCTTTTCTATAAATACTTTCAGGGTAATTGTTCTGATGATCTTTCCTGTTTGCTACAGTCTTGACCTGGCTTCAGTCACTTTCCCATCACCGTAATGTACCTTCCTGTGCCTTTTCTATAAATACTTTCAGGGTAATTGTTCAGATGATCTTTCCTGTTTGCTACAGTCTTGACCTGGCTTCAGTCACTTTCCCATCACCGTAATGTACCTTCCTGTGCCTTTTCTATAAATACTTTCAGGGTAATTGTTCAGATGATCTTTCCTGTTTGCTACAGTCTTGACCTGGCTTCAGTCACTTTCCCATCACCATAATGTACCTTCCTGTGCCTTTTCTATAAATACTTTCAGGGTAATTGTTCAGATGATCTTTCCTATTTGCTACAGTCTTGACCTGGCTTCAGTCACTTTCCCATCACCGTAATGTACCTTCCTGTGCCTTTTCTATAAATACTTTCAGGGTAATTGTTCTGATGATCTTTCCTGTTTGCTACAGTCTTGACCTGGCTTCAGTCACTTTCCCATCACCGTAATGTACCTTCCTGTGCCTTTTCTATAAATACTTTCAGGGTAATTGTTCAGATGATCTTTCCTGTTTGCTACAGTCTTGACCTGGCTTCAGTCACTTTCCCATCACCGTAATGTACCTTCCTGTGCCTTTTCTATAAATACTTTCAGGGTAATTGTTCTGATGATCTTTCCTGTTTGCTACAGTCTTGACCTGGCTTCAGTCACTTTCCCATCACCGTAATGTACCTTCCTGTGCCTTTTCTATAAATACTTTCAGGGTAATTGTTCTGATGATCTTTCCTGTTTGCTACAGTCTTGACCTGGCTTCAGTCACTTTCCCATCACCGTAATGTACCTTCCTGTGCCTTTTCTATAAATACTTTCAGGGTAATTGTTCAGATGATCTTTCCTGTTTGCTACAGTCTTGACCTGGCTTCAGTCACTTTCCCATCACCGTAATGTACCTTCCTGTGCCTTTTCTATAAATACTTTCAGGGTAATTGTTCAGATGATCTTTCCTGTTTGCTACAGTCTTGACCTGGCTTCAGTCACTTTCCCATCACCGTAATGTACCTTCCTGTGCCTTTTCTATAAATACTTTCAGGGTAATTGTTCTGATGATCTTTCCTGTTTGCTACAGTCTTGACCTGGCTTCAGTCACTTTCCCATCACCGTAATGTACCTTCCTGTGCCTTTTCTATAAATACTTTCAGGGTAATTGTTCAGATGATCTTTCCTGTTTGCTACAGTCTTGACCTGGCTTCAGTCACTTTCCCATCACCGTAATGTACCTTCCTGTGCCTTTTCTATAAATACTTTCAGGGTAATTGTTCAGATGATCTTTCCTGTTTGCTACAGTCTTGACCTGGCTTCAGTCACTTTCCCATCACCGTAATGTACCTTCCTGTGCCTTTTCTATAAATACTTTCAGGGTAATTGTTCTGATGATCTTTCCTGTTTGCTACAGTCTTGACCTGGCTTCAGTCACTTTCCCATCACCGTAATGTACCTTCCTGTGCCTTTTCTATAAATACTTTCAGGGTAATTGTTCTGATGATCTTTCCTGTTTGCTACAGTCTTGACCTGGCTTCAGTCACTTTCCCATCACCGTAATGTACCTTCCTGTGCCTTTTCTATAAATACTTTCAGGGTAATTGTTCAGATGATCTTTCCTGTTTGCTACAGTCTTGACCTGGCTTCAGTCACTTTCCCATCACCGTAATGTACCTTCCTGTGCCTTTTCTATAAATACTTTCAGGGTAATTGTTCAGATGATCTTTCCTGTTTGCTACAGTCTTGACCTGGCTTCAGTCACTTTCCCATCACCATAATGTACCTTCCTGTGCCTTTTCTATAAATACTTTCAGGGTAATTGTTCAGATGATCTTTCCTATTTGCTACAGTCTTGACCTGGCTTCAGTCACTTTCCCATCACCGTAATGTACCTTCCTGTGCCTTTTCTATAAATACTTTCAGGGTAATTGTTCTGATGATCTTTCCTGTTTGCTACAGTCTTGACCTGGCTTCAGTCACTTTCCCATCACCGTAATGTACCTTCCTGTGCCTTTTCTATAAATACTTTCAGGGTAATTGTTCAGATGATCTTTCCTGTTTGCTACAGTCTTGACCTGGCTTCAGTCACTTTCCCATCACCGTAATGTACCTTCCTGTGCCTTTTCTATAAATACTTTCAGGGTAATTGTTCAGATGATCTTTCCTGTTTGCTACAGTCTTGACCTGGCTTCAGTCACTTTCCCATCACCGTAATGTACCTTCCTGTGCCTTTTCTACAAATACTTTCAGGGTAATTGTTCAGATGATCTTTCCTGTTTGCTACAGTCTTGACCTGGCTTCAGTCACTTTCCCATCACCGTAATGTACCTTCCTGTGCCTTTTCTATAAATACTTTCAGGGTAATTGTTCAGATGATCTTTCCTATTTGCTACAGTCTTGACCTGGCTTCAGTCACTTTCCCATCACCGTAATGTACCTTCCTGTGCCTTTTCTATAAATACTTTCAGGGTAATTGTTCTGATGATCTTTCCTGTTTGCTACAGTCTTGACCTGGCTTCAGTCACTTTCCCATCACCGTAATGTACCTTCCTGTGCCTTTTCTACAAATACTTTCAGGGTAATTGTTCAGATGATCTTTCCTGTTTGCTACAGTCTTGACCTGGCTTCAGTCACTTTCCCATCACCGTAATGTACCTTCCTGTGCCTTTTCTATAAATACTTTCAGGGTAATTGTTCAGATGATCTTTCCTGTTTGCTACAGTCTTGACCTGGCTTCAGTCACTTTCCCATCACCGTAATGTACCTTCCTGTGCCTTTTCTATAAATACTTTCAGGGTAATTGTTCAGATGATCTTTCCTGTTTGCTACAGTCTTGACCTGGCTTCAGTCACTTTCCCATCACCGTAATGTACCTTCCTGTGCCTTTTCTATAAATACTTTCAGGGTAATTGTTCTGATGATCTTTCCTTTTTACTTTATGAATTTAAACACAATACTAGATTGCTAGAAGGTTTCATCATTTTACAGTTGAAATTGCTAGACGTAACCATAAGTTCTATTCTAACATTGTCTCTTACACTTCTTACTTGTGGAACTCTCTTACCATTTAAATCCAGTGCTAATTGATATCTTCTTAATTACTATTCTTTTATTACTGTCTCTCCTTAATGTTTTTTCTGATACTCTCTCACACTCAGTAAATCCTTGCGTTTTAGTGGCTTTATTGCCTTGTTTGGACTGACATGATTAAAAGAAATGAAAAAATACTCAGTCATTATTTAGTTCACTATATTTTACAAGGGACTCATTAAAACTAAACAGAAGGAGTTATGGTAATTTTTTAAGCATATAAACACAAGTCCTAACATATGAGGCACCCAGTGTGGATTGAAGTAACTCTTCAGTTGTAACTGAGCTAGCAAAGCAAGATTGCTAATCAATATAGTGATTTTCTAAGCATAGCATAGATGTGGTACAGGGCTGAAAGTAAGGGGCAACCTAGTGAGGATCGAACTCACTACTCAGTCATAATTATTTCTTGTGAGACAAACTTTCTAACTATTACACCATGTTGAGTTGCTCCAGAAGGAGTTATGTTGATTAAAACTTATATGTTCCAGTCTGATATTATCAGTCAGACAATGTAATTTAATTACTGAAGACAAACACCCTTACTACATTCTATATTAAAGAAGCACTCACTTTGGAAAATGTAGCATATTTTTTGTTAGAGAATATTTATGACTATATTTCTTTTGTTTGGATATCAAAAGTGACATTTTTCTTATTAAGGCTTTCAGTTACACTTAATGTCTACTCAAATACATGTGTTGACTAAATATACTAAATATACTGTTTATAGTAGTAAGAAAGTATTAGCAGTTGTAATTAAACACTTGCCATTCCCCTGTGTGTCATGGTAGGAAATGTTGAGTTATACAGGAAACCAATAATTTTAGTCCTTCTATATATATATATATATATATACTAGCAGCATGGCCTAGAGTTGCCCGTGCTTGATTCAAAAATCGTACAATTCATACAGCAATTGCTATCACTTGACTTAAAATATTTTTGCCCTTCCTTGACTTTAAAGGAGTGCCCTTTGCCGTGCTGATGTTGCTACATGCCTTACTTCTTGCCTATCTCACACTGCAAATTTTTTCTAAGCTCTATACTAAACATTAAATCTGTTATGAAAAAAGAACTAAACAAAATGAACACAAAACGATCAGCTTTAGAAAAGGACTCATAACTGGAAAAACCGAATGAATAAAGAATGTCAACAACAAATACTTTTTCACACCCAACCCAGTTCTGCGGAATCAAAATTAACGTTGAGTTTAAGCAAGCAAATGACCCAATTGGATTAAAGTGCCATGCAGATTTAAATTTTTCCCACTTGTGACGAATGCAGCTATCGATTTTTTTTGCATGCTAGTTAACATTCATGTCAGTCAGCTGTTGGCTTTCATGATGGCCAATAGAATCTTCCTGCCTATTCATGGCAGCCAGCTATAGGCTCTCACTCTGGCCAGTACAAAATGGCCGCAAACTAAATGAAAACTGCTGTAGAAGCATAAAAAAATCAATTATTTTCATTATCGATGGGAGTTGGGAAATGCAAAGTTGGTCTTGGCCTTTCCTCTAACTTGGAGCATGTGCATGTAAATTTTGGTGCAAATCCACCGAAAATTGTGGCCGTGCATTCGTTATACACATACACACACACATTCTGCCTTTTATAGATAGAGATTTGTATATATATATATATTTCATTTGTCATTGCTGTACTGGCAAAATTGTCTTGGGTCTACTAACCTTTTTTTTTCTAGGCTATTTTTGATCTTGGCTCGATGTTTTATCCCCTACTCCAAGCACCTTTGGTTTGCCCATCATATTGAACTCACCTGGTGTTACCCATTTTACAAGCTACAGCTATTGGCCGTCTGACGATTGCGTGATAACAGATGAAACTGGTAGTGGTGGCCAGTCATTTCTTACCCAAATTTTGATTTATGATTTACATATGATTAAATATATATAATCATTTCACCCCAAGCAAGGGAGAAATGCCACTAGTATGCAGGAGGTTACTGGGAGTGGAAGTGAAAGAAAAGACTGAGTATAGTGAGGATTGAGGAAAGGACAAGTGATGAATAGGATTCAAGAAGACAGAAGGTGAAGATTGTAGTTATTAGGGAAGCAAGAAATCAGGAGGGAGTTCCACGGGTGGGAAGTGCAAAAAAAGAAACTGTTGGAGTAGTAGTGGACATTGCATTTTGCTATTTCAACAGTAAAAGGGTTGGACCTAGATGTTAATCTAGTAGCAGGCTTAAATTCATGTATTCAGAGCACCAGGGAAAAAAGCTCATCAGAGCAGTTGCCATGAACATATTTGTAAAAAAGACAAAGAGAAGCCATATCACATTTGTGAGAAATTGACTGAAGTTGTGATGCCAAGACAGGATCGATTATATTACAGATCCTTCTTTGAATTTTGTCAAGAAAATTGAGATGAATAACAGGGGCACCGGACCAGATATGGCAACAGTATTCAATGCACAGACGATTGGTAGATTTAAAAAGATAGATTCTGACGAGAAAAATTTCCTGGCATGACATAGTGACCCAACATTCCTTGCAGTAGATGTAACTATTGATTCAATATAGTCATTTCACTTCAAGTCAGTTGAAAATGTGAGGCCAAGAAGGTGCAGTGTGTTGCTCTCCAGGATTCTAGCATCAGCCATGTGGATGGCAGGCAGGAAAGTTTTTCTATGGTGGTTAAATGAAAGCAGTTTTGTTTTGGAGGTGATAAAATTTACCAGCCATTTCTGCCCTAGTTAACCACTGATTAGAGGTCCTTTTCAAGTGAAGCTGTCAGGTTTACTTTGTTAGCTCTGATGAAGCTAGTGAATGTGGGACAATTGTCTCAAAGGTGAAGAAGAGACTTGAAACAATAGAAATGTGGTTCTACAAAAGGATGCTGAGGATACCATGGACCAAACATGGGTGCAATGATGAAGTTTTAGAGAAAATGGAGACAAAAAGGAAACTTATGCTTAACATCAGGAAGAGACAATTGAGGTTTCTTGAATGCATAACGGGGAGAGAGGGCTTGTAAAATCTGATACTCACAGGACAGATTGAAGTCAAAGGGAAAAGGAAAACAATGCATAACCTACTTAATGAGCTTGAGTAAATGGATGGCAGAACAAGGTTTAGGAGAAGAAACAAAATTAAGCACTACAGACAACAGGAAATTGTGGAGAGCCATGATTACCTACATCCTGAAGGGACAGGACATATAGATTTTAATTTTAGGTAAATACCTGCCATGAATGCTTGATTTAGTATCCTCTCTTTATTAAGCACACACCTATCTACGAATTTAAAGTAACCCCCACCAGGATGACTAAATATATTTGGGAAATAAAAGTGGGTTCTTATTTGGATCTGAGAGCTTAAAAACAAGAGTTTAATTATCAAATTATGCTTTTGAAATTTCTTGGGCATATGATGAAGTGAGAGGGTTTGAAGAATCTGATACTAACAGGACAGATTGAAGCAAGAAAGAGGAAAACAAATCATTACCTACTTGGTGAGCTTGAGTAAATGGATGGCAGAACAAAGTTTAGGAGAAATATCGAAATAAAATTTATTAAGAGGTACAAAGTAGAGGAAATTGTGGAGAGTCATGATCATCTATGTCCTGAAGGGATACAGCATATAAAGAGGAAATCTAACTCTATAACCATTCTGCTATTTTTTTCACTTGCTATCATCAGAAAATCTGTGAACAAAATATCTCTGAAAATGCTGGTCATTTGTTTAATGAATTCGAGTGAAAAAATAGCTTCTCAGATCATACAGTATCTTGGTAATGCTTTGTAGAATTATTACTGCACAAAAGAAATGATTTGACTTAAATATCACTCAATTAGGGCTACTTCTGTTGCAGATTTCTATAAGAATATTTATAACAAAAAATTGTTTTGATGAAAAAAAAAAACAAAAAACAAATGAAAATCTCAGTAAATTAACCACGCTTTCCACTCTTGTGAAGCGATGATGAAACTTACAAAGCAAATCAGAAATAAGAAAATAAAGGACTTTTAATAATTTCTGTAACAATAATTTCCCACTTGATTCATTGACAGCTTCGGATTTTTTTTTTCTTGCTCACTGACAGACCATACCATGTTTGATCTCTGTTCAGAAATGCATATTTGGTAAACTAGTTTTGTTGATCAAATCTATCTTGATTTTTTCCTACTTCTCTGTTATGCATGACTCTTTGCAAATCAAATGAACAGTCTACACTTTGCGACACCTACAGGCAAATGTGGAGAATTTACTACATTCATTCTCTTCCATGGTTTAAAAAATACATTTTACTTTTTCCAGTCCTGTCAGTATTAAGAAAATTTCACCATACAAACTATTTCTAAAAATATTCAACTTCAACTCATTATTTATATTCTCACTATTGTCCTCATCTTTGTTGTTATCACATTTTGGCCATTGTGCTCTCTGACCATCCTCAGGTGTATATTGCTTTACATGGAATAAGAACTAGATGATATTCCTAGATATCAGCAGTAGAATGAGAACAATCTACTTTCATAGATTTGTAGGAATCCTTCAACTCATTTTTTCGTTAAAATTCGGAGTGTCAGAAATCAATACAATAACAAAATATTGTTGTGGGGTTGCTTGTAATTTGGGTATTTAGAATAATCACATAATTTTCATTGAAAGAATAAAATTCAGTAGAAAAGACAACATAGGTTCAACAAATAAACATTTTAACATAACAACAAGAATATAAGCAGTTGTTGATAGATTGGAAAGTAATGTCTTTTTGTTTGGGTTGATAAAGTTCTGAAATAAAATATTAATTGTCTTTATGTACATATGTGAGAAACAATGAAAAAGTCAACATATGTGTGAGTGGTTCATAATAAAGAGGATACAAAAGATAGAAATTGTTTCTTACTGTTGGCAGTGTTGCTGTAGTCTGAAGCAGTCACTTTGAAGTTTGTCAACACTGTTGCTTTTAGCATGAGGTCGGGAAGATCATGAGTGAGAGTGGCATGGAACTTGGTGACAGCTGTGCGTATACTGTTTGGGGCCCAGATTTTGTGTTTTATACACTTTTTCATAACAAAATTGGTTCCAGAATAAAGTTATTGATTTCTTCCTAACTGGCCCTAGAAAGCCATGTGATATGTCTTCTATTACATCTGCAAGATATTTTGGCAGTATCTATCTAAATCATGATGACTAATACAAGAAACTTTCTGATTTGTATTCTATGATTTTATTGGTGTGTTTTAATATGTAAGTATTTTCTTGAGTGTGAGTGGTTTATAAATATTGTATTTGATATTTTAGTGGACACGACAAATTAAATAAAATGGGTTTAGCTCAGAATTCCCTGTAGATCAATATACACCTTTGGAAGGCTGGTTGGCACAACAGTCGAAACATTTTGATAACAACAAAGATAAGGACAATGGTACAAATATGTCTAAATAATGTAAATAATGATAACTCATTACAGAAATTCAGACAGAAATTCAACTCTGGTTGTAAAAACATTAGAATGACTACATGTAAATGCAGTTTTTTTCTGTTGTTTCCAATGTCTGTGAAATGTCAGTCATGTTTCTATTATATCATGCAGATGCATGTATCATTTTAGATTCACACCAGATGGTCTGAATCAAATTTAAAGTCAATGAGTAAACTTTGTTCTAAGAAAAGTTGATCTGTGATGATTCGAATATGTACTCGGCTCATCCCAGATGAGGCCAAAATAGACTTAGCATTCAGTGTCACACGAGAGCATCAGAGAAGTCAGGTGCATCAGCAGTTAAATCTGGAAGTTAAACACCTAGCCATCAGGTGCAGATTCAAGCCACATAAGGTGTCAGTGGTTGCCCTGATGTAAACAGATGGCCAACTCAGCTACACTTCAAATGTGCACATGTGGGATAAACAAGTGTCAGGACAATATAGAAGTGCCCCACTGGAGAAGGAAAAGAAAGTGATCCACTTACAGAAAGAAGAATCCATGTTTGGAGAAAATCCCTTGTGCCACACACCCATTTGTTGATACTAAATGCTGAAGTCTTGAAGTGAATAATAATCTTGTGTTTTTATTAATCTTTACAGTTGTAACATTGCACATATTTTTTCAGTTGAATGGCAAAAAATGTGTGAGTAATATAACTTATCAATGTGGAAAGTGGAATTGGTAAATAACTGCCTTATCTGTTAGATTTTACCTTCACATAAATGTTCTGGAGTAAGGAATGACCTTATGTGTTCTTTGCATCAGATATCAGTTAAATAGCAAAGTTATACTGAGCTCATTAGCCTTGGTTGGCAGCCAGTCTAGGAGAAGAACAATTCTGAATTTGAAACCATGGAGGAGGCAATGTAAAACTACTGTCTTTCTGAAGAAATTGCTGCATTTCACAGATGTCAAAAAGAAAAAGTAAGTTTTTGTAGAGCCATGATCACCTATGTCCTTAAAGGATACGCCATTATAAAGAATGGCAGAAAATGTTTGTGAGAACTCCTTGTTGCATGTTGACCTCCATATATGCAGTGAGGTAAAGGAAAAGTGACAATGACAATAAGTAGCCATCTTGTATGAGCAGGCAGGTTTCCCTGACAATTTTTAATCAGCCAAAAGAACTCTGAATTGGAGTTAAGATGTCAGTCTTAAGAAGGATTAAGAAAGAGAATTGTACCTTTGATCCCTTGTTCTAACTAGGTTCCTTTTTTTGGCCTGACAAGATTTTCATCTCTAAAAAAGCTCATTTTATTATTTAAACTTATTTGAAAAGGTCTTGAAATTCTGTAAATCTAGCTTAAAAGCCACCATATTAGGCAGCATTAAACTAGCTCCTGCAGAGGGCTCTTGATTGGGCCTTCATCACAATATTGGTAGGGAGGAGTAGATGTGATAGGCAGCAATAAACTACAGAAGAACTCAAAATTGATCAATGCATGTAAGTATTGCATTAATATTTAAGCGTACCTTTTAAAAGTTCAATGATAATTCTTCTGTAGCTACTTAATTTAAAGTGGTCTTTACTTTCTGTACGAACAATTATTTTTATTTCATGGGTGACTTTCACTAGATTTTGCAATTAATTTTGATTATTCCCAAATTTATTTCCAAGTTATAAAAATTGCTATCATACAAAAAAATTTGTCACAAAAAAATCACTGAAAACAATCGCAGTAATGAAAAATTGGGAATTCAAAATTTCAGGATTGTGGGTCTGAATCTGGCCTGGAATGTTTTTAATTTGCTCATGGAGTTGGCCTGATTCCAAAAAGGTATGATATATGTTGGGCTATAGCCTTTAGGAGTAAGGTTGAAAACATGGACAATTTTATTTTGAAACACTGTAATTTGAGAAGAATCATTTTTTTCATTTGAAATACTCTATAGAAAGTTAGAGAGTTGTGTCCCTTTAAGTTGAAAAAGTGTCACACAGTGACATTCACATTTATTATGTAGATAAGGGAAAATTTAATTTGAATAATTTTTCAATATACAGTGTTTCCCATCTTTATCTTCTTTTATAGTTTTGAATCTTTTGAAGTTAAAATAAAATGAAAAATAAATATTCTAATTATTCTTCATAATTAAAATTTAATTTTTGTATAATAAAATGTAATGCTACAGTTACAAGTTAAAGTACATTTGTCAGGTGATTGAGTGATATTATTATTCATTTTGAAGTTCTAGTGTTCAACCCTATTAATCAGCATATGTCAGTGTGTGTCCACTCGACCAAAGTCAGTAATAAAATATCATTTGACAGTGAATTGATGACACAGATTCAATATAATCAGCTTAGTGTTCGTTTTGTCCTAAATTTGTTTTGGCTAATTGCATTAAGGTCAATTGTGACTCCAAAACAAATATGAAAGAGACACAAAACAGCAATGTCTGATTTGGAATTGTTTATCAAGTTTTCACCAAGGGAGAGGAATTGATAAAAAAAAAAAATTGTTTTGTATGTTGCTATCAAAATTGGTGACATAAACTGTGTTTAATATACTAGGCAAATGCTTCACCTATAGCAGAGAAATGTTGTCAGACATGTTCCTTTACCTCTAAAATTTCTATATCAACAATATTTTTGATAAGACATTGAATCTCAGAAATGTTATTCATCTTTAACCTTACTACTAGTCAAATAAGCATCCTTTGAAGAGTAAAACTTTAGTTGTCATAAAAGTTTGCTTACTTCTCTATAATTTCTATATAAACAAAATTTTCAACAAAATGTATTGAATCTTATAAATTTTCTCCAAATTTACACCTTACTAGCCAATTATGCATCCTGTGAAGAGAGAAACATTAGTCATCATAGAAGCTCCCTAAATTCTCATTCACTCCCAGTAGCCCTTGTGTCCTAGGGATCTTATTGCTTTGCTTGGGGTAAATTGATTAAAATAAAAAATTACAACAAAAAACACACAAAAAAAAACATGTTTTACAGCATGATATCTATTTTCTATAGTTTTTTTTACCATCATGCTAAGATCACTTGAATTCCCTAGACTGCATATAAATAGATACTGTTGATCACAAGAGAAACATTTGAATACTTTGCTAATATTTTTATCAATAATAATAATATAAAAATGAATTCAGCAAACCAACTTTATTTTCATTTTAAGTAATTTTGTACAGATTTTGATAAATCTAATTAAATATATTATCTTGACTTATTCAGATAATTCCATTAATTGATTTCTTCCCCATATGGCTAATTTGTGGTAATGTGTGTAATATCACACATAACAACAATGTTCATTATGAATGCTGTAGGTTTTCTAACTTACAAAAGAACTTTGAAAAGGTAGATATAAATTGTTTCTTTACATACACAATGAACTTTATCAACAAAAATACTATTTATATATGGTATTTAAAAAAAAAAAAATTGAATTAAAAATAAATAACACACTAAAAATATTTAAAATTTGCTTTTTAAAATTGTTATGCAAATTAATTATTACTGCTAATGATGTAAACACCATTTGTTATATATATATAAATATAAAAGTGAACATTGAAGTCACACACAGAGGCGACAGGCTGTTTCATGCTAGATGCAATCGTCAGGTTGTGAATGTTGGATTTTTCCTCAACTATTTATATATATGGGTCAGTGGTGCATTGTGGGTAATCTATTCTGGTGGTTATTTTTGCGGGTGTGGCTTTATTTATTTGTTTGGGTTAATTTATTTTATTTGTTTTTCAATTTCATTTTGTATTATTTATTCTCATAGAATTCTTATAGAATAAATAATATAAAGTGAAAAACAAATAAAATAAATTAACTTAAATAAATAAATAAATAAATAAAAAAACAAGCCACTCTCACACAACGCACCACTGACCAATGTATATAAATAGTCGAGGAAAAATCTAACATTCGCGGCATGACAATTGCATCTAGCATGAAATAACCTGTCGCCTCTGAATGTTGACTTCAGTGTTCACTTTTATATTTATATTTACATACGCTCTCTCACTGATATTGAGCATTTTATCCCATAAATATAGCACACCTTAATACTATATTTCTTTATATATATATATATATATATATATATATATATATATATATATATATATATATATATTTCTTTATATATATATACATACATACATATTTATTTTAACCATTTCACCCTAAGCACAATCCTGGTCTCGGCACCAAAATGGGAACTTCGATGTGGTGTAATGCTTAGCAAGCTTCTCTTGCTAGATCAATTATAACTGAATATTGAGTTTGATCCTCAATGGGTGCCCCATACTTTCAGCATTGTGCCAAATCTAAGCTGTGTTTAGAAAATCAACATTTCACCCCAGGCAAAGCAATAAAGCCACTAAGATGCAAATGGTTAATCAGTGTGAGGAAATATGAAAAAATCATTATTAAGGAAAGCAAACAATTAAAAAACAGAAATTAAGAAGACAGATGATAACAATTGATATTTCAATTAAATTTTTGACTATCAACATTAACTGAGAATCAAGAACCCGGAAGAGAGTTCCATAAGTGAGAAGTGTGATAAAGGAAACTGTTTGTATAGAATATAGGGTTACATTTAGCCATTTCAATTGTAAAATGATAAGACCTTGCCACCAATCTAGTACTGGACTTAAATTCATAAAGTCTAGGTACCACAGAGAAAAGTTTATCATATATATATATATATATATAAGGCTGGCAAGCATTCACTATGTGTTAATAATGTGATGTAAGGTAGGGACACACAGACAAAATTTAGCCTGATAAACGTTTAGGTGGGTGAAAAGCTTATAGAAAAGAAACAGTTTTTGACTGTGTATTCAGGCTTTTATTTTTAAGTTGAGATCACTGAGAACTTTTGCACACAGTTAATAATTTTATTGTAAAAAGAATTAAAAGCAAGAAGCTTCGCCTTGCATTTTAAGAAAACCATATTTTGTGGCTATATCTCAATGTCATTTTACAGCTACACCTTCTTTCTTAGATATTCATTATTTTTATAAGGAAAATAGAAGCAAATAAATAGAAGATTTAAAGAAGCAAAGTAATATTTGAAAATGTGAAATTAGTAAATACTAAACACTTCAAGTACCTCAGTGTATGGACCAGTTATAACAAATTTAGTATAGGAGATAAGGAAACAACACAGACTAGGCTGTGCTAAAAGCAGTTTTACCTGAAAACAGCAAATTTGCTATAAAACTAAGACATTAACATGAAAACTCAAGTCATGTTCTTAAATAGCCTTGTCAAATCTTCTTTCTTTTTATGTGCCATCTCCTTTCAGGACATAGGCGAGCATGGTTCTCCACCATAGTTCTCCACCTCCCTCTATTCTTTGCAGCTCTCAACAAGTTCTTTCCCCCTGCTTCCTCCCCCAGACCATGTTCTGTCATCCATCTTCTTAAGCCAACCATGTATGTCAGGCATTGTTTTCTCTTGTCTTTCTCTCCTTCTGTTTGACCCGTGAGTATCAGATTCTCCAGGCCCTCCTTCCTCATTATGTGTCCCTGAAAATTCAGCTGCCTCTTCCTGATGTTAAGTATAAGCCTCCTCCTTGTTTTCAACCTCTCTAAGACGTCATCATTGCTCACGCGCTTGGTCCATGATATCCTTAGCATCCTTCTGTAGAACCATATCTCTGTCTCCTTGAGTTTCTTCTTCATCTTTGAGGAAATAGTCTAACATTTGGTGCTGTAAAGAAGAACAGATGTCACGTGACAGCTCAGTATTCTTTTCTTTCAAGACTTTTATATGGATGATATGCATGGCACTAAAACCATTCTGGAATATCGAAAATGTCAGCTGTATGCAACTGCTTTCTATGATTAGTGGTTAAAAATGGCTTTGAGCAAGTGAAGCCTGTGGGTCTCAGTGAAGATTATCCTTCTCTGGACATTATGGATTGATACTACAGAATCACAAAGGATGTACCAAATAACAGAAACCACATTGCTTCAAGACTTTCAACAACAACAACAGCAGCAGCAGCAGCAAAAATAGATACCACATGAAAGTTGAAGAGAAAATAATATCATCAAGTTGTTGACATTTCACATTACTTCAGAGAAAAAGTTGCAAAGGAAGTCCCTGTCGATTGCACAGTACTTGAATTATTAATTGGCTTGTTGTTCACACTTTGAAAAACATATTCATATTACTGATAATGTTTTCAGATTTTTCACTTCCTGAACAAATGAAATATACCAACATGACAGTCTAATATGCCACAAAGGAATCAGTTCTGTCAGATCTGTAGAACACTGGATTTTATTTGTTATATAACATCACTATTTTTAGTCATAACTGGTTTGACTTTATTGTTCTAGTAGTGGAAAGAATCACATGCTGAGTCATCATATCCCATTACATTTTGTTATACTTGGTAGTTTAACATATAAAGGGTGTTTCATTAAGATGGATTATATATAAGGGTGTCTCATTAAGATGGATCAAAGTCAGTAGTAAATAAATCAGTGCTATTGAATGTGAGTAATGAGAAAGTTTTAAGAAAAATAGAAACAAAAAGGACGTTTCTATTTAGAATCAGAAAGAGATAATTGAAATTTCTAAGAATATAATGAGGAAAGAGGACTTGGAGAATTTGACACTGATATTGAAAACAAGAGGAAAAGAATAGAAAAAAGTGGTAATTTACCTAACAAAAAATTTTCATTAATGACCTGATCAGTTCAACAAGGTCAAAATGGCAGCCAATGTCCAAAATGATCTCTAGTCTGTTGTTAACTGTGGCAAAAGATGGCTTCTTAATTTTAATGCTTTCAAAACTAAACTTTTCTCCATTAATCATCTGAGAGATCCTTCTTTACCTTCCATCAGCATGGCTAATGCTAACCTCCAGGAAAGTGGCTTGTTATGCCTTCTCAGGCTAACGTTCTCAGCTAACATGCAGTGAAAAGACTATATTGAATCCATTGCTAGGTCATCTTCTAAGAAAGTTGGCTCACTGTGTTATGTAAGACAACTTTTCTCTTTAGAATTTAACATACATATCTATGAGTTTACCATTTGTCCATGCTTAGAATATTGCGGCTATATATGGTCTGGTGCTCCTGCTCCTGCTATTTACCTTGAGCTCCTTGATAAAATCCAAAGAAGAATCAGCAATATTATTGGTCCTGATCTAGCGACTTTGCTTCAGTCTCTTTCCTACTGCTGTAAGGTTGTCTCCCTGTTCCTTTTTTATAAATACTTTTATGGTAATTGTTTGGATGAACTCTTCACTAGGGTACCTAGAATTTTTTAATTTAAGTGGAGTATTAGACTGGCGCCAGAGATCACCTCAATATACAGTTGAGCTGGCTGTAAATTCTATGCAAACAGTTTCTTTGTGCACAATTCCCACTTGTGGAACTCCCTTCTGGTTCCATGTTTTCCAGCTAACTTTAATCTTCAAAAATTTAAATGCAATGTCAATTGCTATCTACTGTCCTCCTGTTTACTCTTTTTTTTTGTTCTTGCTCATTAGTAATCTTTCTGTTTCTAATTCTTTCACACCCAATAACCCCTTGTGTCTTAATGGCTTTACTGCCTTGTTTGGGGTGAAATTGATTAAAAAAAAAAAAAAAAAAAAAAAAAACTTGTGTAAATGGATGGCAGAAGATGGATTGAGAGGGAGAGTGGAAAATTAAACCCTACTAAGAGCTACAAAGTATAGGAAGTTGTAGAAGGCCGTGATGTCCTGAAGGGAGATATTAGGTTGGTGCAAAAATAATGACGTAATAATGTCGTTTTTTGACGTTAAAAAGTACATCAAAAAACGACATTATTACGTCATTATTTTTGCACCAACCTAATATAAACATAGAAGTAGTAGTAGAATGTGCATTCCATTGATGTTGTAAAGACTGATAATAGCAGTTGGTGAATGACTTTGGATATTATTATTATTGAGTTTTTCAAACCCACTTGCTAGCAATCTTGCTTTCAGCATGATTCTATTAGGTGTAAATTTCATGCTACATAAACAGTAGGTAGACATACATTTCTGACTAGTATTTTCTACCTCAGTGAAAACATTGTTTCCAGCTGCCAAGTTCTTTTACTTGAGCATCCTCAAACTGAACATCATCTATCACCATGAGATTATTTTCGTCTGCAGATTCATTGATTGGTTCAGCTGCATCAAGGTCACTGGCTTGACCTAGATCAATAAACATTTCTTTACTTTCAACATTCATTGGTCTTATTATTCAAATGTTGAACTAATTTTTGTTTTTGCCACTTGCTTTGCCATCTTGGCTAATAATTTTGGCATTGGATGCAATTAAGAATTTTCATTGTTATTTTAACCACAGATATGACAACTGGTATGCTCTGCATATATACAAGGACGGAAAGAGATGAGCACTGATCATTTAAGCATTCCATACCAAATCGCAAGCAAAACTCTCTTCTAGCTTACTGCTTTCCTGTCAACTATGATCGTCAAAAAATTAAATGCAATATCAATTTCTGTCCTCAAGGACATATGCCCCAGTGGACAAAGGTGTTGGTTGAAGTAATCCAGTGACTTGACTCAAGAGTTGTAAGTTCAATACCTGGCTGCAGCAGATATGAACAAATCTACCCCAGTGGATGAAATAAAGAGTTTGGTTCGAAATTCCAATGACCTGAAGAAGGCTGGAGCATACAATGGCCGAAATGTGAATATGGCAACAAAAATGAAGATATCAGTCCAAACAATGTAAATAGTATAATCAATATCAATTGTTATCTACTGTCTCCTTGAATCCTTTTCTTTTATTATTCTGTTTCTTTCATCCTCAGTAACCCCTCATACCCTAGAGGCTTTACTTGCCTTGCATGGAATGAAAGGATTAAAAATCCCCCTTCACTCACTAATGCATTCCTGCTTTCTCACCTGACATCATTTTACTGATTATGGTGGGTACGGAGCTATACTAAAGATATTCATAGTTGGGATAAGAATGATCTTCACGTTGAAGCACCAGTTATCATAAAATCACCAAAGTTAAGCAATGTTAAGCCTGTTTATTATGTAGATGGGTGACTGCTTTGGAATACCAGGTACTGGAAGTTTGGATAGGCATCTGGTGTAATGGATAATGGCAGTTGGAGTTGTTATATTCACTTGCATGCAAATATCTTTGGGAAAGCTATGAATCCACCTCACATCCTCCCAAATTAGTAAAATTTGTATCAGTAAAAATCATTATTATCTCTAAAAATATTTTCTGGCTTTAAATAACTGGCAAAAGGCTGACAAGCCATAAAAAAACAAATCACAAATGATTTTGAACAAAAAAAAAATCAACATCCTTTATCAAGTGTTCCAAGAAACTGTTCTCAAGATAAACCTTTCCAAAACAGAAATTATGAACTGGAATGAAAGCAGTGATGGCATCTACCCTCAATTGGTAAATACTAAATACTTCAGTGTATGGATCAGTTTTAACAAATTTAGTGTAGGAGATAAGGGAATTGAATTTGAATTGGTATTTTGTAGTTTTGCCCAATTTTACAAATTACTAAAAAAATCAAAACATTAACCTGAAAACTTGAGCCTCTCATCAGATTGAAACTTTCATTATCTGTCTGTATTTCTGAGATAAGGCATTGTAATTGTTTACACTATTTACATTGTTTGAACTTCTTTACATCTACCATTTATGCCTGTGTATTGAAGAGTTTTAATAAAGAAAATGTGTTTTCCAGCAGGATTCGAGCCTGTATCCCTCTTGTAGTAACTCATTGAAGGTACAGGCTGAAAACATAAGTTTCTTCGTCTTCATTAAGTGTTGTGTTGCCTCAGGATGTAGGCGATCATGACTCTCCACAACTTTCTGTCCTTTGTAGCTCTTAATAAATTTTGTCTTTCTATTATTTCTTGTAAACACTGTTCCACTATTAATTTACTCAAGCTCACGTTATATGCTGTTTTCCTCTGTCCTTCTTACTCTTGATCTCTTCTGTGAATAACAGATTTTCCAAGCCCTCCTTCCTCATTAGGTGCTCCAGAAATTTTGCTGTTGCTCACATCATTCTGTAGAACCACATTTCTGTTGCTTCAAGTCTCTTCTTTATCTTTGTCCAGCATTCACTGCCATATAGGAGGAAAGATATCATATAGCAGTTGTCTCTTAATATTCTGCTTAGTTTTTAGAAAGCATCTTTGGCTATCCCAATGTGTCTTTCAATTTCAGTGTCACACTTTCTGTCCTCTGTTAGAAAACTTCCAAGATATTTAAATTTTTGTACTTGTTTGATTTTGTTACCTCTGATTTGTAATTTGTATTTTGGGATCATGCTTTTGCTAACAACCATGTATTCTATCTTCTTGAAACTTATGTTTCATCCTTTTTTATTGCTTTCCTTTACTGTATGAGCTTTTGTAGTTTTCTTTCCATGTCTGTTATCAACACCGCGTCATCAGCATATCTTATGTTGTCAAGATGGTGGCCACCAGTAATGAATCCTGGTAGGACATCTAATTCTCTCAGAATTGCCTCATTGTATAGGATGAATAAGTCCTGTGGGAAGACACTTCCTTGTCCAGGCTGCTGAGCAGTTCTAACAGATATTTGTGGTGTGATTTATTGAAATACTTAGCATATATTTATATTGTTTAAAATCAGGGATGATTACCCATCCAAAAATTGTTTGAGCTCCCTAATCATGTACCTTTTTGGAGACACTTAATGCACAACCCAGTTTTGAATAGTAGATAATTCCTGGGAGCATGGTCTTCTGCAGTTCAAGCCTATTTAACTCTCCAGCCAGGCTGGGCAAGAGAAATCAGCAGAGGAAAGTTCATTTCTTGAGAAGTGTCATAGGAAGAGTTCACCATAGAACTGTTTTTAGAAGAAATGTCATTATACCTGTCATAGAAAGGAGTAGCAGAATTCACCAATTATATCGAAGCTGAGAATTATTTGTGATGAAAGTGTTAATGATACTTTTTTAGTCAGAGCTAATTAGGAGATATTTTCCTTTTGTTTTAACTTCATTTTCTCTGCTGATCTGAGTTGTGCTTCCCATGACCACATTTTCAGTTTTGATTGGTCTGTATTTCTGGGGGACATTAAAAAAGTGAAACAAGCCAGGTAACTTGGAACAGTGGAAAAAGTTGGGTAACTTTAATTACTGTGGCGCATTTTTGCTTTTGTTTTTCTTTTCTTTAATTCTGATAAATTTTGGTTCAAGGCATTTAGGCATTTACATTTTTGTTTTGAAAATAATTTAATTATTGGAAGTAATTTAATTATTATCGCATATTCTGGGCAGAAAAATTGAAAAATATAAAAGTAAGTTATTTTAGATTCTGGAAATATGTTTTCATTCTGTGTTTATTTTTCAGTTTCATTATTATTTATAAATTCTCATTGGCCATATTCAAAGGCTTTTATCCAAATAATGTTTGGAGCACCTGTTCTTATTTGGCAACATTATTGAGGTTTTGTTTGGAAGGAGTATGTATCTCCAAAAACCTCTTTTCAAAAGTCATATTCTTGGCAACATCATGACAGTTATTTGCTATTGCTACTGCTTTTATTTTTCACGTAATCACATTGAGATTTAAATGCACCAAACTTGATCATGTAGTTCAGTCTGTTGAGGATTAAACTAGGTTACTTTTCATTTACATGAAAAGTTCGCAGCCAGACTCACTTCTATCTAAACAAATTATCTAGCAGCCTATGTTTTTGTGTCGAGGATGTGCAGGTAGTATGATGTTTATTGAGATGGAATGTGGGCAGGAATGGTATTATAAATGTTGTGATATGCTTGATGCATCATTCAAATGAAAACTCAACTGTTGAGACAATGTAGTAGTAGTACTATGACCAACTTATATATTATTTTTTCTGTTTGATATATAATCTACCAAGGGACTTTTAAATTTTTATACAATGTTGGTTTTGTACAATATGTTAGTTGTGGGGAAGGAGTCATTATGAATGATTAAATTGGATATATTGAATTTAGTATAGTATATAATTAATTTTATATTTTTACTAGGACCTATTGTGGATATATTAGTATTTATTAGTCTACATTTGCAATTTAAAAAAGTTTTTGTTGAAAATGCATCTATACTTTTACATGAAACTAATAAACATAAACTAAAAATTCTTGAATATCAAAAAATTGAAACCAACCTTTAATAAAATTAATTATGAATATTGCACAAATGTTTTAAAATGTTTACAGTAGATAGTTTAAAATACCTAGGTTTTAACTAATAGTTTTTTTTACAAACATATGGACATTTCAAACTTAGTTATCTCCCCTGAGGTTTCAAACATGAAATTTAAATCATATGGTACATAACCTAAGTGTTTTTCACTTCCCAGTTCACAAGATTTAACTTTCAGATGAACACAAAGATTTTGTCTTAGAAACAAAAACAATGTCCTGATGCACAAATGTTGAAAGTACTCAGAATAAATGAATAGGTATAAACAAGGTAATTTTCTCTCTTTCTTTAATAAGGATACCAAGAAGCTTGTCTGTGAATATGAGATGATCCTACTGAAAATAAGATAAACTTGTCTAAATTATTCAATAAGACATGTCTTAATGAAAACATGGTGCCAAAATATACACAATATATTTCTCTCTCTCTCTGTCTTATATTTTTCTCTCTCTTATTCTCTTTCTTTTTTCCTTATACTCTCTTTGTCTCTTTTCTCTATTCCCATTTGATGATACCCTTTCTACTTCACTGCCCACATCTGGTAAAAATAGATCAACCTGTCTGCTCTCATCCCTATGACATTGCATATATCTCTTTAAACAGACTTATGTCTCTCTCTCTCTTTCACCCTCTCTTCTCTTTCCTCATTTTGAATAAATATCCATCTTCTACTCCCTCTATTTTATTCCCCCTTTTTTCTCCTTCCCCCAATTTTGAATCTACATATATAAGCATAATTTATGCTTAGATAAATGTTTTGTGCCTGGTAAAATTTTAAATTCATTTTTTGTGAAAATGTTTGGTCTGATGACTTAAAACCGAAGTATCGGTTTTAATGAAATAAAATGTTACCATGAACTTTTAAAGTTTCTGCTTTCATAATTATTATTTGCTCTGTTATTATAATGAGCTATCTCTGGATCTATATCCTCCTTGGAATTATCCATATGGATTACCAAATAATATCATCATCATCATCATATATATATACACACTGATTTTGGGGAACTCATGATGTTTTTTTTAGGTTGAAAGACACAAAATCTTTTTTTTTTTATGTAAACCTTGATATATTTTTCTTCCTTGAACTTTTCTTATTCAATGTTAATTTCATAATGTTTCTGAATCATGACTTGCCTCCTTGTTTTAGTTTTCAGCAGTGTTGTACATGCATCCTCTATCACCTTGCATTCTTTCAAGTGTGGTTCATGGTCTGTTATTTTAACCACATTCTTGATTGGAGGGTGTGCTGTTTTCCCTCATCTATCATGCTTGATTTTATAGTCGAGACTCAAACTATGGCATATATTTATGATTAGACTCAAGAAGAACATGGCTTTAAGGAAAAATCAATCCCTTTCTTTCAGGCATTTCTATAAAATCTAAAATCTTCATCTATATATATTCAAAATGTTTAAGTTATAAATATTATGAATTAATGCATTATTGTATAAATTGTACACTCTATTTATAATTAGAAAGATGTTACTTTGAAAGTTTGATCAGTTTGATAAGATCAAATTGGTACCTTATCTCAAATGTGGTCTACAATGAGTTGTTAACTGAGACAAGAATTGTTAATTTTTATGCCTTCAAAATGAGACTGCCTTCTATTAATCTAAGATCACCTTTTTTGCCTTTCATCATTATGGCTGATACTAACCTCCAGCAGAGAATCTCATTGAGTCTACTCAATCTAATGTTTGCCTCTGGTATAAAGTAGAAAGATTATATTGAATCAGTTGCTATGTCTGCTGATAGAAAGGTTGGTAGATAATTTTTTTTATCTAGAATCTGTCTTATACATTCATAAGTCTACTATTTGTCCCTGCATTGAATATTGCTGCCACATCTAGTCTGGTTATTCTACTATTTATTTAGAGATTCTTGATAAAATCTAAAGAAGAATTTGCATTGTTATTGGTCCTGATCTGGCATCTTGGTTTCAGTCACTAACATACAGTGCTGTTTGATAAAAGTGACTCACCTGATTTTTTTTACTAAATGTTCTCTTCTCCGATGAAATGAAAGTTAAGCTAAATTCAAAGGATAAGCGATCTAAAATCCGAAGAAGAAGCTTTGAAAGCTCTTTGAATTGAGCAGTAAGTACTGTCAAATATCCGTTCAGTATAATGTTCTGGGGATGCTTTTCTTTTCATGGAACTGGTTTCTTAAAACCTATTGAAAAGACCCTCAGGAGCGAGCAGTACAAGAGAATTTTAGAGTCTTGTCTGCTCCCTTCTGCCGAGAGGGTGCAAGTTGACCCCACCAAGCTAATTTTTATGCAGGATAATGCTCCCTGTCACAAATCAAGATTGATGAAGGAATACTTTGATGAGAAGCAGGTGAGTGTTATGACATGGACTCGCCAATCTTCTGCCCTCAACCCCATAGAAAATGTATGGAGCATTATAAAGTACAGGCTCTAGAGAAAGCAGTTGAGAAACATGGCTAATGGAGGGAATGCAAGTAGTTTGCTACTATGTAAGTGGCATGTCGTATTTTTGCCATGAAGGTGAGACTTAGTGGGACCAGGGAATGTAGTCCATCTGAGCACTTACTGTGTAAGTAGCAGTAGAGCAGTGAGTGGTTTCCCCCATCCCACCTGTTAGAGAAAAGTTGAAGGGTGGAGAATAATTTGTCACCGACAAGGGTTTGGAGACACTTTTGGACTCTGTTAAGGATGATGGAGAGTGAGGTCTGAGCAGCTCCTGCCCAAGTATAACAATGGTACTCCATTTTTTGGACTGATCTGGCTCTTGTAAAGGTAAAAGATATCTTCTAAATGTACATTTAGCTGGTTTGTAGTGTATGGGAAATGCTGAAAATTTCTTATTTTAACCAACAATGGATCCTAATGTAAATTCTGAGGTTTGGTTAGGTAGTCAGATTTCTCAAAAATCAGAGGACTGATCTTGAAAGGCAGGTTAGGCAAAGAACTTTTCAGCACCTGCTAAGATATTTCAGCTCTGTTTCTGTTCTGCATTGGAATTGAGAGAGAATGTTTGTCCCAGGTGTATGGGATGAAACTAAGGCCAGAATTTTTTTTTCCTTTGTAATCAGATACAGTGCTATGAAACCCTTTTCTTTTCCTGAGAACAAAAAAAATAGAAGTCTCCTCCTGAAAAACTGGCAAGTAAGATATGATAAAAAAAAAAGCTTGCCTGCTGTAACTTAATATCTGTTTTGACAGAATGTTTGATTGGCATGCAGTGATTGCTTTTTCGAAAGGAAAATGTGAAAGAAACCAGAATGTGCTAGAATGATGAAAGCCTGACATAACAGCTGATAGAAAACATCTGTGGATATGGTGACGACTTCTCAGTTTTCCTGTCTTCTTTCTTACCAACACACTTGCACACATGCAACTGCAGTCACCGATGTATGGTTACATTTAAATAAATACACATATACAGCTCAATGCGGATTATTGCAGACATTAGGAAAATTACATACACAAGCTCAGTTACACTGCATATTAATTGATTTGAGAGGATGTGCATTGGTCAGTGGCTTTGAACAAGAAAGTGGTAAGCTGAATTCAAGTTCCAGTTATTTACTTTTGTGTAAATACTCTCAGAAATTTTTGTTCACATACTCCCTAGCTATGGATTAAAGAGTAATATCTCTATCTAGTAAAATCATTGTTATCCTCAAAAAATTGTTAATGAAATATTCACTTTCAAAAAAAAATAAAATAGAAGTTGGGGTTTTCAGCCTTGGTTGGTAACCATCCTAGGAGAAGGACAGCACTAAATTCAAAACCGGTTTGGCATAGGTCCTAGAAACCCCATCCCATGTGAAATGTTTTGTAGCAACACCTAGCAAGTTGAGGCCTTCATCCATACTGCAGAGTTGAAGATTACTGGACTTGAGTGAATATTTTATTTGACATGGAAAATGGAATCAATGATATGTATTCAAGTTCCCAGTCTGTTGCATTTACTTAATACTGATGGCTTTAGGCTTTTATCTATTTTTCCTCCAACCAGCTATGGGTTAAATGATGAAGTAGACTTGTCTTTGAAACCTTGCCTGGCAACCAGTCTAGAAGAAATCCAAGTTAGAATTCCACAACCATGGTGGTAACAAGAAACCATTAAACCATCTTTCTTTAGAAATCATGACAGTTCATAGATAAAAAACCAAATCTATGGAGTGCCACCCTCATTTATATGACACCCTCATTTATATCCTAAAACCTATTATTTTATTATATGTAAATAGTATTATTTTTTCTCTCTTTCTCACTAGTAACAGTACAATACTTTCCAAGTACATCTGGGAAAATTAAAACAAAACACAAATCACACCAAAAATATCATGGAAAATAAGGAAAAGATCACCAGCCTACAACAACCAATCAAAAACCTGCAAACTTTGCTTGGAGGAAAAAATAGCTCTCATTACCTTCCCAGACCAAAATAAATTGCTAAATAAACGATCTGAGCTCATCTCAAAATGCAGACATGAAAACAAATTTTTACTATGTTACTTAAAAATCAAAAACTGAAAAGAATAAATGCAAATAAACAAAGTAATATAAAAAAACAAATAAAATAAATTAACCCAAACAAATAATAAACAAATTAAAAAACCACTCCCGTTAGAATAGATGAAATAGAATAAAAAAAAAAAAAATAAAATACATAAAAACAATCAACCCAAATAAGTAAATAAAGTAAATAATAAGAAACAAATTAACAAACAAATCCCACCAAAATAACTGTCAGAATAGACTGCAACAACCAATCCAAAAATTGGACGTAAAAATAGCTACAACTGCTATATATCGATAAAAAAAATCACTACGTTACTCAATAATCGAAGAACAAAAAGAATAAATAAAAATATACAAAATAAAAAATAAGTAAATAAATAAAAAAACTAATAAAAATTAATCCAAATGAATAAATAAATTAACAAAATCTCCCCCCTGCTAAAATAACCATTAGAACAAATAAAAATAATAAATAAATCAAAAATAAATAATCAAAAACAAGTAAAATTAATCAATCCAAATAAATAAATTAAAAACTGTTTGCACACCAAAATAACAGAATAGACTATGGCAAGCAATGTAAACATTGGATGAATAAATAGCTTTAATTATCTTCCCAGACCAAAACAAACTATTAAATAAGTAACCTAAGCAAATTCACCCACAATTTTTTTACAACGTTAATAAAACATCAAAAAACGAAAAGAATAAATAATACAAAATGATAATGAAAAACAAGTAAAATAAATTAACACAAATTAATAAATAAAAAAACAAGCCACTCCCGCAAAAATAACTACCAGAATAGATTATTCACAATGCACCACTGAACCATATATATATATATATATATATATATATATATATAATGTAGCCAAAGAAATATCCAGCATTCGCGGCCAGATGATTGCATCCAGCATGAAATAGCCTGTTGTCTCGGAGTGTTGACTTCACTGTTCACTTTTATATTTATATTTACATACACTATCTCTGATATTGAGCACTTTATCCCATAAATATAGCACACCTTAAAACTATATTTCTTTATATACATATATATATATATATATATATATATAGCTTTTAACTACATGTCTAGAGAGAGAAAGAAAAATAGAGATAGGAGAAAAAAAGAAGACATACAAACATATATATAAATAGCCAAGGAAATATCCAGCATTCATGGCCAGATGATTGCATCCAGCATGAAATAGCCTGTCGTCTCTAAGTGTGTGTATATATATATATATATATATATATAGCTTTTAACTACATGTCTAGAGAGAGAAAGAAAAAGATAGGAGAAAAAAAGAAGACATACAAACAGTTAAATTATATATTATGTAATAAAGAACAAATAGAAAACGTTTATCAATCTAACTTTAATAAAAGTGAATCATGTTAGGTTGATAAATGTTTTCTTTTGTTTCTGTATTTTATTATTATGTTGGATTCCAATCCATATTTGATCACAACACATATTATTATGTATATATTATATCAGGTATTATATATCTGTATATTTACAGGATGACACTGAAATTTCCTTGGTCTAATCAAGAACCACTTCAAAAATATGTTTGGTCAAATTTATGGAAGCGTGTTGTTCAATAAATGTATAATATTAGTTATATGTATTTGAACAAGTATGTTTGAATTCTTTCCATATATATAAACATATGATAAGCTCGCCTATTGTCTTCAACATAAAAGGGTCCAACAATTCAGAGAACTGAACAGTCATAATAGTTGAAAGTATGATTTTGATAATACAGGTGAAATCTTTTTGTAGGTCCAACACACTTTTTGGAATGAATAAATAGAGAACTGGTGCACATACCAAGTGTGCTACAAGGTCTCCAAAGAGCCCTCCTCAGAGTTGTCTTTCTCCTAGAATGATTGCCATGCCAATGTACCTTATTATTTAACCCATAGCCAGGAGTGGAGAGAAGAAATGGAGTTATACTTTTCCAAAGGGTATTTTATGAAAATGAATATAACAAACTTGACTGGAATTTGAACAAGAAGTAAAAGAACAGTGTCATAATGGATGCTAACTGCCTTACCCATAATTATAATAAATGTTGAAAAAAAAACAGGGAATTCTGGCTAGAAAAATGGCTATATGAGTCAATGAGAAGTTAACAGGAGGGAGGTTTGATCAAGTATCAAGCAACTTTGTGGACAGATGGGCAAACAAACGATCGATCGAGTGAAACACTGTTAAAGAGGAAGAATAAAGGAAAGAAAGAAGTGTGTGGAAGTCGGGAAGAAAAACAAATTGTTTTGCTCCCTGAACAACACTTGGCTTACGGATTTCTCATTTTAAGCTGCTAATATGTCACCTGCACAGCCACACACACACACATACATATATATACAATTTAATGATAACAGACAACTTTAAGGGTTCATGGTTATAATTTATTTCCCCAGATAGTTTCTTTTTCACTGGATCATCAGACCTCACTTCCAAGGATGAAAAAATGAATTTAAATTTACATATAATTTTTTACACATTTGAGGGGTAGTATATATATATATATATATGATTTCAGCATTATTATAGATAATCACCACCTCATTAATAATATATTGTTGAATTAGTTATCAACTCATAATGAACATATATTTATATATATATATAACCATATTTATATAAAAATTAATATATAACAAATTGGAAAGAATATGGAGGAGAAAAATCATCTTTCAAACTGTACAAATCACTGGTGGTCTCTATTCTCATATATGGATGTCAAACATGGACATTGTTGACAGAAACAGAGAGAATGATCCAAGCATTTGAGAACAAATGCATGAGAAAACTCCTTGGTATCTTTTATTTTAAACATAAAACCAATGGGTCTGTTCAGAAAAGTGTTGAAAGTTTTGTGGGCCACCAAGAACCCCTTCTTGCCACTGTCAAATAGAGAAAAATGACATGGTTTGGACACATTACAAGGCATGACAGCCTGTGCAAGACCATCATGCAAAACACTGTTGAAGGTGGATGAGGAGAGGGCGCCAACACAAAAATTGGTTGGACAATGTCAAACAGTGGACAGGTATGATAATACTAGAATTGTTGATGGCTGCTGTTGATAGATGTTTGTGGAGATTTAGTGTGGCTTCTGCATTCGGATCCCCCCTATGATTACAAAAGTTAAGGGATGATGGTGATGATGATGATGATGATTTAATGGGTACATTTAGGCACAATTAACAAACTTAAGGACTGCCCACCTATACATAGTTATATAAATATAAAAGTGGACATTGGAGTCAACACCCAGTGAGGACAGTCTGCTTCAGAAACAGACTATCACCCTTAATGTCCACTTCTATAATTGCATACACTCTTTCCCTCATATTGAGCACTTTAACCCATAAATATAGCATATGTTAAAACTATATTTTATACAAATATAGATAGATGGACAAATATAGATTTACATGTCCCACAGATATTTCCTGGCCTTTGTTAAAACATCTGGTCATACTTATTTTTTGACTGTTTGGGTTAAATAATTGTTTTTAATTTACAAAAAAAACATTACTGTACTCCCACATGGCAAAAAAAAAAAACTAGAAAAAAATATGGAAATATCTTGGTCATAACTTTATATATATGAAGAATATATGTAGATATCTCTCTCACACACTCTCTCTCTCTCTATATATATATATGAGAAAGTAATTTTTTTTTATATATATCACCCAAAGGCAAAAATATAGGAATAACAATAAAAAAAATGAAACTGGTGTCTTAAGAATAATAATTTGAAATAGCAAATTAGTTGAAATAAATATCCATAAAGAATCCAGCTGTATTTTCAAATTATTTTCTACACACACACACACACACACACACACACACATATATATATATATATATATATATATATATATATATATATATATGTGTGTGTGTATGTATGTAACCCAAAATTGGCACCTAATTTGTGTAATCAAGGAAGGGTATTATGTATATTTTTAATATATTAAATAGCTCTGTTATTTAACTTTGAACACTGTTTTTCCTTACACTATAGGATGTGTGTGTGTATATATATATATATATATATTCACACACATACATATGCAAATATATGCATATAAATATAATTTATATGTATAGGCTAGTTGAACCTATAGAAAAATGGCTTAGGACATTAACTCCTCCCTTGGTATTGTAAAATATATCCTAGGTTGAGTAAAATCAATAAGCACATTTCTGAATGTAATCAGAGCAAGAGAACCATTTAAACTATGTTTATTAACTATAAAATATCTGTGTATTCAGAACAGTGACTAATATCAAATGAAAATATGTGTGTCCATAACTGAACAAAATTAAACAAAAATATTTGTGTCCAGAATGAAGCTTTAATGTAAGCTATGCCCTTCTCATACTTCCCGTTTATGCCCAACTAGTTTTAAATTAGAGTTTTTCTTCTCTTAGGTTGGCTGTCACCCAAGAAAGACTTAAGAAAATCCTGTAAAGACCACAAAACATGGTAATCAGAAAATCATAATATATTGAATGAATGAATATATTGAAGTCCAGTTTTAACTGACATGGCAGGGTCTGACATTATTTATCTTAGCTACTTCTGTACACTTTTTATTGACTGCTATAAACAACTAGCCATTAGCAAAACATATAAATAGCAACTTTGTTAACTATATTGTCACTTGTGGTCCTATGAAGAATTGAACTCCCGATTCTTGGCTAACAAATTTTTGAAGATATTAAACTCCTACTACTCAGCTTAATGGATGTGTTTTAAGCAGTGGCAGTAGCAGGCTTGTCTCCCTTCCTGGCAAAGTGGATTTAACCCTTAGGCATTATTTAAGCTTATTGAAATTTCTCCTCAAGATGATTTTTTCCTATTGTTTGGGAAAGTGCTGTCACTCAATTTATTGAGCAAGATTCAGTTTTATCATTTATATTCACTGTTTTTAGAATTAGTCAGTGAAAAATTTCTGACATGAAAATTTTTAATTCATTTCAATTATTTGAATAATTATCAATTTCTGTTTTTATGGTTTTATAGGCATTTAATACATTACTTACATATTTTGTAGGTATTTAATTATGAATAATTTAATATACATTGCTTACATGTTAATGATTATTTAACATTCATTTTCAGTGTAACTAGGCAGCAAATATTCATTTAAATATGTTTTATTGAAAAGTCCATGACATCATGTTGATAGCAGACACAGAAAGCAAACTAGAAAAGCTTCTACAGAAGGTAGTGAAGGAAAGTGAGAAGAAAGGACTAAATGTAAAATACAAGAAGACAGAATTCATAATGATTAGCAAAAGGAAAGCCTAAAATGCAAATTGCAAATTGGGGATATTAAAATCAAAAAAGTACAAAAAATTTAAATATCTGGGAAGTGTTCTAATAGAGGATGGAAAATACAACACTAAATTCTGAAGATGCATTTGGATTAGCTAAAGTTACTTTCCAAGATCTAAGCAGAGCATTAAGAGACAGAAAATTTTTGCTAGAAATGAAAAAAATAGTATTGAACTGTTATGTGATATTACTCCTCCTTTATAGCAGTGAATATGAAGAAGAGACTTCAAGCAACAGAGATTTGGTTTTATTGTAGGATGCTGAAGATAGCATGAACTAAAAATGTGAGCAATGAGAAGGTTTCAGAGAAAATGGAAACAAAGAGGAAACTTATACTTAACATTATGAAGTTGAAATTTCTGGAGCATGTAATGAGGAAGGAGAGCTTGGAAAATCTGATGACAAATGAAAGCAACACATTGCAGATTTAATGAATGTCAAAAAGTGTTTAAGAGAAATAGCAAAAAGAAAAAAATCTAATGACAAATGAAAACAACACATTGCAGATTTGATGGGCTCGAGTTAATGAATGTCAAAAAAGTGTTTAAGAGAAATAGCAAAAAGAAAAAAAAATTATTAAGAGCTACAAGGGAGAGAAAGTAATGGAGGGCCATTATTGCTTATGTCCTGAAGGGACACAGAACATAAAGAAGATGAATAGACATTTCATGTCTTTTAAGTCTGACCAACATTTTTTTCTCAATTGCAAATGATCTTTGACAAAAACTGGCTGCTGCAGATTTGCAAAATCTCTTAAATCAGTATAATTTTTCTTTAATTTTGCTGATTTAAACAAAAAGATGTTAAATCTCATTATTGGAAAAAAGGTTTTCCTCAAAAAAATTTTTTGAAATTTTAAGGATTGTATATTTTCTTTAATTTTGCTGATTTAAATGAAAATATGCTGGATCTCATTTAGGAAAAACAGATTTCTTTTTCAATAAGGATTCTTTGAAATTTGAATGTTGTAATATTACTGAGAGGTGCACAGTGGTGTAATTTAAGTTTATTGCAATTAGACAGTAAGTGGTTATCCATGTAGGGCATTTGTGCATGCCTGCTTTGAAAATCAGTATTCAGTATATGTCAGAATTAAAATATTGATTAGAAGTGGAATACAAAAAATTAAAATCAATCTGACTTTTAATAACAGGGTAATAATATCTGACTGTTAATAACTGTTATTGGACAGCTCTTATTTACAAATGGGAAGTTTGAATTCCATTCAAGTTCATTACATTTCACTTACTAGCAAATAGCCTTGTGAAAGGTATTAATCTATCTCTTCTCTCCACAGCTATGGGTTAAATAGTAGGATTTGTATCCAGAAAAATCCTTTTCTCTCAAAAATTGTTATTGAAATAATATTTTTTAAAATCATTTCACCCCAAGTAAATAAATAAAACCACTGAGTCACTGGGGGTTACTGAGTGTGAGAGAATTTAAGTAAAAGAAAAACGTTATTAAGACCAATAAAAGAACAGGAATTAAGAAGGAAGAATATAATGATTGACATTGCATTTGAATTTTTGAATATCAATTTTAACTTGGAAGCAAGGAGCCACAAGAGTCTTCCACAAGCAAGAAGACCAAGAAAAGAAACTGTTAACATAGAACTCAACTGTAAAATGATGAGACCTTGCTGCCAATCTAGTACTGCTCTTAAATTCTTAGAGTCTAGTTACCATAGAGGAAAGTGATATTTATTTTTGTAGATACAAGCAATGTGGCTCAATTTCAAAAGGGAGTATAGGGAGGCTGGTCTTAAAACTGTCCTATCTTTAACTTAGCTAGTCACAATCACTGACCCACTTGAAGTACAATATTCCATACACCAAAACAACACATTCTTACTTACCATTCTTACCACTGTCATCATAATACCACAATGTCTTTATGAAGTTCTTATTAGTCTCTATAGACCATACTACCTTAGAGGATCAATTACCATGAAAGTATTTATAGAAAAGGGGGAAAAAAAGCAAAAATAATTATTCTTACAATCCAAAATAAGTTTTCCACAAAGGGTTCATAAGCCATAAAAAAAAAAACAATTTAATCTTCCAATATATCTGAAGGAATATCTGCTTTTCAGCATTAAGTCTATCTTTGGCTACAACATCACTGGAGAAAAAAAGGTATACTGTCCTTTACTGATTATATGCATTTGCCATTATATGCAGTATTTCTAGTTAATTCTGTAAATCTTGTATCACTACATGTTTTTACATGAGGAAATTCAATTTTTCTATAAAAAAAGTTATTTAAAATTGTAATGAATTACTTAATGAATTTTCAGTTATAGTTCGAAACCCGGTAGCTTAAAATTGTTTTCTTTTTTTTTTTTTTCTGAATTTTAGCATTATTTAAAAATGCTGTCTGACGCATGCTGTTGTTTTGATGGGAGTTTTAGGATTCATACTGTTTTCAAGGGCATTATCATGTAATGACACAAGCTATTACCAAGTAAAATTTTTAATTTTATTTGTGGCTCCATTATGCCATTTTGTGTTAATCTCATTAAATTTTTTTTTTTAATTTAATAAATTTATTAACACTGCTAATTTTTGTGAATTTTTGTTTTAAAATCTTCAGCGCATCAACAACAGAATGAAAATGGATGATGTGTGTGCCTGAGAAAGAGAGAGAGTTTAATGTTTGTTCATGTGTATTTCCTCCCAATTTTTATTTCTGTCCTTCCTGACTCTTTCATTTGCCTGTTATCTCTGCAAATAATTAGTTTCACAAAAATCCTTTCAAGATTCCATTCATTCCAAGTCACAAATACGGCTTTTCTTTTCTCTCTTTTTTTATTTTTTTTTTTTTATTAACCTTTCTGTATTTTTACATTTGCTCTTTCTATCATGACAGACTCAACCTTGATTTTATTTTAGCATGGAATCCTTACATTAGCTTCCTGATTCCCTCCCTTTATTTAAAGACTTTTCTCTCACTCATTTCCAAGTTCATAATAATTCATAAATATTGGGTCTAAACAAAACCTCATAGCATTTTTTCAGTGAATTTCAAAGACAATATTTACTTATTTCTAAATAGATTTATTCAACCACATATGTTGCAGAATGGTCAGTCCCTTGCATTGCTCCAGAAAATGCCTAACTCCTGCTGCAATGCTCTTAACAATAGTAACATCAGACCTGGAATGGAATGTTGCTGTCCAGTCCTCATTGTCTTGGCTCAACAAAGTTCAAAAGTGATTATGTAGCCCGTCAGAATGATGAATTATTCTCCAACTTGCAACCCTGATTCCACAGACCAAATGTCATTGTAGCAAATCCTTAAATGACCTTAGACCCACCAGCTCACACCTTAACATCTAGGACCAGCCCAAAAAAATGTTACAGCTTTAGAGGTAAGACTCACCATGGCACAAACACTGAAACAAATCATCCCCCATTTCCTTTATATTCCTTTGGTAATGAGTAAGTTTCACTTAGTTTCTTTTCCAGAATTGTTACTATATGGAACAGACTGCCAAGAATATGCTCCCCTGAGCATTACAATCTTAGTTTCTTCAAATAAAGAGTGAACCAATGATAGCTATCATACACATCATCATAACATGCACTTCATATTTCCATCTACTTTACAGCAATTTCACTCAGTATCCCTCTACTTGGGCCTTCTAATGGGTGAACTATAATAAGAAGAAATAAATATGAATATGGTGTAGTAGGATGTCGCAGTTAAGTTGTACCAATTTCTGCTTGGTCTGCAAAGAAATGTGAGGTCTGGTTTCATTTTGATAGAAGATGGTACTCTTCCAATAGTCCAATTTCAGATGCTTTTGTTTTTGACTGCTGCTTTTAATCACTCCGTCCGGCTGGGAAGAATAGTTGTCTGAATTTAATGCCTTATTTTGCGAAAGGAGCTTGTAATACACAATGTCCTTTCTATCTTACGAGATATATAACATCAACTTTGAAAGCAGATCAGCTTTTTAATTTCCCCAAGATCTTTTCTGTTCCACATTGTTGTAAACCATCCATTTTTTCATTGCCTCTGATAAATCTTTTCAAAAATGGTTTATGTTTGTTGCATTAATACAGACAGGTATATAGTCCTTTAATTTTTTTCCATTAAATTGTGAGGTACTCAAACATTTTAGCAAGTCACATATCGAAGTGTTTTCAAATGTCTTGTAACACTGAAATATATAGAATATCTTCACAATATCCTGTGTCATGTACCTAAAAGATTTATTAATGACTATATGCCTGCTGGAACCTACTTGGCTTTCCAAATGAAAATTTCTAATTCTGAACCTTCTGAACATCACTTTCAGCAATGGTGCCAGCTCTATAAATGGTACTTGTCTTTTTCTGCTGTTTGTATAGAGCTTTTTTTCCTTTCTGGAAATAAAAGGGTATCAAATAACAGAAATGTATTTCTCCAGTTTCCTTTATAATATAAAAATCATCTAAAAATCACAATCTAAAGATGAATTATACAGAAAGATATATTGAATTGTCACATTTCATGTGTTAAAATGCCACAACCCAATATTAAACCACTTTTGATATTTGCTAGCAAAGTAAAACTAAATTTCCATGGTAAATATCTGTATAATTCTGCCAAATAAGCAAAGTAAATATATATGTTTTTCAAATTATTATCCAGAAAATCAAGTTGATTTTTTTAAAAACCCTAATAATTTTCTGTCACTGACATCAAATAATTTTTAGGCTTAACCTAAGAGGGAAAAACAATTACACATAATATTAGTGAGTACATAAATTTTAAATGTATGGAAGATTCTTGAAATACATTTTGGGTGGAGTTCAATCTCCATCTTCTGTCTTCTTGGTACTTGTTCTTTTAGTGTCCTTTCTCCTCACTAAAGTTTTCTCATTCTTTTCCACTCTCAGTAATCTCTTGTGCCTTAGTGGCATTATCAACTTGCTTGGGGTGAAATGATTTAAAGACAAAAAAAAAAACTTTCTTCATTTAAAAAAATAACAATCTAATAAAAGAAAAAGAAAAAAAAATGTTAATTACTTACCATTTCTAGATTTTGTCAGAATTGATCTGACAGACATTTATTACATGTCTTGAGTTGTCTACTTTTATACAGTTTCTTCCTATCTTGGTAATTTGTCTATCACAGACTCTTTTTTTCTTCCTATCTTGGTAATTTGTCTATCACAGACAAGTGTAAAATGATCACTTTCTTCCCCAATGTCAATGACATTGGATTTTCCTAAAATAAACCATGATAATTTCCTTTCATCTTCAGGGCTAAATTTTCCATTACTTGTAGTCCTATTACTAAAGAAGACATTTTTTTATAAAGTCCTTTTTTTTAGTATTTTTTCTTTTTTTGTATTTTTTTTTTTTTTGTATATTTTCTTTTTTTGTATTTTTTTTTTTTATAGAAGCTTGGAAATAATATGGTATGTTCGGATGTTTATTTCTGTTTAACTTAGCTCTTGTATGTGTGAGATTATCATTGAAATTTATAGTGAATTAAGTAGAATTTATATTGTTTTATACACTGATTCATTCAGACTAATGTTGTGGTGGTAGATATGTTTATTTTGATGTGCAAGTATCCTCCATTCTTTTTTAAATGTTTATTGTAGTTTATAACCAGTATGAAGTAGAGTCACTTTCGCCACAAAATAATTCCACCACTGTTGTCTCCCGACTGAAATAAAGTAAGAAAAAAAAAGAAAATTGTCTGTCATTGATTCAGTCTCTGATGTATTATTTGGGTTTGGAGAATTGAAGCCAGAGATGACACATAAAATGCAACAAAATAAAGTAAGATAGAATGTGGCCAATTCTTAGGCTTTGATGAATTTTTCTTTTCGAAATCATTAGACTGAAAATAAAATAGTTTTTATTATTCATTTTCATTGTTCTTTGGTTAGTTTCTTTAGTTTGCAGATCACTTTGTGGTGAATTTGTTTTTTTTTTGATGCTTCAAAAATGGTCTCATGCCAGACTTGGTTGAATCAAATTGCTGCCAGTGATTCAAGAGAAGACTCAAAGATGAGTGAATCTGAAGATCAAATCAGTGTAATTAGGTAGCAGAGGAAAACAAGAAGAAAAAAAAATGACAATAGCCTTGTATTATAAGTTTGGATATCTTTTTGTTCTCTTCTTTGTATAAATTTTAACCTTTTTGGCTTTGGTTTATGAAGCAAACAAGATCTGACACAATATTTGCTGTTTTGTCTCTATCAGAAGCACCCAGCCAAATACAGTGAATGAGTTATGTTGGGAGAAGAACTCCCAAAAACAAAGCAAGATGTTTGTGTTTGTGGCAAATAAGCAAACCTTGTAGAATGAAAATTGGATTTGCTGAAATCTGTAGCCATTTCTACAGATAACATTATAACTATATGGAATTTCCAGATTCTGGTAAATCCTGCAATCAATTAAGGTATTCATTGCTACTACAGAACAATATAGTTGAATATTGTTTGTGGGCAGCTTTAGTCAAATACAATAAATCTTAATTTTCATTTTCTAATTGAAATTTTATATAAAATCCAGGAATACAACTGATTATCTTATCTTCAATCAATAAAAAGATTTTTATTGGGCTTTTTGCATTTCTCTTGTTTAGAAAAGTTTCTATTCTTGTATTACTTCAGAATATTGTTTACATCTTAATCAATATAGACGTTCTAGAGACAACATTTCGACCAAGTCTTCATCAGGTGTGCTTGATTGACTGATATAGGATATTGTTGATCATTGTGATATTTTGTCTATGCAGTATCAATCATTGTTCATTCCTACTGAATTAGTGCTTCACTAGCAAATCTAAGGATCTTATGACCTCTAGATGACAGTAACAAATGTATAACCACCTCCTATATCCACTGTACCACCACCTTGTGTCTATAATAATATCTATATGAACGAAAATAGAACAATAATAGTTTGAAATACTAGAATATTGACAGTTACTCATCTCAAAAATGAAATCCTAAATTATATTAGTTTCTATTGATTTCTTATTGATTAGTTGTTCATAATTAATTGTGATATTGCTTGAGTAATTCAAAGATAAAATTATTTGAAGAAAAATATCTGCAAGATTATTTTGTACCAAACATGAACACCAAACCTGTTTTCTGAAAACACAAGGTTTCTTGATTTAGTTTTATCATTCAATTACATATATATATATATTATGACACTTTATGTTTATACATTCTTTTTATAGACACAAATATTTAAGTAAATGCTCAGTTTTATAATAAACAGTATTAAACAACATTTACCAGCCTGAATGTCTAAGAAATTTTCATAGAAAATATTTGTCCTCCGACAGTATTCGAACCTGTATCCTATATGGAGCCGTCATATAGCCTGACATGCCTTTTAACCGATTTGGCCACAGAGGATCGTTCGAATAGCAAGGTTGTATTCTACTGCTTTTAAACTTCAATCATCCATGAATCTATATATATATATATATATATATGAATATATATATGTATTTATTTTCATGTGTGGATATTTATCCATTCAAAAATGTAATTTTTATCAAAAATTTTACACCCACCAAAAAAGGTGGGTGTAATTGTGATCTTTACAACTTCCCTGAATTGTCAGTAAGAAAAAAAAAGTTGAAGAGTGGTATCAGAAATCAGTTATATTGACTGGCTAAGAGACAAAAGATGATGCTGAAAAATGTCACCAAATGTTCCTATGACTGTGTCATGAGATCCTCACTGTTGCACAATATGTGGACTTGTATGCAGGTCACTAAAATGACTGAAGTTTCACAGAAGTTCCAAACATAAAAACTGAATGAGGTGGTAGAATCCTCAAATGTCAAAATCAATGGGAGAGCCCATCATACATACAGTGCTGTTCGGTAAAAGTAACTCACCTGATTTTTTTTACTTAAAAATGTTTTTGCCTATTGTTTTTGGGGTCAAACTAATTTTTAATCTTACTAATATAAAGACCCCTTCCCGACCACCTAGTAAAAAAGTTTACTCACCCTAAGGTATTTTATTGATAATTATAATTTTGGATATAAATGAGATTTAGGGAAAAAGTTATTTCCTGCAACTAGTAATCAATAGAAACATAAGCGAACAGCTTTAAATAAAGAATAATAGACGTATAATGTATTTATAATAGGTAATATAGTTCAAAATATTTAATAATCTATGTGTTCTCCTTTATTTTGAATAACCTTTTCAACCCTTTTTAGCATTGACTTGAAACGTTCTGGCAAATCTCATCTCCAAGCATTGAATTCTCTTCGAATATGAAATTCACAATCAAATCCTCTTTGTTGCTCAACTGCTTTCTCGAGAGCCTGTACTTTATAATGCTCCATACATTTTCTATGGGGCTGAGGTCAGGAGATTGGGGCGGCCATGTCATAACACTCGCCTGCTTCTCATCAAAGTATTCCTTCATCAATTTTGATTTGTGACAGGGAACATTATCTGGCATAAAAATGAGCTTGGTGGGATAGATTTGCACCCTTTCAAGAGAAGGGAGTAGACAAGACTCTAAAATTCTCTTGTACTGCTCACTAATAGGTTTTAAGAAACCAATTCCATGAAAAGAAAAGCATCCCCAGAACATTATACTGAACGGATGCTTGACAGTACTTACTGCTCAATTCAAAGAGCTTTCAAAGCTTCTTCTTCGGATTTTAGATCGCTTATCCTTTGAATTTAGCTCAACTTTTGTTTCGTCGGAGAAGAGAACATTTAGTAAAAAAAAAATCAGGTGAGTCACTTTTATCGAACAGCACTGTACATACATATTGACTATCAGGTAATGTAAGGCTTTTGGATTGTCCATCAGCCTTGACAACAGTGGTGACATATCAGCCTGCCCAAGGAATTCAGTATATAGAGCCATCAATGTATGTTGATGGTAGTAAACAAATTTGTATACCTTGGTGGGACCCTCAAATGGCATTGCTCCCTTGATGATGAGATAGTGTTACAGATTAAGAAGACCTCTGATACATTTGCAGCACTAAAGTTTCATTTCTGGAGCTAGAAGGGCATAAAAAAGCAAGCAAAAATTAAAATATATTAAAAATTATTAAAATGCCTGTGTTATGTCATCTCTGCTATATTCATGTGAGAGATGGATAGTCTATCCCAGACATCTGAAGATATTGCAACGTTTTAATCAATGATACCTTCAGTCTGTGCTTGAAATTCACTGGATGTCTCACACTCCTGATACTGTTGTTCTACAAAGGGCCAATTCACTCTCTGTGGAAGCAATTATACACAATACAGATTGCGATGGAGAGGCCATGTTATTTGTATGGCTGATGACAGAATGCCAAAACAATTAATGTATGGAGAATTGTAAATAGGGAAAAGACTGCAGCACAAGCCAAAACTTTGTTATATTATTAAAGAGTAACTATACAAGTGCAATATTGGTCTGGATAACTGGGACACTCTAGCTGAAGACTGGGTTTCTTGGAGAGCTGGTATTGCTGATGGCATCAAGATCTTCCGTGAGGCATCACAAAAATATTCAGAACTGAAGAGAGGGGTCTGGAAGGGATCCTTGAATTGCCATGAAGTGCCAACCTGGCCATGTGTCCTGTGCAGTCGGATATGTCTGTCCAGGGCGTGTCAGCTCAGCTCAGTCACTAGAAATCACACCAACAGTCTATTGCATATGATTTTGTAATAGCATGCTTTGGATGCCCAACCTGCACTATTGTATGTAAGTCTAAGTCAGGTCTAACAAGGCACATTGGGAGTGATGATGTTCAAAGTCAACTTCCACCACCCACAGATGATTTGATATGCCACATATGTAATTTGTGAGTCAACAGCCACTATATATATATATATAGAGAGAGAGAGTACATGGTGCGATGCATAAATTGTCATTTAAATTATGCAAAAAGGAAAATAACACTGACATCTCATTTTAACAGATATATTTACCAAAATTACACAAACATATTTTGAAATGCTAAAGAGTAAATTTATTCAGTAAAATTGCTATTGGCTTCAACCACACCCATCAGATGACATTTGGAATCTCCTGCAACTATTCTGGACAGTCTCCTTGTTTAAGTTGGTGAATGCTGCCTTCAGTTCATCTTTGGAGTTACAAGGAGTGTTGATGGTTTCTTGTTCAATTGTGCCCCACACATGATTATTATAATCAAGGGTCTTGTAGTTAGGGGAGTTAAGTGTCCAGATGTAAGGGGTGATGGTGATGTGGTCACAGAAATTGTCTGGCACCCATCACTTGCTTCTGCTTGTGTGGCACAGTGCAGTGTTCTGTTACCAGACATAAGATCTTGTAGCATCCACCTTCTTGACCCAGAGCAGCAGTACCTCCTCAAAGCACTTGATGTAGGCATTTGAGTTTCTGTGTGAAGATGAATGGATGCATAACATCATCATCATCACTAGTGATCACTCCAAACACCTTCGTATTCACCATTAGACTCGTCCAACTCTTTCCAAATCTGTCCTCAGATTGACGCTCAAACACTCTGAAATGTTCATATTGAAGCTTCCGGCATGAATGCTAGGCAAGATGTTTCCAAATTTCTGGCTGAGTGAATTGCGTCATGGTGCTCTTTTTCTCACAGATGGTGCCCAACTGACCCTACTATATTGTGCAATTGAGAAATTCAAAAACAAACAACGCACATGTGTGAAATTAAAAATATAAAATGGCGATAATTTACCCATCACACCATATATATTAAATGGACTTTTTAATGTAACATTAATTTCTCATTATTTTCATGATTATTAATATTAATTTAGTGGGTACAGATATTTGAGTTAACATTTCATTTTCTTTTTTTTTTTTTTTTCTGAAACTGAGATTAATGTCAACCGAGCCAAGATTGAGAATTGAGGAGGTATATTTTTCTTTTGTAGGACTTCTTGATCTGTACATTCATTTCAATGTTTAAGAAAATAAAAAGCATGTATATCAGCTGAAAACATTTGTAGCTGCTAAACAGCATTTAAAGTAATAAGAAATCTAATGAACTCTCACACCATCTTCTGCATACGAAGGTTTAGCAGCTCAGTTCTGAGACACAAACAGCCAGATTAACCATCCATCTGATTTTATTATAGTGGTGAAGAGTTGTGCGGAATCAACTGCATTTTTTGGAAGAAAAACAATCCAGAGAATTGATACATATAGTATGCCAAGGTCTACAAACAACTCTCCTCAGATTCTGAATTTAGAGTTGTTCTTCTCATAGACTGGTTGCCAACAAAGGCTGATGGGTCCAGTCTAAAGTAGAAGACACGGATTCATACCTTTCCCAAGGGTATTTGCACAAAAGGGAATGCAACGGACATGACTGGAATATGAACTTAGAGTACCAATTTCTTGTTCAGAGCCACTGACCAATGCACATCCTCTCAAATCAATTAATATGCGGTGTAACTGAGCTTGTGTATGTAATTTTCCTAATATCTGCAATAATCCGCATTGAGCTGTATATGTGTATCTATTTAAATGTAACTGTACATCGGTGACTGCAGTTGCATGTATGCGAATGTGTTGGTAAGAAAGAAGACAGGAAAACTAAGAAGCCGTCGCCGAATCCACAGATGTTTTCTATCAGCTGTTATGTCAGGCTTTTATCATTCTAGCACATTCTGGTTTCTTTCACGTTTTCCTTTTGAAAAAGCAATCACTGCATGCCAATCAAACATTCTGTCAAAACATGTATTAAGTTATAGGAGGAAAGTTTTTTTATCAGTTCTGGTTAGATTTACTGAAGACTTCTTTTTGTAGGAAGGTAAATGAAGAGCCCAGTTTCACCTACTATTTAACCTATAGTTTGGGGGAGGCACAAATTTTGTTAGTAGGACTTTTCAATATAAGCTGATTCTTATTAATTTCACTGTTTAAAAAAATAAGGATCAGGAATAGCAACTCAAACACATATACTAACTAAAATGATATTTATGGTTTTATATATATATATATATATATATATATATATATATCAAATTTTTTTTTTTTTTTTTACTTGAATCAGTGGGGGATATATTAGTGTTTAAGAGTATTTTTAAATTTTTTCCCTCCTGCTTATGGTTAGAATGCCTTTGATTTTAGTATAGTAGTTTGATATGTTTAGAGTTATTTGATGATGTATGATATTCATTTTATGTTTATATTCCCCATATCCTATATATATATATATACATATATATATATATATATATATATATATATATATATATATATGGGGTACACTCTGGTTGTATTTGACATATGAGGGTTAGCAACTGAGTTCCTAGGAACTGACAGCCAGACACCAGCATATATGATTTGATTATACTAGTGAAGGCTTTGTGCAGAACAACTGACACTTTTTTGAAGGGCTGAATACAGAGACCTGATGCACTATGTGCCACTAGGTCTCCAGACAATCTTCCACATGTCTTTCTCCTAGACCAGTTGCCATCCAAGACTATAGAACCCAGTCTGTCCTACTATTTACCCATAGCTAGAGGGAGAAGAGGATGATTAAAACCTTTTCCAAGGGTATTAGATTTAGTGAATGTAATGGATTCAAGTGAAATTCAAACTCGCCTCTCTGAGCTCTCAGTTTGAGCCACTACCCACTACTCCACCATGACCCCCCCTCCTGTATATATACTGATACTTCTGAAGAAGGGATTGATTTATATTTATTAATCTGACAGCTTTTTTTATTTAAAAGTTAATTTTAGTTGATACCAATATTCAAGTAGATGCTACATTCATTTATTAAACATCATATTTATTTATTTTTGACTACAGGTTTTAATCTTGCCAAAAGGTGCATATTTTTCTTTTAAAAGATTTTAAATACATTTGGGTTTGCAGACGAAAATAAATATACTACTAAATAAACACAGTGTCTCCTTAAATATGGATATCCAATAAAAATAATGTTGACATAATTATTATATATATATATATATATATATATATATACACACACACTAATATGATGTGGCTTCCCTCTGTCTTTTCTACAAATATTTTCATGGCAACTGCTCCAGCAAGCTTTTTCATCTCTGGTATCTCAATCTGAGAAGCTGTCACCAATTCCACAGATGTTTTCTATCAGCTATTATGTCAGGCTTTCATCATTCTAGCACATTCTGGTTTCTTTCATGTTTTCCTTTTGAAAAAGCAATCATTGCATACCAATCAAACATTCTGTCAAAACATATATATATATATATATATATATATATATATATATACACACACTGATATGATGTGGCTTCCCTCTGTCTTTTCTACAAATATTTTCATGGCAACTGCTCCAATAAGCTTTTTCATCCCTGGTACCCCAACCACATGAATTTAAGTGTGCTAGTAGATTGGCATGTAGGTCCCACCTTTTTACTGTTGAAATAGCTAAATGCAACCACCACTTCTACTCCAACAGTTTCTTTTCATGCACTTTCCACCTGTGGAACTCTCTTCCCTTGCTTCCCTGATAACTACAATCTTCAAAAATTTAAATACAACATCAAACGCCTTCTTCTGTCTTCTTGAATCCTGTTCATCTTTTCCCCCTTTCTCAATCCTTCCTATTCTCAGTCCTTCTCTTTCACTTTCCCTTCCTGTACAATTTACATTTAAAGAGAAAATGACATTTGTCAAATAGTGTTTATTTGCATATCTTGTCTACAAGGTGATCTGTCAATAGAAAACTTTTGGTGCTTCCATAAATTTATTTTCTTTCGTTTTTCTTTGAAGGATCACATTCTGAAGGGGAAGAAAAACAGTTTGTTGCTGAATGGCAGCAACCAGGTAGTCAAACAGAAAAAAAAAAGATACTGCTTGCTTTTCTTTTTTTTTTTTTTTTTTTTTTTTTTTTTTTTTTTTTTAAACATTCTTTTTCAAGTTGTTGTTTTTGTACACAAGGAATTTTGTATGAGAGTCAAAAGGCAAAAATGACAGGAGGGTTCACATCATATACGACTCTAATTTTTTCAGTTTTCTTTACTTATATCAATAATGCAACCGCTACCCCGTAAATGTTCTTATAGGCCAGACCATCATCTTTACCCATTTTCAGTGACCAAAGATCTCCATGTTCAGAGTTTAATCTGGCTTGGAAAATTCTCTAAGATGATCTTCTTTTATGTATTCTGTCACTTCAGGAGAAGAGCGATCATGATTCTCCACGACTTCCTATCCTTTATAGCTCCATACTCTGTTTGTCTATTTACTATCTCTCCAGACCTTATTCTGCCATCTATTTATTCAACCTTGTTATGTAGATTTGTTACTGTTTCTTTCTGCCTCTCTTGTCTTCAGTATGTCTTATAAGTATCAAAATCTCCAAGCCCTTTTTCCTCATTTCCTATTTACCTTACAATATCCCCATTACTCACATGTTCTATTCATGGTATTCTCAGCATCCTTCTGAAAAACCACATCTCTGCCATATAGGAGAGCTGATATTACAAAAGAAGTTGAATCAATTAATTAATCAATCTGCCAGCTAAAGCTTGTGGACACATGATGGATTAATGCGTAGTGGCTCATATTGAGGGATCAGAGAACCAAGTTTGAATTCCAGTCGAGTTAGTTACATTCACTCCCATGCAAATATCCTTGAATATAGTATGAATCCATCTTTTCTCCCCACCATGGGCATATGGGTAAACAGCCAAACAGAATAGTCTTGGCTGGAATCTGGTCTAGGAGAAGGACAACTCTGAATTTAAAACTGTATGCAACCCTGGTGAAGCATATATTATGCACTTAATGAAAGAATTGTAGAGTTTACAATGATTATGATCCTGACTGCAATCAGCTTTCACTGATTGATTTACCTAGAGCTTGACAACTCGGCCTTTTCTGGTATGTAACCTAAAACTGGTTTGCAGAAAGGATAAGATGCATTCATGCCATCTCATGGTATTAACCAGAGACCCACACTGGGTTATGTTGTGACACAAGATCAGTTCTTTAACGTTGTGAATCCGAGCGTGAACAATTGGGGGCCACTTGTCAAAATTTACACAGCCCTGCTTACACAGAAATTGGCACAAAGCTTGTCTTAGCAGAACATCGCTGGTCAAGGCAACAGAACAGATACTACAACTTGATCATAGTCTCTGGACCGTGAAAGACATAATTCATGCCATCTTGCAGGCATTAGTGAAATGTGAATGCAATAGATGAGGCTGAGACCTGAGCATAGATTGTCAGTTCTGCTTTATCTGCTAATAATTGTAATACCATGAATACATCCAAGCAGTCTCTAGTTTTCTTTATAAAGTATAAGTATCCTGTTCTAAATATGCTTGCATTTTTTGTATGAATTGCAAATTTTTGCATCTCACCTTCTTTGTTGCACCTGATGCATCTTGTAATATATGGACGTGGGCCTCATTTATTCCTTTATTCTGCTAATTGGAAATAAAAATGACACACACAGAATGAGAAAAAGATAGCTGAAATTTCTGGGATGCAACATGTTGAATGGATGTGTGGGAGGTGCGTTGGCTAACAGCTCAAAATGGGAAATAGGAGAGCTGAGTTTGAATTCCAGTTGAGTTTGTTATGTCCACTTATGCATAAATACCCTTTGAAAAGGTATGAATCCATCTTTTTGGATTGAATAGTGGGACATTTTGAGCTCAGTAGCCTTGATTGGCAATCAGTCTAGGAGAAGGACAACTCTGAATTAAAAACTGTATGCAGCTAAAGAAAGGATTGTACAGTTCCTATTGACTCTATTATCCCAACTACAGTCAGCTTCCTCCTCCTTTCCTATAATGTGGAAGAAGAGCTTGAAGAACTTGAGGCTTACAGGCCATATTGAAGACCTAATGAACAGGATGAGGCAATGGATCAGCTACCTGAACAATTTATGTGAATGGATAGCAGAACAAGGAGTGGGAGGGATAGTAAAAAGACAAACATTACAAAGAGCTAAGGATAGAAAATTGTGGAGTGCCATGATTGCCCACATCCTGAAGAAACATAGAACACAGAAGAATAGGAATATATTTGGATGATGAAAAATTATCTGCTTCAAAATGCTTACAGTACCCAGGGAAATTTTATGAAAATCTTTATGGTAGTACACAGTTTAATGCTATAAAAAAAACCCGTGTTAAAATTAATCCATAAAGTGTCACATTGGAATGCCAGTTCTCATCTGGTCGCTGAAATTACACAATGATAAAAATGGTCGGATAGATGACTGCTTGGGAATACCAGGTGCTGTAAGCTTGGATGTGCAGGTGGTGTAATAGATAATGACTCGGAATGAGAAATCAGAGAGCTGAGTTTGAATTCCAGTCAGGTCCATTATAATACCATTGGGAAAGGTATGAATCCACCTTTTCTCCTCCCAGGTATGAGTTAAATAGTAGCACTTGGATCAGAAAATCATTATTTCAAAAATATTCTTTCAATACAAAATGATATTTCAGCTTTAAATAATCTTAAAAAGGTTGATAAGCTGTAAAAACTAAATGAATCAATTTAAGTGTCAGTGGGAGGTTGACTACAAAAGTAAGACTACCCAATTATTAGAGAATAATATTTCTCAACCTATCCCAGCATACATTTGAAAAGATCAACTTCAAAATTCACATAAGTGTTCAATTTCATCTGATTGTCAATTAATAATTGGCAATGCACTTTGACATGTCATAAGGGTATGTGTTGAGCTGTTTGTGTTCAGATTTTTATACTGAAATCTGAAGATGCATTGGGATAGCCAGAGATACATTCCTAAAGATAAGCAGAACATTAAGAGATGGAAAAACTTTGCTAGAAACAAGGAAAAGAGTATTGAAATGGTACATGATATCTCTCCTCCTGTATGGAGGCAAATGCTAGACAATCACCTCAGAGATGAAGAAGAGACTAGGAGCAACAGAAATGTGGTTCTACAGAAAGATGCTGAGGATACCATGGACTGAACATGTGAGCAACAACAAGGTTTTAGAGAAAATGGAAACAGAAAGGACACTTATACTTAACATCAGGAAGAAGTAGTTGGAATTTCTGGGGGCATGTAATGAGGAAAAAGGGCTTGAAAATCTGATACTCACAGGACAGATTAAGGGAAAGTGGAACAGCATGTAATATACTTGATGGGTTTGAGTAAAGGGATGATAGAACGTGGTTTGGGAGAAATAGTAAAAAGACAAAATTTAATAAAGGGCTATAAGGGACAAGAAAATATGGCGGGCAATGATCACCTACGTCCTGAAGGGACATAGCACATAAAAAAAAGAAGCAAACCTCTTTATCTAACAAAAAGAATGGTTGTAATATAAGTATAAGAATGCTTGTAATATAAGTATACAAATATTAATATAGATGGTGTGATGAATAAATTGTTATCTAAATTACACAAAAGTGAAAATAATACTGACATCGGATTTTAATAGATATATTTACCAAAATTACACAAAAATATCTTGAAATACTAAAGAGTAAATTTATTCAATAAAATTGCTATTACTTTTAACCACAGACATTTGGAATCTCTTGCAACTCTTTTGGACAGTCTCTTTGTTTAAGTTGGTGAATGCTGTCATAATCCTTGCCTTCAGTTCATTTATGGTGTTAAAAAGAGGTTGTTGGTCTCTCATTCAATTGTGCCTCATACATAATAACCAAGGGGCTTGTAGTCTGGGGAGTTAGCTGGCCAGATGTAAGGGGTGATGTGGTCACAGAGATTTTTTGGCAGCAATGAATGGGTTCTCCTGCTTGTGTGGCATAGTGCAGTGTTCTGCTGCCAGACATAAGTTCTTCCAGTAGCCACCCTCTTGACTCAGGGTAGCACTATCTCCTCAAGGCACTTGATGTAGGCCTCTCTGTTGAGTGTGAGGCCCTCACCAACAAATTTGGGAGTTCTTATCAGAACAAGAAGAGTGAGTTTTCTGAGCTGTCATACCTTCATAATTACCATCCAGCTCTTTCTAAATTCTCTGCACTGTCTTCAAATTAACACCCAAAATATGCTGAAATATTTGTATTCGAGCTTCCAGTGCAAATGTCATTTCCAAATTTCTGTCAGAGTGAATTGTGCCATGATTCTATTTTTTTTTCTCATAGATGGTGCCCAGCTGACTCTTCTATAGTGTGCAGTGAACAAAATCCAAAACAGACAACATGCATGCACAAAATTAAAAATATAAAATGGCGACAATTTACCCATCGCACCCTGTATTTATATATCTGCTAAAATTCCTTATGTTCTAGGTATAGTGCACAGCTATTTTATTTTCTACAATTGAGCTATGATGAGAGAGAGAGAAACAAAAACTAAATAGTTTTTCTTTACTTTTTTTCTTTCTCGCTTTCCAATTATATTTATGGTGATTCTATTTTTTTCTTCCTGTCCATTTTCAGATACAGTACATTTTACATATTTGTAAGTGTACCAGTCATCTATGCTTTAAATATTGTTACCACATCTGGTCTGGTGCTTCTGCTATATATTTAGAGATTTGTGATGAAATCCAAACAATAGGTCCAATTTTATTGGTCCTGACCTGCTATCTTGGTTTCAGTCACTTTTCCACCAACATAACATAATTCTCCTGCAGTGAAGGGCTTTCAACATTTCATCTGTTAGAAGGTGGTTGTAGGATGGAAAATAATTTGTCATTCACAAGGACGCAAAGACACCTGGGTTCTATTGAGAGAGAATATTGTTTAAATATTATTTTCTATAAATACTTTCATGATAATTACTGACAAACTTTCCTCTTTGTTACCTAGACTTTATGAATTTACATGTAATATTAGATTGGCAGCAAGCTTTCATCATTTTAAAGTTGAAATGGCTCAATATAACCATAATTTCTATGCTAATAGTTTCTGCTATCACACTTATTTGTGGAACTCTCTTCTGGCTTCTTGCTTCCCAGTCTGATCATTAAAAATTGAAATGTAATGTCCCGCCCTGTTGGCTGGGGCTGTAGAATATGCCGTCTGCACCTCTACAGAGGGTTAAGATCCTCTCCCCCAAATAGGGCTTCCTGGGTAAGACGATAAACTACATCCAGCATCAAGGCCTCTGATCAGGAGATTTTGAGGAGCATGGAACCATCTCTTAATTGTTGGTCTTCTCATGTCCGCCCTGACCCGTGGTGGTAGCACCTGTTAGGGTCCCAGGTATGGGCAAATAGTTAACCCCGAAACTGGGGTAAAAACGCTTTGAAAGTGTAAAAATAGGTTTTAATACTTTGTAAAAAATTATTATCAGCAATAAATCTTTGAAAAAAAAACTATTACCAACAATACATTTTTGAAAAATAGAATATTACCAACAATACGTTTTTGAAAAAGGATATTACCAGTAATAGATTTTTGATGAAAAAATTATTATCAGAAATAGATTTTAGACAAAACAAAATATTACCAGCAATAAAAATTTTGTCAGGATTAAATAACCCATTGCGGATGATATGCCATAAAACAAATCAAATCAAACCAAACCAAACCAAATGCAATGTGTCAATCATTATCTTCTGTCATCTTAATTCCTGTTCTTTTATTGTTCTCTCACCTTATTTATGACTTTATTTCTCATATTCTCTTTCACTCATTAATCCTTTGCATCTGAGTGGATTTATTACCTTGTTTGGGGTGAAATGATTATAATATTGTGGAAAACTTATAGAGACCATGAAATCCTTGGTTGTATTGAAAAGAGCAGCCTTAAGAGAGAGAATTTTTGTAACTTATATTCTTTGTTAGATAAATGCCACTTAACTATTTGTGAGTATAGAGAAAAACCAAAACAAATATATAAAGTTTCAACTTTTGTTGCACCTAAATGAAGTGAGAAAAATGGAAAACCCAACCAGTGTTATTTTCTTTTTTATATATAACCTTAGGGAATGTGTCCCACATGGGTGGAGGGACAAGGAAAAAATCTCATGCACTAGAAACTGCAAGTTTCTTATAGTAGATCATATTATCTCCACATTAGCAACCTGCTGACAGCCGAACAGAAAATATATCTAACCAGATTTATAACCAATATTTCAACTATGGTTGGGGATTGAGATGGTATTATGTTCAAGAATTAACAAAAAATACGCCTCAGACACATTGGGAACTGGAAAGTAAATATTCAGATTAACAAAAAAAAGACCTTCTTGCATTTTCCAATATTTTCTTCTTAGTAGTTTTTCAATCATTGCATGTTTATAAGGTTCTCAAAACTGAAGTGCATTTAATTCATAGAGCAAAGATAAATATTTTAAATCATCTCTTTCTTCACTTCAGCACCAATCTAAGATGTCCACGTATAGGAAGAGCACACGTCTTTCGTTCTTTCTTCCTATATTCTTTTATTCAACTACCAAACCTTTCACTTTCACAAAAGCAACAGACAAAAAAAAACAAAAAAAACATATACTTATTATTTTGGAATATATTTATTAATGCAAATTAAAGTTAACATATTGATTAAAATAAACCATGAAATTTTAATTTTATTTGAAAAACAGGTCTGTGATGTAATCAGTCCTGACTTGGCATCTCAACTTCAGACACTTTCCCACCATCTTGACATGGCTTCCCTTTGTCTTTTCTATAGATATTTTCATGGCAGTTATTCTAATGTGCTCTCCTCCTTGGAATGTCATGAATTTAACAACACTACTAGATTAGCAATTAGGTCTCATCATTTTACTGTTGAAATAGCTAGATGTAACTGTAATTACTGTTCTAATAATTTCTTTTCTTGCACTTGTCATCTCTGGAACTCTCTTCCAATTTCTTGCTTCACTAGCATCTACAATCTTTAAAAATGTAAATGCAACTTTATTCTTCATTCTCTGTCTTCCTAAACCCTGTTCTTTTATTGTCCTTTCTACACACTAAAGTCTTCTATTTCTCTTCCACTTTCAGTAACCCCCTTGTGTCTTAGTGGCATTATTGCCTTGTTTGGCATGAAATTATCAAAAAAAAAAATTGCCCCCTCCCCACAAAATGATAACCCTGTTTTATTTATTTATTTTCTCTATAGTCCACACTACCCTTTCATACTTCCTCTTTTTTTCATAGAACCAGATAGCATTGATGGCACATATTTTTTTTACTCACCCTGGAAATAGAAGACTACATTATTTACATGGAGGTTGTTACTAACATGATGCGAGAAGAATAATTAAAAATAATAAACACTTACATTTATAAATAGGTTGTTTTGATCAAATATAGTAAATGCTGGTGTGTGAGAAAGCCTTAGTTCTTACTGAGGAGAGGAATTACCTTTTCCTCTTTCTGACCAAGCTCTCTAACATTCAAGTAGATGGGTTGGGGGAACTGGCTGGTTACATTCCTTACTTTGAAAATCAAACTAGTTACATTCTATGAATGCTGATCAGACGCAGCACTATCACAAAATCATGATGATTGGATGTTCCCTCAGGGAGGCTCCATGCCTATTGGGGGTCTTAAACTCAAGCCAGACCTGAAGCAGCTTGTGTATATAATCCATTGCTAAAGATACTGGAAAAATTGTGATTCCCTGTACAACTCCAGTAAGTACCTGAGTCCTTGTGCTATTGTCTGCCTTTATAAGAGCCAGGTCAGGTCTAAAAAGAAGTATTGCAGCTGCTGAGTTTTCACTTTCCAGTCTCAATAGAACCCAAAAGTGTCTTCTCATCCTTGTGAATGACAAATTATTTTCCATCCTACAACCCCCTTCTAACAGATGAAATGTTGAAAGCCCTTCGCTGCTCTTTTGCTATTTCTATGGAAAGTGCTCAGATAAAATACATTTCTTACTTCCACCAGTTCTAAATTTCATAACTAAGAACCACCATGCAACACACCTTGTAGCGAACCACCCTCATTTCCTTCATATCCCATGTAAGTTCCACTTGAACTGCTGTTCTGTTCAAGAGGATGTTTGCCCTTATCACTACAATCCTAACCTATACAAGTTAACTGTTATCTTTCCCACATGTCTGTATAAACTGTGCTTCTTACTCTGTAATCTTTTACCTCAAGTGGCTCACGGGCCTTGTACAGGGTGAACATCACTGTGAAGAAAAAAAAAATTAGTCAGAGATCTGGCCTTGAGGTATACAAAAACATGTCAGAAATAAGTAGATAAGTGTATTTTCAAGCAAGAGCCTTTATTTAATGATCTAAATGACTGAAGAATATTTTATGATGCAAATCTAATATTTGGTTGCCTTACCATTAGTAAAGTTTAAAGTTTTTACTCTTTCAGGAGTCGAAGTGATTAGATCTGTTATCTCCTCTTCTGGGATATTAAATCAGGCTGCATTCAAAACAGAAACAAATAACAATTGTGGAAGGTTTTTCAGATATTTTCCTATTTTCCAGTTCAAAATGGCCTAGACATGATCACTTGTTATGCAAATATCTTGTTACCTTTTGAAAACTGCTATGCTTCTATTTTGGTTTTACTGACTGGTATGGGACTTTATTCTCTATGAAAAGGTGCTATTTTTGTTAATGAATGTGGGAAGTGCTGTCTGCAGAATGGATATGAATTTTTCTGAACTGCTATCCTCATTTTCTTTATTCTATAGATATGTCCAGTGCCCCAAATTGCTCTCTACGCCATAACAGGAATTTTGACACATGTGTTCACAGACAGTAGATAGTTTAAACAAAACTTTTGATAATGCAATTTCTAAACCTAGTTTTTATCTGTTTCTAAAAGTTTTACTGAAAAGTCAGCAATGTACCAAAACTCCAATGGTCTGTTCAAAATTTCATTTATATCATGTATTTTGTTTGTTTTAAGAAATGGCTTTTTTCTGGCTGCTCATAATGTTTCTTGTTCTAAGAAATGGCTTTTTTCTGGCTGCTCTTAATGTTTATTCTTTTATGAAATGGATTTTTTCTGGCTGCTCATAATGTTTCCTGTTCTAAGAAATGTCTTTTTTTTCTGGCTGCTCTTAATGTTTGTTGTTTTATGAAATGGCTTTCTTCTGGATGGTTTTAATGTTGGTACCATATTTTCTTATGAATAATAAAACTTGAGTATAATAAGACCCTATAAAGCTAAAAATTGGGAATAAATTACATCCTTGACTCTAATATGCCTGATAGTGCAGCCATCACTATGTAAAATGTATAAAAATGTTTTACCATATTATAACCATAAAATCTCAATATTGCATATATTTTTCACCATATTAAAGAACAGAAATGAATAAGATGTTTAGCCATTTCATGTTTTTTCTCCTAATTTCTGTTTCAAAATTTATTTTTGAATTTTCAGGCAAAAATGCTTTGTTGTAACATTAAGGTTATCAAAATATGACAGATATTGTGTGTTCCTTTATCATTTTTATTCTGTCCAAGAACATCTCTTTTTCATGGTGTAAAGTAAAAGAAATCAATACAGAAACAGGTTCTAGTTTAGAAATGAACCCAAGTCTCTTCAAATGGTGAAAGGCAGTTAATATATTGATTTTCAAAATCTTATCAATCTCTTCCATCAAAATCTTCAGTTTATTCTCCATAATAACAAGCAGAGGGTCTTCATTGACATCAGAAGGTTGCACATTTTGACCATCTGAGCATGATTCAAATAAACCTTCTGAATGTTTTTTGTTGTGGTTCTGATACCCAATTCCACAGAGCATAATATGATGAAGGTGCAACTTTTCGTCTTCCGTCTTTAAGGCATTCATTTGTGAAAAAAAAAATCAACATTCAACAAAGTCTGACTTGCAACTGAACAATGCAAGGTTTCCAATCTAAAACACACCAGAAAATGGTCCTAAAACAAATACCAGTGTCAAATTGCAGTCGTTTTATATTAACAAGGAAAATCTGGCATAAACTTTTGCAATGTTCTGATAGATTTAATTTCTGTTGTGAAGTTGTTGTTTTTTTTTTTAACTTAATTCCACCCAATACAAGTCTTGATAGCCACTCAAGGTAAAGGGTTACAGTTTGAAAAGGACGGGTAAATGAAAGAAATCTGAATGGAAGAGAAGATGATCAGAAGTGGATATTATGGGACTGAGAACAGGTAATTAGTGTCCCTTGACTTGAAGTCATCAAGATTAACATATTCATGGAAGCATGCACACGAGTGTCAGTTCTTGGGGAAAAAAAGATGTCTGTGTGGAACTTACTTCTTACATTTTGAATACTGGGGAAATAAAGATGATTTAACTCTGTGGAAATAGCATGGCATTTCCTAAATGTAAAGGTCTGAATTGGTGGAATGAAAGAGTGTAACTTGTCTGAACGTTTACCATGGAAATAGTCATAGGTTTGCAATGTTGTGTCTGTATAAAAGAGGCCATCGAGTAGAAATTAAGTGATCCTCTGCAAAACTGTATTAACAATTTTCAAATCTGTTAAAGTTGGAAAATGAGGATTGTGTAGCTCCAGCAAAGTTATATCAGCAATACTCCATTTTTGTCATAATCTGACTCTTGTATAGATAAAATATGGCAGGCAGTGTTGGTTACTTCCTGGAGTCATATAGAGAGCTGACTATTTTCAGCTTTTTTTTCTGTAAATACTTTCATGGCAATTATTTTGGTGAACTTTCCTTTATGGCACCTAAACTTGATGAATTTTAGCTCAGTACTAGATTGGTGGCAAAGTCTCATTATTTTACATTTGAAATGGTTAGATTTAACCATAATTTCTAATGCTAAGAGTTTCTTCTATTGCATTTCTCTTTATAGAGGTCTCTTCTGGTTTATTGCTTCCCCATGAAGCTTGATTTTCAAAAATTTAAATGCAATCTTAATTGTTATCTTCTGTCTCCTTTATTGTGTTTTTATTGTACATATATGTTTTGTAATACCCATTTGTAGGAGAGACTTTGTAAATCACAGATACAACAATTGTAACACCTTCGACCATTACTTGGTCAGACGCCGCTAATTCCCATATATATATATATATATATACATATATATATATTTCCTTTACCCATCACGTGATCGAATTATTTCAAGATGAGGTTGACTGCTTGCTCTCTGGTGATCCGTGTTCAAACTCAAGTGTTGGCAATGACAATTTTATTCTTATATGACAATATGAGAGAGAGAGAGAATATTGTTTCAAATTTGTTGTATTTATAGGAAAAGAATGCTCAGTATTGGAGAGAGTGTGTTTATAAATATAGACTTCATGATTGCTTACCTATTATTTTATTTACTCATATTCATTTGTTTTGTTTTTTGTTTTAATATTTTTTCACAAACAAACCTTGCCTGTTTACAGACATACTTCCTCTAACTACCCAACAAGCATAAATAAACAATATTGGGTTCATGGCCATAAATAAACCTTAACTTTAGGCCTAAACAAAAGAAACTGGAAAGGGTCAGTTTCCCCTTCCCCCACTTCTCTTAATCTGCATTCCACCTATATATTTATATATATTTCATTTTTGGAACTCTCTCTCAGCTTCTTGCTTTCCAGTCAACTTTGAAGCTGTAAAATTTGAAGACAATGACACTCATTATCTTCTGTCTTATTAATTCCTGTTCTTGTACTGTTAATAAATAATAATAATAATGTTTGCTTTTTCTTGTATTATTTCACACTCATTAACCACTTGTGTCTTAGTGGCTTTATTGCCTTGCTTGGGGTGAAATGCCTCAAAAAAATATATACAGCCTAAATACTCAAAGAGTAGCGATACTTGGTCCAAAGATTGCATTGAAGTGTGAAAATGACAATCATCATTCAGTGTTGATTCCTGTGTCCATACTGTAGCTAAATCTCTCTCTCTCTCTCTATATATATATATATATATATATATGTATATTTGTACAGTATTTCTGTACTCTTTTCTTGAAGATGTCTGTAAGCATTTTAGCCATAACATCCACCACAACTTTAATTTCATTTTTAAAATTTCTTTTCTAAATTTTGCGGTAAATTTAATTTGAAATGAACTAGAAAATTACATGCCAGTTTTCTCATGACATGGCCACATAGGTATATCTTACATTTTTTTTTTTTAATTATTAAATTACAGTTGATAATTAGAGAAAATGAAATTGTAGTAATTGATTTTGGTGGGTGGGGGAATTATTTCAAACTTACACACAATGAACGATGCACACATCAGTTCAGGATGCAGGTGATCATGACTCTCCACAGATTCTCTTTATTACTTGTTGATTGCCATGTATTCTTGGGAAAGAATTGATTGGTTTCTTGTTGCATTTTCCATAGTCTGGAATTCAAAGTTTACCTTCTCTTAGACTGGTTGCCACCCAAGGCTAGAGAGCCCAGCTTAGGGGAGAAGACATATTCATACATTTCCCAAAAGTATTAGCATGAAAATAAATTCAAAAAACTAGTGCTAAATTTAAACTCTGTTTCTTCCTTTATGTAGCAAGTTAAACTACTTGCACCTCCTACTCTCTCTCTCTCACACACACACACACCTGTCCTGGGTAAGATGATAAACTACATCCGTGTCCTGGGTAAGATGATAAGCTATATCCAATGGCAAGGACTCTGATCAGGAGGTTTTGAGGAGTGTGGAACCACCTCCTAATTGCTGGTGTTCCCAGGTCCATCCTGACTCAGGGTGGTAGCACCTGTTAGGGTCCCAGCTATGGGCAAAAAGTTAACACCCAAACTTGTGTAAAAATAGGATTTAATACCAGAAATATTTTTTAATAAAAAAAAAATTATTACCTGCAATAATTTTTGAAGGAAAAATTATTATCAGCAGTAATTAAAATTTACAGTGAAATATATAATGTTAGAGTGTGTAGATTTTGATCTAGTGCTAACAAAATATTACCAAGTAAGTAATTTAAAAAAATTTACAAAAATAAAACTATCCAAGATTGTAAATTTCCTAAAAGAAGAAGTTGGATTTTACTAAAAAATATGAGTAATTGAAAATGGTTCAAATATATATGTATACATACACACCTTTTTTACCAAACTATCGCTATGAATCTATTTCAAAAATTTTGTTAGCATTAAATGAGGTTGATATGCCATAAAATAAAACAACCCCCCCCATACACACACATAGCAAATATGGAAAATTATTAAATAAAGTAAAAGTTTAATATTTAATGCAAAAGTCTCTCTTGTACATACACATGATTACTTTGTACCATGCTCTGGAAGTCAGCCTGGATTCATAGTTATTCATGACAAATATAGTTAAGGTATTTGTGTCTTTTGATAAATACTCAATTACAACATGATGTCTTGTGTCAAAGTAGAAGATGAAGCAGATAAGTCATTAATCTTGTTAATCTGAAATATTCAGGAGAAAATTTCATTTTCTTATTTTATTGTATCAGAGTTTGTTTGGGGAGGGGACGAAGATATTTGCTTTTATTTTTGAATAAGTAACCAGATACAGTGATAGCAATCTGGGTTGATTGATTGTTTCATCAATACACTGTCCACCCCTATACGAGAAGATAAATATGTTCCTTCTGTCACTTTTTCACACTGAATTAAGCAACACAAACAAATTTGAAAATGTGCAGAGCTGAAAGTTTTAATTAGAATCAGAGAAGCAGAAAACCATTCTTCAATGTTGCATTACTTTTTGTTTGCATGCTAGAGACGGCCAAAGTAAAACTGAGTATAAGAAATGCATAAACAATTTGACTTTCATTAGTCTGTATTATTTAATTTAGAAGATGATCGGAGTTAGATCAGTTGTGTCCAGAAGGGTTTGTATTCTTAAGTGACTGTTGGTCGTGAAGTGAATTGCATGATGTGATTCTGGAATGTTTAAATGAATTATATTGCTATATTTTACTTTTGATCTGACATGTTTTGAGAAAGTATATCTTGTCACAAGGGAAGAGTAAAATCCATATTAATAAGATGAAATTTTATCACAGAACATTTTCTCCAGCTCTAGCAGAATGCTCACACGTGATTCAACTCACTCCAGAGTTGATGGTCCTGGGTGCCCCGTCTAAGGATCTGAGATTGATTTCTATCCATTTGATTTTATTGTCATACTATCTTCCTCATTGGGATAACCTCCTTCTTTAGATGTAACTATTAGTAGGTTGGTGCAAAAATAATGACGGTTTTTGACATTAAAAAATACGTCAAAAACCGTCATTATTTTTGCACCAACATAATATATAACCTACGAGTTTTTTTTTTTTTTCCATCTTTATTAAGGTGACAATTAAGGTCTGGTCAGTTGCATCTAGAAGTATTTGTGCCATTATGCAATCTGTTAGATGACTGTTGAACAAGAATTACATGATGTGGTTCTGTAATGTTTTCATTTTCTTAAGAAGTCCAGTTTACACAAACTTAATTTTATATGAATACTACCTTATGAAAATTGAGATGTAATAGAATGGAGGATAACATATGATAGATTTGTGACAAGAAAACCCTTACACTAGCCCTAGAAGCACATGTCAGCATCATTTGATATACTTAAAGGCCATAGTCACTCAAAATCTCAGATAACTTTCTTCCTTGATTTTGTGCTGACATCTCAGAACTACATTTTTTAATTTTTTTTAGATTAGTAGGGATAGGAAAGATATTTTGATAGTGTCACAGATATTAATGCTAACTTTTGCACTAATACCCTTAGGGAAGGCATGAAAATAGAGTAAATTAGGCTCTGTAAGTTTGGGTGACAATCTCTCTAATTGAAGGGATATTCTGAATTCAAAACTATAAGAGAAGGCAATGGATAACCATTCCACTATCTTTCTCAAGAATGCATCATTATCACAGAACACTCTTTCCACCTACAGCAGAGTGTGAACTCAAATTTTCGCATCTGATTCATTTTAGTGTCCCTGACCTCTAAATCACATTTCAGGCTCATCCTTTTACTGATGACCATGCATTCTGTCTTCTTATTTATGCTTAGTCCCTTCTTCTTGCTCTCCTTTGCTACCTTCTGTAGCAGGTTTTGTAATTTATTTTCCATGTCTGTTATCATCTTATGTTGCTAAGATTGTGGCTGCCAATGATGACTCCTGGTAGGATTTCCAATTCTCTCAGAATTGCCTCACTGTATAGGTTGAATAAGTCTAGTGAGAAGACATATCCTTGCCTTACACCCCTATAGGCTACTGAGTAGAAATTATTGTGGATCCAAATGCACTTATTTTTATTGTATAGTGTTGTTTGCTAACTTTTTATTTATTGATTACTTATTTGTTGTTTATTATTATTATTATAATCATCACATTTACTTGTGTCTATGTGTGCATTTGTAGTTTGTTAATTTTTTCATTACTTTTCTTTTCTAATGTTCACCCAATACAAGGCCCAAGGACCACTCAAGCTAGAGGGTTACTGTATGAAGTTGTATTAGCATAAGAAAGAGCAAAATGAAAGGAAATGTAGACAGCTAATTCTAGACTTAAAGAGGTCAAGAGTTAGCGAATAAAGTTTCAAATTTCAGGTAAAGATGTTAGGAGTATACAGTTGAAGTAGATTTTAGAAAGGAATGGAAACTCAATCCTAGACAGGAAACAAGAGATGGACCTCTCCTCCAATTTAAAAGACTGGGAAAGAGTGTATTTACTTAATTTGTTGATTTTTTGTTTTTCATTTTATTATTATAATATCTATCTATCTATCTATCTATATATATATATATATATATATATATATATATATATATATGAAAGTGATAAGGTGGCATTTTTCTCAGAAAATCAAACTGAACCTGATCTTGTATGTAGAATAATTCTTAAAAGAATTAAAAGCACTTGGATTATTTACTTATAAAGGACAACAATAGTAATGAGAATTTTAGAAGATTCTTTTCGTTTTGCATGACCATCATGTAGCAATTGATGTGCTACGAGGTCATATTCACTATTTACATTATTCGGACTATTGTCCTCATCTTTGTTGCCATATTTATTACAATGTTTTGGCTGTTGTACACTCCGGCCTTCTTCAGGTAGTTAGAATTTCAAACTGAACCCTTTATTTCACTCATTGGGGTAGACTGTTCTAGTTCCACATGCTATGTTTTAATGGATGTCAGTTATCAGTTACCTCCTGTTAATTCCCCTCTGCAAGTTCTTCACTGCCCTAACCAGGTATTGAACTCACACTCTTTGGGTCCTGTCACTGGATCTAACCAACACCTTTATCCACTGTGCCATGTGTCCTTGAGGAAGGCTGGAGTGTACAATGGCTGAAATGTTGTAATAAATATGGCAACAAAGATGAGGACAATAGTCCGAATAATGTAAATAGTGTACATAATACTTCATCTCAAAAATATAGACAGATACTGTGGTCATTCATATCGTCTAATTTTTTGTGTAGTGGTGGATTGTAACATGTTTTTATTTTTGACTGTTGATCTGAAATAAATATACGTTAATTTGCAGAGTTTATCCTACATGAATCTTGCATTTTTATGTAATAAAAATTCTGCTTATCTGTGATTTCTAGTTTTTCTCCAATAATTGGATAAATAAATATCATAATTATTTTTTTATTTCCCTATTTGAATGAAAAGTTGATTGGAACAAAATAATTTGAAAAGAATCTCTTAGATGTTTGTTTATGAGTCAAATTAATGTTTTTGTTAATTTCATATCTCCCAATATGTTTCAATGTACATGTTGTTGCTGTATGATAATGGTTTCTCTGGATGGAGAAAACAAACTTCTTTGGAGAGCATAGTGTTGCTTGTTTTAAGGGAAAAGCGATTTTATTTTATCTAGATATGTGATCCCCTAATTGGAATGAGAAGGGAACTGTTATTTGTAGAAAAAAATAGATCCAAAGATGGTTGAAGAGATATAGAGAGACAATGAGGAGAAGAAGAGAACTGTCTCATTTACAGAAACAAATAGGTCCAAAGATGTTTGAAGAGAGATTTAGCATCCTGTTTTGATTAAGTACACACCTTATCAAGGAATTTAGAATAAATGACCCAGGGCGACTAAATTAATATATTTGTGAAACAAAAGTGGGGGCTTATTTGGATCTGGGAGTTTGAAAACAAGAGGTAAATTTAATTGAAATATGCTTTCTTTAAAAGTTTTAAGTGTCGCATCTTCTAAATCAAGTATTTATAGTAAGTTTAATGCTTTTCATCATTTTCGCCACAAAAAGAATTTGAACTGTTAAGATCTCAGAAATTATAAGGACTTAGAATATTTGCACAAGAATGCTTCTTCGGCTCCATTATTTGTGTGCTAGAAAATCAATAATATAGCTGTAAAGTGAGTTATTGCAAATATAAAACTTTAAAGAAAAACAACCAGTTGGCTAAAAATAATAAAAGTAATAATTTTATTCATTTGCTCAATATTACGTCTTTGTGTCCCTCATAAAAGGTAGCCATCTTGATACTAGAACCTGGTCTATTATTTTTGTCTCCCAGAAAATTTATTTTTAGTAAATAAACTAAAGTGCAAAGGACAACTGGTCAAAGGGTTTCATAGTTCTTTGATGTTAGCCATTTAGCTTGCTGACAAAATATCCTAACTTCAGTTTTAATTTAACTTTTCCAAATTGACTTGAGAAGATATTTATAAAGGACGACAATTTTTTTTTATTTTTAACTTTCTTTAATCCTTAGTTTTTTCATACTTAATATGAAATTGTTTACTGAACAGAGTTGGTAATAAATAAAGAAAGTTTAATCATAAAGCTTAAATAAGAATTGAAAATATTGGAAACCATTTACTGCTGTCCTGTGATCATAAATGCAGAAATGGTTTCAAAAACCATGCTTCTTTCTTAGAATTTCTTATTTCTTCATGCCTTTTTTTTTTTAATTTTTGTAGTCATTTCACCCCAAGCAAGGTGATAATGCCACTAGGATGCAAGGGATTACTTGGAGTGAAAGAGAATGAGATGACTTTAGTGAGGAGAACTGATAATAAAAGAATAGGTTTCAGGATGACAGAATATAGCAATTGACATTGCATTTAAATTTTTGCAGATTGTGGGTGGTAGAGAAGCAAGAAATCCACAGGCAAGAAGATTAAGAAAAGAACTGACAGATGCATCTAGCTAGTTCACCAGTAAAATGGTCAGAATCAAATATTTGTAGAAAAGACAAAGTCAAGTCGGTGAGAAAGTAGCTGAAGTCATGATGCCAGGTCAGGATCAATTACATTACAGACCTTTCTTTGAATTTTATCCAGAATCTTGAAATATATAGTAGGAGCCCCATACCAGATATGGCAGCAATATTCAATGCACTGACAAATGGTAGATTTATAAGGATGCAAGATGGATTCTGATGAGAAAAATTGTTGGGCATGACACATAAATATTTACATTTGTATAATTTTGATGGTTGAAAACCTATTTTCACTGCAGTTATTTTTTAAGTCTATTTTAGAATATGTCATTTATTTAACTAAGTATTTTTCTTTATTTTTTTATTCTGTGCATTACTCCAATTGGCATTGATAAATGCCCATTACATGGTGCAGTTTAACTTCTATAAAAAGACAAACATTTCCTTCCTTCCTTCCTTTCTTTTTTTCCAAGATGTAGCAGATGTAGATGAAGGCATCCCTGCTGGGATCATTCTTTTCCCCAGTTAAATAATGACTTAACTTTTATGTCATCACACAGAGACAATTTTTAATAGTTAATAGCTAAGTTTTTAATGTTCTGTTCTTTTCCATTGTGTACGCATTAATGTAACTTCTTTCTGTTGTCAATACATGCATTGTCATTTGTTTAAAACCCATATTTTTTTTGTTTCTTCATCTTTACCCAGACTCACATGAGTCCCCCAAATATTGCTTGCAAGACAAACGTACCAGGAGCCATTAAATACGTATGAAGAAAAGTCCACACCTCACAACAAAACTAGTGACCCATGCAATAATTCCAAAACAGGTTTCTCTTTTCTCTTAAAAGTAATACTATTTATTGTATATTAAATGTGCACTTAAAAAGTTTATTCTTCCATTAACCTCTTAATGAAAAGAAAAACACAGGTTCAATTGAATCTGATTAAAATAGTTTGGCCATTGCCATGTTTGTCTAATAATGAACTACAGCAAATGACTCATGTAAAGATTAGCTGCACATGACTGACCAGTCTTGACTAACAGTATTTGTCCAATTTCGATTTTTCTTTGCCACAGTCAACACTTTTTTCTCCTTTTGCAATTGAAGAGAATAAAATTCAAGTCTCTTCTTCTATATTTGCCATTCGTTGGCAGCAGGGCCACAAGAACATGACATTTTGCTTCAAATTATTAATGTCCATGTTTAATAGAAATTGATCTTTGCCAGATTCACTGTCTGTGAAAATGAGCCCGAGGAGAGAGTCTAGAAAGATTTTATGATCTGAAATAGATTCTAGTGGTTGCCATGGGAGGAATAATTTTGAGAGTATATCCTCCCCTAAAGCACTAAAACATTGGCATTTATTTAAAATATATATGATATTTGATCTTTTTTTTTTATTTTCTAGTTATGTACTTCCATTACTTATACTGAATTCGCAACTAGAATGTCAAATGAGTTACATGAGAATGCACAAGTGTATTCTTTTTGTACATAAATGTATGTTTTAGGGAATAAAATGGTCAATGGAATATCTGTTAAGCTTTTTTGGTGAGTTGCTCCTGGCATCAAAGAAGTTCTTTGATTTCAGGCAGAAACTGGTCGAGGAACTTGCTGAAATTATGCATAATGTTCCAAGTACTTTGACCAAGAAAAGAAATTGTAGAAGGCAAGAGATAACCAGTGGAGTGTTTATGTTATTAATAGTCAAGTCTTAATTCCTGTTCTTTTGTTTATTTTTTTTTTCTCTCTCTCTCTCTCTCTCTCTCTCTCTCTCAACAATATTTTCTTTTTCTCATATTCTCTCAGACACAGTAACCCCTTGCATCTTAGTGGCTTTATTGCTTTGCTTGGGATGAAATGATTTAAAAAAAAACGTCTGGAGTTTGAAATGAACATGGGTTCACATGCTATATATATATATATATAAATATATATAGAATAGATTTTAGCATCTCATTTCTAAAATGACTTTGTAGTTCAAAAGCATTTTAATGTATAAATTCACTTTCATCACATCTTTAGGTTTTATTCCAATTCTAACCATCACTTTTTAAAACAATAAACATTGCTGAGGAGTGAAGGTAGTTAAAAAAAAAAGGGGTGTCATAGGGGAAAAAAAAACATACTTTTAACACTGTTTTATTGCGGACATGTTTAACTAATGAACTTTGGGCAAATATATATAAAGATGAGGCTCAGTTATATAGGAGACACGAGTGTAGTGCTATACTGTACTCTATGCAAAAATACCTGAGAAAACCATGTTTGTAAGTTTATTGATATTTCCCTATATCATGATTCTTAACATCATTCGAAGAGTAATACAAACTTTAACAAAATCACCTATGATTCTTGTTTGTTTATTGGATATTAATTTCTGGAAAATAAATTTAGTATAGGAGATAAGGAAATTGAACATAGAATAGGCTGCACTAATGGTAGTTTTGTTCAACACCACAATTTACTGCAAAGCCAAAACATTAACCTAAAAATTAATTGTTCTTAAATAGCCACATCAGATCGAGACTTTCATATGGATGTCAGTCATGGCACCAGACCTGTTCAGAAATATCTAAACTATCAGCTGCATACAACTGCTTTCTCAGATTAGTGAGTAAAAATGGCTTTGAGCAAATGAATCCTGTAGGTCTTAGGGAGGAACACCTTTCTTTAAACCCTTTGGACTGATGCTACATAAACACAAAGAACTGTACCAAATAGCAGAAATCACATCACTTGAGGATTTAAACAGTAGCAACAGGTAAAATGGATATTATATGTAACTTGAAAAGAAAATCATCACCATGATGATGATGTTCCATACTACTTTAAACCAAAGGTCAGGAAGGAAACTCCTGTCAATGCTGAAAAGAGCAATAACAGTTACTGGACATGAGAAATCTGTTTTCCTGAAAAATATTTTTAAGGGAAAGTTTTTATAAATTTCAACTGATTGTAGCACTAGCTGTCAATGAATGCTGAATGTTTCCTTATAAGGAAATGGATAATATGACTAGTATATTTCTGAAGTTACTTAAAGTTTAAGCTACTACTGTATAGCTTACTAGGAGTTCAGTTCAAAACTCGCTGAGGGTCACCCCGATTGATGGATACCTGAAGAAGGTCAGAGAATACAATGGCCAAAATATTGTAATAACAATGATGGGGACATTAGTCTATATGTAAATAATGATACCACCTCATTATATAAGTCATTATGAACCCAATATGATAGACCAGTGGATGTGATCACACCTGATCATGCACTTCCTCCCAGAAACTGTAACTTAGTTCTGATCAGCACAGTTACAATATGAACCACAGATTGGCTCTGTAGGTATTGAGCAAACACAGATGTACCAGAGCAGGCATCTGCAACAGGGATTAACTAGCCAGCCTAACCAAAAAACATACTTTACTAATCTCGTCAGCTATTTTTTTCCCTTTTTCTTTTAATAAATTCATCCAATCAAAGCAATAATGCCACTAAGATGTAAGTGGCTACTGGGAGTGAAAAAGAATGAGAAGACTTTAGAAGAATTTGTTTAATGGCATATCAACTCCTTATGGGTCATTTAATGCCAAAATTTAATTTTCTTGGGAGATTTTAAGTAATAAAAATGTTATTCTGCTTTCACAATTGAATACATGGTAGATGATACTCAGCTTTTGTGCATATACATGTTTGTGTGGACAAGATTATTAGAGGTGGTGAGGGGTGTTTTATGTTGTAGTTTTGTTGAAGTTGTATTTTGGAATACAGTTTTATTTCTTTAAGAAATTATAGGATATTATATGGTTGGTTGGTAGCATTTTAAATGAATTTGACTGAATTCACTACAGTTAGCATGTATTGTGTATAGTTGTTGGCATGCTGTACAAAATGGAGGTGGCTCTTGTTTTAGAATATATGAATGTGTTATCATAGAGTGTCTGATATAAAGTCTGACATTATTACTTCATCTTTCCTTGTTTTTGATACCATTCTTCTATAATAGAATTCTTTTGTTGTCGGATTTGTTGTTTAGGCATCCGGTCCATAGTTTCTACCATTCTTCTTTGCTAAATGTGTTAATGATTTATCTGATTTCTGTGTAGGGGATATTTATATTTGAACTATCTTTGGAGGTTGATGCCTTTTTGGTTGACGAATTGGCCTTATCATTGCACTTGATGCTAATATTGCTAGGTGTTATATTCTGTGCTAATAAGAATATATACTTGAAAAATACAGTGGATAAAATAAGTTAAGGTTTATTGTAAAAACCAATATAATAAGAATAAAGGCAACAGTTATGCACAAGGTCATTGCAAGTCAATCCAGTAGTGAGTGCTACTATTGAAAAGTCAGTAGTTCTCGCGTAAGTCTGGGTCGTACTCAACAGATCCAAGCTAGACAGTATCTAGCAACTGCCCCATGCAGTCACATGTGGCACAAGGCCGAATTTAATGTGGGGTTCCTGAGCCCATAGACTCTGCCAAAAAATCTCTGTAGACCTTGCATAAACGAGACTCTGCCCTTCGGCTTAGCCTCGTCCAGGTTCCTCTCTGCCTGGAGGCAGAGAGTTCGACCAGCACAGCTGAAAAAGATTTCAGATAGACTCTATAGTCCGTTGACTTACAGATACTTATAAGTAGTTACTACCTAAAGTGTAGTCACTCATGGGGGTGACAGGTTATTCCATTACATCACTAGGTATCCTACAGAAAATGATATCATTATCCTTTACCATGCTAAATTCTTTTTAGAATTGTTCCCTCTGCCAATTTCTTTTTTTCCTGAGGGTCAAAACATGAACGCCTACTGTTTTAAAATTGTTATAACTTTCTTTGTATTGTGCGTATAGATTTTAATTTTTTGTACACTAATAAAAGAATGAATGAGTAATATTTTGATGTAATGCATTGTTTTGATGTTGAAAATTAAAAAAATTAAAACGCGAAATAAAAAACAAATGCATTAAAAAAATACATAAATAATCCAACATATTTTAACTTTTATTTACTCTTTGTTGAGTTCTGGGGGGTGGGGGGTGCAATAAGAAGCAAAATCGTTAAAAGGGCTTTCATTTTGTCAAAAAAATGATGTGTTTCCTTGTGTTTACATATGAGAAAACCCTATCATTTGTTTACTTTTTCTTTCACTTGACTCATATTTATTTGTCTTGTTGACAAATAAAGTTATTATTTCATTGTTTTTAAATAACCTTTCTGAAGATGAATTATTTCATCTATCAGATATATTGATGGCCACCAGCAGCTTCCATAAAATTAGTCAGGCACGAATGATAGTAGCCTCTAGTGGTCATCATCACTTTCCTCTACGTCACTAGTGTAGTTATCATCTCCGACCACTTCGCCATCAATATTCACTCGAGTAAAGCCTTCAAAATCATCATCGGAGTTTAATCAAAGAAAAACTCCTGAATAAAGGCTTTGTTGGATATTGACACAACTATTTTTGTTTACGAAAAAATTGCAAAAAAATTAATGTGGGTTTAATCGATGTTACACCACATGTAGAGTCTAGAAGAATTCAAAATGGCTTTGGAAAACAGAAGTTTAGCCTTGTTCCAAAGCAATAGTAGGTGATTTCTAGCTTAAAATACTGGAAGTAAGTGACAAGAGTTTATTTATAGCAACTGTTTCAAGGCAACATAACGTGCCTAGAGTAGCAAGAGAGAGAATTCTCTGGTGACTATTGCTGCCTGCAGTGTCGTAAAGGTTATATGTTGACTAATATTCTATACTGCTTAAAAGTTTTATCATCATTTTTTTTTTTTTTTCTGGAGGTTTTTGAGTGCTGTGAGTACTGACGTGGAGTCTGAATATATGATAATTTTTTTGTGTTTGCTTGCCGTTGTTATGGCCATCACTTCTGTACTGAAGTAATGTTCAGAAGTTTCTTCATTACTTTTGTTTTGTTGTGTATGTCTGCACATCGCAGTTTGATACCATTGTTAGAAGAAACCAGAAACCAAATCCTAAACTCCTGTTCAAAAAAGCAGGAAATCTTGAAGTACACATTGTGTCTTTGTACTGTAGTTTTTCCAGGTTTAGTTTGGTTTGTTTTATTTTATGGCATATCAGCCTCAATAGGTTATTTAATGCTGATAAGATTTTTATTGCTAGTAATATTTTTTTTTTTTTCCAAAAATGTATTGCTAGTATTAAAACCTATTTTTAAACTTTCATAGTATTTTTACCCCTTTTGGGGGTTGGGGTAACTATTTGCCCATATCTGGGATCCTGACGGGTTCTACCACTGCAGGTCAAGGTGGACTTGGGAACACCAGCAATTAAGAGGTAGTTCCATGCTCCTAAAAACCTTCTGATCAAAGGCCTTGCTGTTAGATGTAGTTTGTCTTACCTATGTTACGGATGTAGTTTACTGTCGTACCCAGGACAGAGTTTTCCAGCTATAAAACAAAGCATTTGTTACTTTTATATCTATGGAAATTTGGTATTTTACACAGAACCCCATTTCACAATGGTTGCCTCTAGATTTGATAATACAATTGGATTTAACATCTGTCAAGCTCTAATCAGAGAGTCTGAGATAAACCTGACATCCCAGTGGAGAGCAGTTTGAAAGTTAGGCGACTGATCCGATTGTCTTCTATTGCTGCAGATGCCACTGCCACAAATTAGTGTATTGAAAATGAATGATTGTTTCTAACCCACATTCCATTCAAGCCATTCTGGGTGGATGTCCAAACAGCACCATTAACCATTTCCTCAGATCTTCTTTGATTGATTTTCCCCTACCACTATCTACCTTCCCCATTTTGTCTTTTAGTTCTTCATCGTCCTGCTTCTCTCAGCTGGTTGGCACCAAAGCAGCGTTCTGTTTATGTAAGTGCAAACTTGACTACCTGCAGATAATTATTGTAAATCAACCATTCTTTTGTCTAGACTTTTCCACAACACCAAGCTATTGCACCACTTTCATTGGTTCAATCTATGATAATTCAGTTTGGGAGTCAACAAGAAATTCTTCAGTATTGTCACAATAAATTTGGCCTTTGAAGAAATAGCCACATCTTTGTGTTTGTAGTTTACAAATTCTCTTTCTTCATGTTTGTGTTCAATAGACATGTTATTTCTAAATGAATCTAACTTTAACACTCCGTAACTTTATTGGTGTTGAAGAGAATAGTTAATATAGAAAATTAAATACAAGTTTTATGCTTAATAATAAATAGAAGCTGGCCAAATTATTTCTGTTTGATACTTGCTTGGTTTCTCTTTAAATTTGTGCTGCACTTTAAGTGTTTGTCTTGTTGTTAGTACAGACTACATTACTCATTGTCTTTTTCTTTTAACATTTTAGATATATACAAGGTGTGAAAATTTAATCATCAGAGTGACCACAGTAAGTCACTAAAGGTAATGAGTCAAGCGAACATCTATACCAGAGCTCATATAGACATATTCCAAATTCCACTTACTTGAAATGCAGTCATTTGTTGACAAGTGGTTGAGTAAAAATATGCATGTTCATGTCATACTGTTGGCAGAAAATGAGTGAAAGGAACTTGGAGCTGCAGATTAATATGAAGTTTTTTTTGCAAAGATTGCTAGTGTTAACTTTAGCCTTATTAAAAACGTCTTATGGTGAAGCTTCTATGAAAAAATGAAGTGGTTTTAAATGGCACAGGCAGTTCAAGGAACAGTGAGAAAATGATCATGATGATGCAAAATTGAGTCCACCGTCCTACCATATTCTCACAGGGGAAACATTGCAATCCTCTTGCTGCACTATTGCTATTTCCATGGAAAATGTTCAGATGAACTAAATTCCTTAGTTCCATCAATTCTAGCCTTCACGGCTAAGACTTGCCATGACATGCACATTGTAGTCAACGACCTTCATTCCCTTTGTATTCCATTAATAAAATGTAAGTTACACTCAAGCAGCTTCTTCCAAATAACCAAGAGGATATTTCCCTCATTACTACATTCTTGGCCTGTTCAAGTCTAGGGATAACTGTTATCTTCTTCGCATATCCACATAAACTGTGCTTTTTACTTTGTAACCCTCTACCTTGAGTTATTCTTGGGTCTTGGGAACATCATAGGAAAAAAAAATTATCCAACAGCTGAATAAGACAGGGAAACAATAGATTTTAACATGATGGATTAGGGGCTTGAAAATGGGGCATCTATCTTATTTCCCAAATTTAGAACCCTGTGATTATTAGATATTTCTGCAATTGAAAAGACAAATATTTCCTGATATCCACCTACACATGACTGCATTACCAAAAGGAAAATGAGTTCCAAGAATATTTCCAGCAATGGCATCATTGTCTCAAGAAGTACCTAACTTACACAAGGGGAGAACTTTGACAGGGACAGCTTTAATGTTTGATGAGAAAAGCAAACATTACTTTCACATGATCATTCTGGCAATTAAATCCTTATACCATATATAAACTGTTGAACTTTGCATACACTCCTATCTCTTGAAGAATCTTAAACTGATTATTTGTTTCTTCCTGAATATTTATTCTCACAAGCTATTAATTTCTAAGCTTGGTCTGCTGATTGAGTTATCTGGGCATAGTATGTTTGGCAAATAAAGTAGAAAGAATTTACAATGTCTGTATATCTATATGTAATTTGGACTTTATTTCATAAAGTTCATGTTAATTCCTCTCCCTATGGTCTGCCATACAGTTTTCCTTGTATCTTTCTTCTTGTGGGAAGCTAGTCTCATATTTAGTAATTATTGATTAGAACCATATACACACATTCCTTCGTCATGCTTTCTTCCATTGGGGTTTTTAATTTAGTAATATATTGGTGTAGTGCATAACTATTTTTTTAATACAAAATGGAGATACCACAATTAAACAAGTACAGAAATTTAACTATCTAGGAAATGTTCTAACAGAGTACAGGAAGTGCAACATTGATATCTGAAGATACATTGGGATAGTCAAAGGTGCATTGCAAAATCTAAGCAGAGTATTAAAAGACAGAAACATTTCAACAGAAACAAATAAAAGAGTACTGAAATGGTATGTGATATCTGTCCTTCTATATGGCAGTGAATACTAGACAATTTCCTCAAAGATCAGGAAGAGACTTTAGGCAACAGAAATATGGTTCTACAGAATGATGCTGAGGATATCATGGACTGAACATGTGGGCAACAACATGGTTTGAAAGAAAATGGAAACAAAAAAGAAACTTATACTTAACATCAGGAAGAGGCAGTTGAAATTAATGGGGCACATAATGAGAAAAGAGGGCTTGGAGAATCTGATATTCAAAGGACAGATTGAGGGCAAGAAGGACAGGAAATCAGTGGTTAGCATACTTGATGAGCTTAAGTAAATGGATGCGGAATAGTGTTTAGGAGAAATAATGAAAAGACAAAATTTCATTATTAGCTACAAAGGACAGGAAATTGTAGAAAGCCATGACCAATTACATCTTGAAAGGTCATGGCACATAAAATTGAAGTTGCAAAGACTGCATATTCCTCGAGTCTTTTCTGCCATCTCTCCAATGTAGGGTAGAGTTGCTGTAGCCGTTTTTTTTTTGAGGCTGCTGCTAATATTATGTTTAAAAGGTAATTTGGGTTCTTTGGCAATTATTTTTTTAAATAATTCTTCTTCATCTATGTCACATGTCCTGAAGAGTCATGAGTAATTATGGCTCTCCACAATTGACTGTTATTTTTAACACTTAGTAACGTTTATCTCTTTGTTATCTCTCCTAATCTCTATTTTGCTAACCATTTACACAAGCTGGTTAGATAGTTTATGTAGTGCTTTACTTTGTCCTTCTTGCTTTCAACATGTCCTGTCAGTGTCAAATTTTCTAAGCTCTCTTTCCCTCATTATGTCTCTGATGCAAAGTATAAGTAGCCTTCTTGTTTCTATTTCCACTAAAATTTCATAATTTCTCACATAATCAGTCCATAATATTCTCAGCACTCTTTTGTAGAACTACTTTTCCATAGCTTCAATTCTCTTTTAGATCTTTGATCAGATTATCTAATATTCACTGCCATAAAGAATTATTGATATTGCATAACAGTTCAGTACACTTTTCTTTGTTTTGAATACATTTTTCTTATTTCTTAATACTTTGCTTAGCTTTTGGAAGACAATCTTTCACTATTACAATGTGACTTCGGATTTCAATGTCTCATTTTCCATCCTTTGTTAAAACACTTCTTAGACATTGAAATCTTTGTAGTTGTTTGATTTTGGTATCTCCAGTTTGTAATAGCTATCTTTTATTTATACATGCTTGGGTCATGACATATGTTCAATTTGGTTTTGTAAGCAGTGAATGATTCTTGTTTTTTGCCCTATTTTGTTTGGAATTGGAATTGAGTTAATATCCATGGAGATTTATAGTATATACATGGGTCAGTGAAAAAGTTCATAGGCTGACTATGAAGGAATAATGCTAGAGCTGTGAAATATTGCATACATTAATTTTAACTCTTATTAATAGCTGCATTGTTTCTTTCCAGTTAAACTGACATCTGACTTTTCAAAGAAGACTCCAAAAGTAACAAGTAGCAAATTCTCTTGAAAATAGGCAAAATTTGGCATCATGATATTGTCAAGTACCAACAGAAAAAACGTTAACCCGCAAGGGCATTTGTGATGACAATGATTGTTACATTAGGGGATGATGCCTCAGCTTTATAAAACAGTGCAAAAGTGGGCAGCTGAATTTAAGACAGGAAGAGAGATTCTGGCAGTTGATCCAAGGTCAAGACATACTGCGACTCCTATCACCAAGACTAATATTGATCGTATTCACTATATGGTGGTGGGTGACAGGTAATTGACCTTAAGTCATGGATGTGTAGTGAGTCTGTTCAACTTGCCTGATTTTTTTATTAACCTGATGAATATTCATAACCATTCTTATACCAATAAAATTTTGAATGAGAAATAACATTCCTGCTCTTGTGTATAAATACTTGTCACAAAATAAATCTTCACATTTGGCTTGATAAAGTCCCTCAGAGAATAAAATGAGTCCACTAAAATACATTTTCCTTTTGTCTTTACTCATATATATAAGTGGATACTAAGGTTAACACTGACTGACAACAGTTTTTTTTCATGCTTGACTGCAATCTTCAGACATGTGCATTGTGTGGTGCCTTAACTATTTATAGGCCTAGTCAACAGAGCATTATGGGTAGCAAGTTCATGTATTTCTGATTTACTGTATTATCTTATAGGTTATTATGTCAGTAGTTATTATTGATTACTATTTTGTATTTATTCATTAATTGTTTGTTATTGATTATTATTATTATTAAATATTTTTGTGTTTGTGCATGCATTTGTAGCTTATTTATTTATTATTACTTAGTTTCTTAATTTATTTATATACCCCCACCAAAAAAAAAAAGAAAATTATTGAATCTTTGGAGGTTTTAGTAATTATATAACATTCTAATATTGCATTCAAGCATGAGCCACCCTGAGAGATGACTTTCATATTTACATATGCTCTATCCCTCATACTGAGCACTTTTATCCATAAATATGGTATCTTAAAATTATATCTTTATCCTTCATACATATAGATATATATAGATAAACTGCTCACTTTTAATTGTCTCAGTGAACTGTTTCTGCTTTCCATTAGCATGGATGACGTTAGCCTCCAGGAGAGTGACTCATTGCACCTTCTTCGGCTAACATTTTCCACTGGCATGAAGTGGAAAGATTATATTGAATCTTGATTCACAGTGTCATGCTAGATAGTTTTTCTCTTCAGAATCTATCTTACATATTTATAAGCTGACCTTTCTCTCATGAATTGAATATTGCTGTCACATCTGCTCTGGTGCATCACCAGAGCAGATGTGACATGTATTATGTATTTAGAAAATTCTTGATGAATCTAAAGAAGAATATGGACTCTTATCAGGTCCTGAACTGGCATATTGACTACATTTGCTTTACCACCAATGTAACCCATCCTGGGTATGATGATAAACTACATCTGCATCCTGAGTAAGACAATAAACTATGACTGACAGAAGAGCCTCTGATTGGGGGGGGGGTCAGAAGCATGGAACCACCTCTTAATTGCTGGTGTGCCCAGGTCCACCCTGACCCAGGGTGGCGGCACCTGTTGGGGTCCTGGCAATGGGCAAGTGGTCGATCCCTAGGCTGTGGTCAGGATGCTATAAAAGTGTAAAAATAAGTTTTACTACCAGAAATACTTTTGTTTGTAAAAAAATATTAGCAGCAATACAGTTAAAAAAAATAGTAGCGGCAACAGATTTTTGGAAAATAATATTACCAGCAATAAAAAGTTTTTTTGGTATTAAATAACCCATTGAGGTTGATGTGCCATAAAATAAAAATCAAACCACTGCAACATAGCCTCCCTGTGCCTTTTCTATAAATGGTTATTTTTTTTTTTTTATTTTTTTTTTTGACGAGCTTTCTTTTTTGGTACCTTCATTATGAATTTAAGAACAATACTAGATTGGCACTTTGGTCTCACCATTTTAGACTTGAAATTGCTAGATGTTACCATAAGTTCTATGTCAGTAGTTTCTTCTATTGCACTTCTCACTTGCAGAACCTTCTTCAGGATTCTTGCTTTCCACTCAACATTAATGTTAAAAAATTTAAATGGCATTGTCTTCTGTCTTTTTAATTCCTGTTCTTTTATTATTCTCTCTCCCTAATAATATTTTTCTTTTTCTCATCTTCTTTTACACTTAGTAACCCCATCCATCTTAAAGGCTTTATTGCCTTGGTTAGAGCGAAATGATTAATAAAATGTGATATTTATTCAGTTTAATATTGTATGTTATGATGCAATAAATAAATGTATGAAGTCTGAGTTGCACCGGTTGTTGGAGTCAGGTACTATTTAACCTTAAAAATCAGCATTCAAAGTGCAGTCTTTTTATCTGCACTTCAACACTGAACTCTGGCAATCGTAGAAAATCTGCACCTATTCACAGACTTGAGAATTGTAATTTATTTGATATAATAAAAATGAAAGAGCTACATCATTTTAAATAAAGATTAATTTATATTTCTTCATTATAGAAGACAAAATTAAAGTTTGTTAAATTTGATTATTACACCTGGTGAAAAGTTACTTTTGTCTGGTCTCCTTCATTTTATCTTGTAAAATTGACATCTTACTTTCTTTAACCACATGGTTGTTCATGATATTAAATGAATCACCATAAGTCATAAACATTGTTTTCTGTTCAGCTGCTGTTAGCATTTAAAAGTTTTAATTGTAGTTGATAATTTTAATGTTCTTTAAAAAAAGTGGGAATGGTTTTATCTTGATTCAATAATAGTGGTAAAAAAAATGGCTTATCTAAAAATATGCAAGTATATATGCTTACAAAACATGGTGCAAATAATTAAAGATTCTCTACTTTTGTTGAGGAATTTTTTTCTGTTTCTTTGCAAAAAGAAATCCCAACAAAAAAATTGGTATTAACCAACTCAATTGAATTTAGTAAAAGTTTCAAGATATATAAGCAAAATATTTTATGAGTTTTGTCTTATACTATGATTTAATAATATCATTTTGCCTTATACTATAATTTAATAATCCCACCTTATACTATGGCAACTGCTCTGATGCACTATTTTCACTGGTGCCCCAGCTGCATGAATTTAAGCGTGCTACTAAGTTGGGATCTCGGTCCCACCCTTTTACTGTCAAAACAATTAAATGTAACCACCTCTTCTACGCCAATAACACCTCTCACATTTCTTGACAGTGGAACTTCCTTCCTCTTACTTGCTTCCCTAATAACTGTATTCAAAAATTTAAATGTAATGGTAACTGACATCTTCTGATGCCTTGATCTTGATCCCCAAACTTTCTCTTTATTCTTTCCTCAAACACCCCTCTTTACTCTTACTTTCACTCTCTGTAACCCCTTGTGTGCTAGTGGCACTCCTGCCTTGCTTGGGGTGAAACGCTTAAAAAAAAAAATTTTATTTAAAATAATATAATTCTGCCTTACACTAAGATTTAATAATATAATTTTACCTTATATCTTTGTCAGAATCTTTTTTGCATATTTATAAACCTACCATTGTCAGTGCATTGAATACTGCAACCATATCTTGTCTGGTGCTCCTAGGATATATCCTGAGATTCTTGACAAAATTCAAAAGAAAGTGTATAATGTAATTGATCCTGACCTGACATCTTGACTTCTGTCACTTTCTCACCCCATTGTGACATGCCTTCCCTCTGTCTTCTCTACAAATATTTACATGGCAATTGTTCAGATAGGCTGTTCTCAATCTTGACTGCATGAATTGTGCTATTAGATCAGCAACCAGGTCACACTGTTTTACTGTTGAATTAGCTAGATGCAACTGTTTTATTCTAAAGGTTTCTTTTCTTGCACTTCTCGCCTCTGGAACTCCCTTCTGATTTCTTGCTTCCTTGTCAACTACAATCTTCAAAAATTTAAATGCGATGTCAATCACCATCTTCTGTCTTTCTGAATCCTGTTCGTTTATTGTCCTTTTCTTCACTAAAGTCTTTTCATTCCCATAACCCCCGTGTCTTAGTGGAATTACCATATTTGACAGCACATAAGGCACGTTTTTTTTTTTTATTAAAAATATTTCCCCTGCGTCTTATATGCCATATGTAAGTTTAAAATTCCTGGTAGTTGGTAGAAATTATCTACCTGGCAACTCCTATTAGCTTAAACTTGAGAGTAACTTTTATATACCTATTATCATTGTTTAAAAAGCTATTATGCAGATTAAAAGTGTTTTCATTATATTAATTTCATCACGTTTAATATTAGTACTTTGTTTCACTAAAATTATATGCCACAAATTCAAATTATATATTTGTAAAATATATTTGTTTCATTAATGTTTTTCTTGCAATAACTTCCGGTTGCATTGGTATAAATACAATCAAAATTTTTATATCCTAATTATTCCAATAACACGTTTACATGATGCAGGTTGTACAGATCCTATATAATAAAGTTTTTATAGACTTGTGTTCTTTTTTCCTATTATTTTTCATTTAATTTTAATCGTGGCTTGTTTAACCAAAATAACACCTCATAAATATAGCCTAGGCCATACTATTTACTAATAATTTTACTAATTGCTAATTTTTTCTTGATTTTCTGACCTGAAATTGGGGTGCATATTATATACCGTCAAATACAGTAACTAAAAAAAATGTTTTTACAAACTAAAAATATTTTCTGGAATTAAATAACCTAAAAAGAGTTGATAAGACATAAAAAACAAATCAATCAATCAAATACTGGTTAGCTGCACAGATATGTCTTTTAGATTTATTTACATTTTCTGGAATATAAACATATAGAAACTACTGTGGCCACAAAGTGAGGGATCAGTATATATCTATATCGATTTTAATATAGAATTGATCTTCCACTTTATATACACATCATAATTTCTTGTTTGTTTATCAAATTCTGATCAGTATGAATCCATCTCTTCTCCTCCCAGCTATGGGTTAATTAGTAAGACATGTATCACTAAACCATTATTATCTCAAAAAAATTCTTACAATCTAAAGATATTTTATGGCATTAAATAACCTGAAAAGGATTGATAAGCCATAGGAAACAAATTATTCAGTCCAAATGTTAGGAAGAGAATGTTACATAATTATTTAATAATTTCTAAAAAATAATCAGATTATTTCAGAAAAAGAGTAAAAACACTCCTCATGAATGAATTTCTTTACTCTTTGTAGATATCCACTGAGTAGAAATGTATTTTTGTTTATTTTGTTCTGAATTGGCATCTCCTGTGTTTAATTTAATTAAATATTTAATTCATGATTCTCTTAGGTTCTTCATACAAGGGAGAGGTTTTAATAATTAGCTGGGTAGGGCGGAAATTTTCTCAATAAGCACTAAATGCGGGCTCTTAATAAAAAGGAAGGTCAGGACAGGACAGTCATTTCAAGGGTCAAAATATTAGAATTTAAGTAGAGATACATTGGATATCCTTCACATAATCAGGATTAAATTAAATGCTATTCTCTGAATGGGATGAAATCATTAAGATCAAGGTATGTATGTTTATTACAACAGGTAAGACTACGCAGCAAATAAATCTTAAAAACATGGGACTGTTTTTGTATTGGTGACATCACATAAATTTGTAAATATCTGGTGGATAATGCCTCAGAGGTTCTAAACTATCAATGCAGCTTATGACCAGGGGTTTTTATTTGTTATTTAAAAGACAGCCATAAAAATGATTTAAAAAACAGGATGGGAAATATAATTTTAAAAAATTTTTATATTATGAAGGATATAAAAAAAAATCATTACAAGCCTTTCACTCTATTGCGATTTCCATGGAAAGTATTCAGATGAACGACATTACTTAGCTGTAATCTTCACAGCTAAGACCTGCTATGCCATGCACAATATAGTGAACCATTCTCTTTCAGTTTGTATTCCATTGATGAGATGTAATTTCCACCCGAACAACTTCATCCAACAAAACTGACTCCCAAAAGGATGCTTCTTCGATCCCATATTTATCAGCTTCATATTATGATTGAGTTACCTCAATGCTTCAAATCTTTTGTTGTTTCTATCATTCTAATATTAATTCTCTGTTTTAACTTTTGCATCTTCGCATGAACATTGTAGCAAACCACCCTCATTGCTTTCATATTCGATTGGTGAGATGTAAGTTTCAATCAAGCAGCATCTTCCCACTAACCACTGCTTTATGGAACTGACTTCACCTGTTCAAGTCTAAGGTTAACTATTACCTTCTCACTGCATCTCCATAAACTGTGCCTATTACTCTGAAACCCTCTACATTGAATGGCTGTTGGGCCTTGTACAGGATGAACATTATGGCAAATAAAAGAAGCTACCAGGGGCACAGTAGTGTAATGGATAGCGGCTCTGATTGAGGAATCAGAGAGCCGAGTTCGAATTTCAGTCGAATCCATTACATTCACTTATGTGCTAATGCCCTTGGGCTGGGAAATGTATGAATCCTTTTTTTATCACCCCAGCTATAGGCAAATAGGACAGACCAGGTTCTATAGCCTTGGATGGCAACTGACCTACTACAGGAAAAAGTCTGTCTTGTCAGTCATGTACCAAACGATACATGTTCGCCTAAGTGTATATCATGTATGTCATATAACTGACGGTTTCTGAATAGATTTGCAATGAAGCTAAATGTTGAAAGTTTGCACTGCGAACCGACTTAACACATTCACTTCATGATTCCTATTGTTGTTATTCTTTTCGTTTATATTCATAGCACATCTGTCTGTGCTTTTTTCAGCAATGAAGTGCCATTGTCTGTCTGTGCTTTTTTCAGCAATGAAGTGCCATTGTCTGTCTGTGCTTTTTTCAGCAATGAAGTGCCATTGTCTGTCTGTGCTTTTTTCAGCAATGAAGTGCCATTGTCTGTCTGTGCTTTTTTCAGCAATGAAGTGCCATTGTCTGTCTGTGCTTTTTTCAGCAATGAAGTGCCATTGTCTGTCTGTGCTTTTTTCAGCAATGAAGTGCCATTGTCTGTCTGTGCTTTTTTCAGCAATGAAGTGCCATTGTCTGTCTGTCCTTTTTCAGCAATGAAGTGCCATTGTATGCTTCACTGAATTCTGCAAAATGGTTCAAATATTCAGTTTTGTTAACTGGATTTTTACATGGCCATTGGTCGCCCTGTCAGTTGGGGCTTCAGAATATGCTGACTGCACCTCTGCAGAGGGGTAAGACCTTCCCACAAATGAGGCATCCTGGGTAAGATGATAAACTACATTCAACAGCAAGGCCTCTGATCAGGAGGTTTTGAGGAGCATCGAACCACCGCTTAACTGCTGGTGTTCCCAGGTCCACCCACATTTGTGGTGGTAGCCTCTGGTAGGGGCCCAGCTATGGGCAAATAGTTAACCCCAAATTAGATTCAAAATGCTATGAAAGTGTAAAAATAGGTTTTAATACCAGCAATAAATTTTGAAGAAAAAAATTATTACCAGCAATACATTTTTAAAAAATATTAGCAGCAATAAAATCTTGTTGGCATTAAGTAACTCATTAAGGTTGATAAGCCATAAAACAAAACAAATCAAACTAAACCATGGCCATTGATGGCCAAAATAAAATGTTCTTTCATCAAATAAATTGTACAGACATATTATCCTAGAATAATGAAAAAAGGAAATGGCTCTTGTATAGAATTTCCTCAATCAATATATAGATATTTTTAAATGCTAATACACACACACACACACACATACATACATATATTTTGCATATTGTGGTAATATTTTTTTTTATCTGTTATTTATATGACATTTTGATCAATATCTGTTGGTACATTGTTAGCAAGTGTGCATCTGTTACTTGTATGTTGGTGAAAGTAATTACTCAAAGATTATAATTTGAAAGCAAAACATGATAGCATGTATTCATGTGGGAATATTGAGGTTAAACATCCTTGAAATAAGCACAATAGAACAAAAGCATGGATTGGTAGTCAGACAGAAGTCAAATAAGAAATAAAAAATGCTGTGCTATGAGGACCTCTTCAGTAAGCCTAGCATAGAAATAAATAAGATATGGGAGTGATTAATAAATAAAGGGAAATGATAATAAGGATTACACTACAATAAGAGAAGAGACAGTAAATGCTGGCAAACATAACAGCAGCAGCATGCAAGCAAGCAAAGAACATTGTTTCTGAGTTCTAAACTCAGGATTGGTCCATAAGAAATTAGCCTAGTGGACCAAAACATTGTTTCCTCGAGAGCATGCCTCATTATATCTGCTTGGTCTCGCTGTCCACTGACATGAGGTGAAATTAATACATTGAATCAATAGCTTCATTTACCGAAAGGAAAGTTGGTTCTCTGTGTTATGTCAGAAAGTTTTTCTTGTCTGAGTCCATCCTTCAAGTCTATAAATTAACCAGCCATCCTTGCATGAAATATTGCTGTCATATATGGTCTGGTGCTCCTGCTGTACATTTCAAGGTCCTCGATAAAATCCAGAGATGAATATGCAATATGATAGGTCCTGATCTGGCATCTAGTCTACAATCACTATTCAACAGATTTGCTATGGCTTCCCTCTGTCTCTTTTACAAATATTTTCACAGCAACTGTTCTGATGAGCTACTTTCGCTGGTACATTAATTTAAGCAAGCTACCAGGCTGGCATCTCAGTCCCAAACTTTCACTGTCAAAACAGTTAAATGTAACTGTCTCTTCTACTCAAACAGCTTCTACTGTTGCACTTCCCATGTGTGAAACTCCCTTCCCCTTGCTTACTTCCCCAATGACTATAATCTTCAAATATTCAAGTGTAATGTCAATCGATATCTGACACCATTGAGCTTGTTCCCCGTCCTTCTCTGTATCCTTTCCTCAAACAGGCCTCTTTACTCTTGTCCTCAATCCTCTGTAACCCCTTGCAAGCTAGTGGCACTCCCACTTAAAAAAAAAAAAAAAAATGATGACAGTAAATGTAGAAAAACAAAATTTACTAAGAGCTACAAAAGATGGAAAATTGCGTATAGCCATGATCTCTCATGTCCTGAAGAGACATGGCGTAGAATAAGAAGAATTGTGAATCTTGGACAGGTTATACAGATGTCAACTTACTGGAAACAGGGCAAGCAATAACTGAGCACTACTAAGATGTGATATCTGTACATGAACAATTGTCAACTCTCATAGACTGGATAAAGGGTAATCTAAATCAATATACACCTGAAGAAAGTCTGGAAGGCAAACTATCCAAAATGTCATTATACGGTCATTAGTTTGAATGTAAATATTTTGTCCCTTTCTTTGCTTTTATCTATAACTATAGTATTCACTAATATTTTTCTCCATACCAGCTAATGAAGATACAGAATAATATATTGATATAGTCATATTATAGTGTTTTATATAGTGATATAATTTTATTTCCCTGCAAATAATGAATAGAAATAATTTTCTCTTTCTATATTATTCTATTCAGTTATTATAGAAGTATTGAATTCAGCATGATACAGAAAGGAAACTACAAGAACTCTTAAAGAAAATAATGAAAGAAAGCAAGAAGAAAGGACTAAACATCAATTGCAAGAAGACGGGATGCATGATTGTTAGCAAAAGGAACAGCCCAACATGCAAATTACAAATTGGGGATACCAAAGTCAAGCAAGTACAAAAACTTATATATCTGGGAAGTGTTTTAACAGAGGATGGAAAATCTGAAGGTGCATCGGGATAGTGAAAGATGTCTACCAAAAGCTAAGCAAAGTATCAACAAGCAGATAAATTTTGTTAACAAAGAAAGAGTACTGAACTGTTATGTAATATCAGTTCTCCTATATGGCAGTGAATATTGGACAATCTCCTCGCAGAAGTAGAAGAGACTTGGAGCAACAGAAATGTGGTTCTACAGGAGGATGCTGAGGATACCGAGCATGTGAGCAAAGAAAAGTTTTAAAGAAAATGAAAACAAAAATGACAATATGTTCAAATAAATCCACATTTAATAATATTTATAAGATATTAGGAAAAAAAAAAAAAAAAACTATAGCCATTTAAAAGGTGTGATGTCTGATTTATTTATTCAAAAAGGGTATTGGCAGCCACAATCTTAACAACCATAAGATATGCAGATTACACAGTGTTGATAGCAGATACAGAAAGGAAAACTACAAGAACTCTTAAAGAAGGTAATGAAAGAAAGCAAGAAGAAAGGACTAAACATCAATTGCAAGAAGTCAGGATGCATGATTGTTAACAAAAAGAACAGCCCAACAGGCAAATTGCAAATTGGAGTTACTAAAATTAAACAAGTACAAAAATTTATATATCTGGGAAGTGTTTTAAGGATGGAAAGTGTGAAACTGAAATCTGATGGCACATAGGGATAGCAAACTAGGCCTTCCAAAAGCTAAGCAAAGTAAGAAATAGGAAAATTTCATTGGAAATAAAGAAGACTACTGAAATGATACATAATATTAGTCCTCGTATATAGCAGTGAATGCTGAACAATCTTCTTACAGGTTAAGAAGAGACTCGAAGTAATAGAAATGTGGTTCTACAGGAGGATGCTGGGACCAAACATGTGAACAACAACAAAGCATTAGAGGGAATGGGAACATAAAGGAGACTTGTATATAGAAGCAAAAAGATGTTGAAATTTCTTGGGTACATAATGAGCTTGTGTAAATAGATGGCACGCCAGGGATTTGGAGAGTTAACAAAAACACAAAATTTATTAAGAGCTAAAAAGTGCAGGAAGTAGTGGAGAGCCATGTTCCTCTACATCCTAAAGAGACACAATACATAGGGAAGAAGAAAAATGAGCTTGTGTAAATAGATGGCACACCAGGGATTAGGAGAGATAACAAAAACAAAATTTATTAAGAACTACAAAGTACAGGAAATTGTAGAGAGCCATGATTGCCAATGTTCTGAAGAAGATGGCCATATAGCATTTAAATACTGACATGAAATTTTCTTATTTTTCAAAATACTTCCTACATTGTAGATTCCTTTCTCTTTTACACCAACCTTGTTTAATATGTACAACTTTCAATGAATTTAATCATTTGTTACTTATTCCTAACATGCTGATGGTTTATTTCAAAACCATTTATAAATATTTCATAGATGAGTATGCTCAGCATTATTGTTCCTTCAATACAAGACCCAAGAGCCACTCAAGGTAGAACATTACTAAATAATGATTTTATAAAGTCATGAATAGGAATAGTACTATTAGTTGTTTCCTTAGATGGAAACATTTGGCATTCATTGACTGAGGAGCAAGTGCTTTATAAAATCATTCTAGTGAAACAGTTTTTCAGTAAAATAGATTTTTCAAGTTCAATAACTGTTATAACTCTTTCAAGTACTGATGCGGGCTTCCTTCCTAATCTTTTTGTTTGAAGTTGTGCAGGACATCCAAGTTACATCCATTTGCTATCCATTTTAGTTGTTGCTACTTGGAAAGTCCTCAGGGGATGTGTTTTCTGTTATTCAATACAGTTCTTTGTGATTCTGCAGCATAGGGTAGTGCTGCACTGAATCAAGAGAGTAGCTGCTGGAAGACCCAATGTCTGGCAACAAGACTTTGAACCATGCCACACAAGCAAGAGAAACCCAGTTGGTGAATGCTGTAATAATCCTTGCCTTAAGTTCATTGGTTTTTACAAAGAGTTTTGTTGGGCTTTCACTCAACTGTGCCCCATATATAATAATCAAGTGCTGGGGATTGCAGTCTGGGGTGGGGGAACTAGGTGGCCAGATTTAAGGGATGATGTAGTCAAAGAAATTGTCTGACTGCCAAGAAGTGCTTATTATGGAAATATGTAGGATAGATAACAATTAAAACTCAACATGAAGAAGTTAAGATCATAGTAATCAGGAAATAATAGTATAAAAAAATCCCAAAACTGCAAAAAATACTGTTTATACTGCAACTATGCTGAGATGAACTTAGTTACAGTTTCTGGGAGACAGTGCATCATCTAGCATGATCAACAGTTTGAAGAAGAATAGTATGCTCTAACCATCTGTTATGATAACTTTTGATTTTCTACTAGCACAACCCTCCACCATCAATGGTTTCTGAATAGTTTGGGTTACCCAATTTCACTCACAAGTCCCAAGTCAGCCACTGGGTATCGTTGTCAGGGGACTTTCCAATCATGTCACATGCTTAGATCAGATTTGTGACATCAAGACATCACCTTCCTGGCAAATCAATCAGGATGAGATTTGAACCCAGGACTTATGGTTGAAAAGCGCACATTCTAACCACACAGCTATATGGCTATATATATATATATATATATATATATATATATATATATATATATACACACACACACACACACTAATAACAATAACAAAGACTGTTTTGCAAAAAAATAAAAAATAAGGAAATGTTGACTGGTATATTTCTATTGGATAATGCATTTAAGGTAAGCAATATTTGTAAAGAAAGTGTTCAATATTAAAAAATAATGCATTAATAGCAAACAAATAAACTTATATATAGGTACCATTTCTATGGAGCACTAAGTTAGGAAGATAAGTTGTTCATTTAATCTTATTTGCTTGCGATACATTGGAATTAGCTGATTAAGTCATACCGTGGAAAAATTAATTGTTCTTCAGAAAAAAAAGTTACAGCTAAAAAATAAATTCACAAATATTTTCTCAGAGGAGTTACAAAGTCAAACATATTTTTTTAAATTAAAAGAAAATGTGATACCAGTTTTTAAAGCTAAAAGAAAAATACCCTTTACTGTGTTGGAGTCTATTAACATCAAACTTGTTAGGTTAGAAAACTGTAGAGTTATTGAAAAAAATAGATTATTCAGAATAGGCAATACCCGTGGTTTATATTAGAAAGAAAAATAATAAGATTCAGTTATGTGCAGATTTTTCAACTGGGTTGAATGACTGCCTCATCCCACATGTATATCCACTACCAAATCCAGAGGATATATTTGCCAAATTAAAATGGTGGGGAATTTTTTTTTTTAAATTGACATATATGAACTATATCTTCAAATTGAAGTGGATGAGAAATGCGAGAAGTATTTGACTATTAATACACATAAAGGACTGTACAAGTTTAGAAAATTACCCTTTGGTGTAAAAGTAGCCCCAGGTATTTTCCAGCAAATAATGGATATGATGTTGGCTGGACTAGATGTTATAGCTGCTTATATAGATGACATATTTATTAGGAGTGCTATGAAAATACAGCAAGTATTTCAAAGACTATATGATTACGGTTTCAAATTCAGTGAACAGAAATGCCAATTCTTTATGGATAATATTAAATATATAGGTCAGATAATTGACAAAAACAGAAGAAGACCAGTTCCTGCTAGAGCAAGTGCCATTAAAGACATACCTCCCCTGACAAATTTGGTGATCGTACAATCCTTCTTTGCCTTATCAAATTATTATAATATTTTTGTGCCATATATATACAAATTATGAGCACCTCTGTGTAATTTAAGAAGGGTATGAAATGGAATTGGTTGGTAGAATGTTGAAAAGCTTTTGAAGGAATTAAAAAACTACTAACTTCAGTTTTATTATTGACACATTATAACCTTCAGTGACAGATATTAGTTGCATTGGACATGAGTGAATATGGCATAGGAGTGATAATAGGCCATAAATCTGAAGATGGTACAGTGAAAGCAGTCGCCCACTCTTTAAGAAGTTTGACAAATACAGAAAAATGCTATAGTCAAATTGCAAAGAAGCACTTTCTATAATTTTTGCTGTCAGAGGATGATATTAGGAAGAAAAGTCACACGACAAACTGATTGTCATCCATTATTAAGTATATAATCGATTCTAACAAAGGGATTCTCACACATACTGCAAACAGACCGTAATATTGGGCTATGATTTTATTGAACTATGACTTCAAGATTGAATTTCTATCATCGAAACAATTGGGACATGTTTGCCCAGATTGATATCCAAAAGTATTTTGAAGATACCATGATTGCTTTGCTGGAATCCAAAAGCAAAATTAAAAGCTGTCTGTGTAACACTATTAAAGAATTGCCAGTCACAATAGATGATATGCAAATTCATTCTAAAAAGCATAGGTTTATTCAAAAATCATGAATAAAGTTAAGTCAAAATGGAGGAATACTAAAATTAAACCTGATAACAGCATTTTCTATTAGTGATGGAATATATTTGAATGCAGAAAGAATAGTAATCACTACAAAAAAAGATTTTGAAACAATTCTATGTAGAATATCCAGGAATAGTGAGGATGAAGTCCCTGGTGAGAAGCTATGTATATTGGCCAAAGTTGGACAAAGAAATTCAAAATACAGTTAGAAAATGTAATGGTTGTAATTCAGCAGCAAAATCATCATCTATAAATTATCAGGCATTGCTAAGCACTGAATAGTCATGGGCAAGACTACAAGTGAACTTAGTTGGACCACTAAACAGTTCATACTATTTAATTGTGGTCGACAGTTTCACAAAATGACCCAAGATATTAAAGTGTAAACGACGTACCACCGTAATAATGATTAAATTCTTCTGTGAACTTTTTGCGAGGTTTGGATTACATGATAATGTGGTATCTGATAATGAAACTCAATTTGCTTCTTGTGAATTTAAAAATTTTTGCAAAAACTATGCAGTTGAACATTTGATAACTCCAATTTATCATCCAAGGTTGAATGCTCAAGCTGAATGACTTGTTGACACCTTCAAAAGGCCATTACTAAAGACTTAGAAGCTGAAGAAATGACACTACAAGAATTTTTGAGTGCATATTGAATGATGTCAAATGCAAACGTCACTGCAAACATGTCACCTGCAGAACTTATGTTTGCTCGGAAAGTTAGTTCCATTTTTGACAGACTATTGCCATGGAATTTGACAGTTTGAAACTACCAGATCATTTAAGATTGGCGCTGAAGTCTTTAAAAGGTTTAAGGCTGGGAATGAAAATTGGCAGGAAGGAAAAATTATTCAGCGCATTGGTAGTATGATGTACATTGTCAAAGGTGGATGATCTCAACATTGAAGACATACAAATCAACTGAGGTCTAGATATACACATAATAATCAACCATTTCTATTCACCAATAGATATACTTTACAATACCTTTGAAGTACCTATTCCTAAAACTAATATTACAATACAACACCATGGTAATTGAAAATATAATTTGACTGAAATGTTAATAGGAGACCCATGTCAGAAAAAGTATTATCTAAAAAAAAGTGCATATGTAAAAAGAGGGTATTGTGGAGATGAACACACCTCTCCAGAATATGACTTGGACTTGTCCAAATAGGATATATGCTGATACTGAGAATCATCAGCAGAGCTAGCCAGGAGTGAGCCATATATCATTACTACAGAATTCAGTTAGACTACATCAACTCCAAGTGACATTATATTTCATGATTGTATTATCTTTATTCAATGGAATAAAGACATAACATAGGTATATCTATTTCAAATAAATTTGGCAAATGGAAAACCGTTTTATTGAAACTAGATTTGCTTATACATTTTGTCTTTCTAAATTTCATCAGATCCCCAGCTTAGCTAAAAAAACAAGTACTACTAATTTTTTTTTAAGCATACATACAAATACATATATTTCTTTCGGTTTTGGATCTGATGAAGCCTAGAAAGGTAAAACACATAATGAAATCTAGTTTCCAATGAATTGGTTTTCCATTTGTCAAATTTCTTCAAAACTTTGTGGGGATTCTATATCCTGTTTTATATATATATATATATATATATATAAAAGATGTTTCATTAAGATGGATGAAAGTCAGCAGTAAATAAATCAGTTTTATTGGCGAAAATTTAATTATTTCTCTATTGGATCATGTTATTTAAGTCATGGCAATTATGTGTAAAAAATAATATTGCCCAAATGTCTGCCAAGGCTTTGGTGTCACACCTCCACTCACTGGTCAAAATTTTTGATGACGTCTCAACATAGTTGCTCCTTGATCTCAACAATATGCCTTATTATCTCATCCTTCAGCTGTTGAATTATTGTTGGCTTGTTGGCATAGACCTTACTTTTGGGATGACCCCAAAGGAAGAAATCCAAAGGCGTCAAGTCACATGATCGTGGTGGCCAATTGACTTTGCTGTTTCAAGAGATGATTCATCCTGGGAACTTCTCATTCAAATTCTGTTTGAATGTCCATTTTTGTAATAGGCTTCAATAACTTTAACACTTTGTTTGATTGTTAATCTTTCCATGGTTGAAATTGCCAAAGACTTAAGTTGTTAAATGTGAAAGAAAAAGAAAAAAACATTAGATGCTTAAACTTAATTCACATTTAAAATTGGTCCAAGTTATTGGAACACCCTTCACAAAACCACTTATACATAGTTAAATATAAATATATATTTATACATTATCTGCATTTGGAAATGTCTAGAAGATTCAGATTTGTATGACCGTGATTTACTTTGAGTTCAGTAGCGAAGAAGATATTAGTCTGATTAAATAAATTGAGTGCCATTGCAAATGGACTGAACCATTTAGGCTTCTCTTTCTGATTACTGGACACTCCTTTTATTTTGTTAGTTCACTGAATTTGCCATTCAAATCTTTGCATTCTCTTAATAAGCATTCTGATACTATTTTTTGGACCGTCATTCATTTCTCTTTAACAAGACAGAACATCAAAGACTGCACTAAATATAGGCAATAATTCTGGCATGGCTTGCTTTCATTATCAAACCTGCTTCTCTTTGTTGCATTGTCTGCAAATGAATCTTGTTTAAAGATTGTTCCATTGGCAGTAGCAGACCGGCAAATTGGTTCTTCCTTGTTAGTAAAGGCATTGAGTTATGGAAAGCCCAGGTTTAATCCTGATGTAAAGTTGGTATACAAAATGTTTTAATTTGTAAATCTCAGATTCGTTTATATATGAGTGAGTATAGATTGGTAAGTAAATGTAAATAGAGAATGTGCAAGTTTTCATTTACTGTTCAGCAAACATTGTAAGATAGATGGATGAAACTATCAAATATCTTTACCAAAATGGACAGTTGAGTTGAACTGTAAAATTCATAGGGTATTGAGACATTGTAAGGTTTTGTTTTCTAATGAGTTATCTTTTGCTCACTGTCCAGATATACCCTGTTTGATGAATTCCAGAGAATAGCAAAAGCAAGTTAATATCTATGAGAGTTATTTGAAATGGAATTCTATAGAATAAAACTTTAACTAATGTGATAAAAACAGACAAATGCAAAGAGACAAGAGAAAACTACAACTTCAGTAGATGACAATGCAAAAAGAACTTAATGTAAAGAAACATAAAAACAAATATTACCGAATGAGTTAACCAGTTATTGCTCCTCACTCGACAGGACTTGATTGAGAAAATTAAAATACTATGCACACCAAGGAAAAAAATGATACATGAGGAAAGAAAATACACATAAATGCAATGTCAATCACTATCTACTATCCTCCTGATTATGCTTATTTTGTTCTTGCTCCATTGTTTCTGTTTCTAATTCTTCCACACCCAGTAATCCCTTGCATCTCAGTGGCTTTACTACCTTGCATTGGGTGAACTCAATTAAAAAAAAAACAAAAATGAATAATATGTATGCTGTAGCATACCTATGGACAATAATCAGTATATTCCCATTCACATAAATACAGTAGTAAATACTGTATGTTGGTCTGCAATTGGTGATTCATTGTAGAATTCACGACTCACTTCTAGCAGTTGACTACTTCTACGCGCCGCTGGCAAATCTTATATGTGTTATTTGTGTCCTAAGTATTATCATTCATTACCACTCTTTGATTATTCTATTCAGTAACCTTCCCTAAGTTACAACAATACTGATGCATATTTTATATTGATCTATAAACAGATGGCATTATATCTTAAGAATGAATTCTGATGACACTTTTTCATCTGTGAAGAGATTGTCCAGTATTCAGTTTTATATATGAGGATCAATATTATGCAACATTCCTGTACTCTTTGTTTCTAACAAAATTTCCGTTTCTTAATACTTTGCTTAGCCTTTAGAAGGCATTTTTTACTATGCCAATGTACCTTTAGATTTTAGTGTCACATTTTCTGTTATAACATTTCCAAGATATTTAAATTTCTGACATTTCCATTTGGTAGCTCGAAACTTGGAGTCTTTGTTTTGCAACATACAGAAACTATTTATAGTCTACATATATAAATTCTTATTTAAGAAGATATTCTTACTTCTTATTAACATAATTCTTGTACACTATTTACATTGTTCAGACTATCATCCTCATCTTTGTTGCCATATTTATCACAAAGTTTTGGCTGTTGTACGCTCTGGCCTTTTCAGGTGGTTGGAATGTGGAACTGAACTCTTTATAACTGATAACTGACATCCATTAGACATGGCACGTGGAACTAGAAGAGTTGAAATAAAGGGTTCAGTTCGACATTCCAACCACCTGAAGATGGCCAGAGCATACAAATGCCCACAGTAATACTGCCCACTTTTAATGCAATACACTCATCGCTTTGTGGAATCAAAACTCTTATCGTTTTCAATATAGTTTGCTCTTTGCACAATCTAGAATACATATGAAATTTGATACTTACGCCTGTGTGGATGGATGAATGCCCAAAAGACTATCGTGGATATAAAAGTGGAAGGGTATGCCACATTCATTACTGTCCATCATAGCTTCATGTACCACAGAGTCGCCATCCTGGGTATGACGATAAACTATATCTGTGTCCTGGGTAAGACGATAAACTATGTCCAACAGAAAGGCCTCTGATCAGAGGCTTTCAAGAGTGTGGAACCACCTCTTAATTGCTAGTGTTCCTTTGCCAACCCTGACCCAAGGTGGTAGCACCTGTTAGGGTCCCAACTATGGGCAAATACTTAACTCCCAAACTGGGGTCAAAACACTATGAAAGTGTAAAAATGGTTTTTAATACCAAAAATACTTTGTAACAAAAAAAAAAAAAAAAAAAAAAAAAAAAAAAAATTACCAGCAATACATTATCGGTAATATATGTATAAAAAAATATTACAAGCAATAAAAAATTTGTCGGCATTAAATAACCCGTTGAGGTTGATATGCATATAAAACAAACCAAACCAAATAGTCATTGTTTCCTCCAGTTCTATATGAAATTTTAAAATCTTGTTTCATTATTCCAATGAAAACAGACATAATTAAAATGGGCAAAAAAGAAAAGAAAAATACTATAACTGAGGTAACCGACAGTATCTGTCAATATTTCTGAGATGAGGTATTATGTACACTATTTACATTATTCAGACTATTGTCCTCATCTTTGTCACCATATGTATTACAACATTTTGGCCATTGTACGCTCCGGCCTTCTTCAGGTGGTTGGAATATCGAACTGAACCCTTTATTTTGCTCACTGGGGTAAACTGTTCTAGTTACACGTGCCATGTCTAATGGATGTCAGTTATCTCCTGTTAATTCCCCTCTCCAAGTTCTCCACCGCCTTAATCAGCTATTGAACTCATACTCTTTGGTTCCTTTCACTGGATCTAACGAATGCCTTAATCCACTGTGCCATATGTCCATGGCACGTGGAACTAGAACAGTCTTCCCTAGTGAGCGAAATAAATGGTTCAGTTCAACATTCCAATTACCTGAAGAAGGCCAGAGCATACAACGGCTGAAATGTTGTAATAAATGGCGACAAAGATGACGATAATAGTCCAAATAATGTAAATAGTGTACTGAGGTAACCAAGTATCGCTCTTCACTCATCAGATCTCAATCGGAGAAATTAAAATATTGTGCACACTAACTAAAAATGGAAAATATAAGGAAAAATATGCACATTTCAATAACATATTGATATAGCTATGTATAGACAGATTACACTGAGTCCTAACAGCAAATCTTTTTGTTTTTTTTAAGGATGGTTACCTTGATTTGATACAAATTGTCTCAAGGACTTTTAAGAGATATCACTTAAAAGTCCTTGAGACAATTTATATTTTCATTCTTATGCAAACAAAAAGATTGGTTGTTAGTATTTCATATGGTCTGCCTAAAGATATATACATATCAATATCTTATTGATGTGTGTATTTTCTTCATGTTTAATTTCTTCAATCAAGTTTTAATGATAACCAGTTAGCTCATACTATAGAATTTTTTTTCTTTTTCTGTTGTCAATTATTTCAGTTGTTCTTTTTCTCTTACCCCTTTTATAATGGCTTTTTAAAAATTTTGTACCTCCAATAATGTTTTTAATAATAAAATTTCATTAATTATTCAACTGAATGATATATATTTATCTTTTTGTCAAATTTTTTTCTTGATGATGCAAAAGTAACATCTACTGCCTGCCTCTCTTATTCTATATGCTGAGTCCCTCTGGGATCTGGGCAATCATGGCTCGCCACAAATCTCTAAATTTTGTAGCTCTGAGCAAGGTTTGTCTTTTTGCTATTGTTATCTCGTTCTCTCCTCCATCGGTCTTTGTGTCTCTTAATTTTTTCATTCTTGCAAGTGCAGCAAAAGTTCTTATCCATGTTTCTATGTGTTCTGGGTTGTCCACTGAATTTAATGATCCTATTGGCGATGCCATTGTTATATTTTGCATATCTCTCTGTGTAGTAGTAGTCATAGTACAGTTCTCCATGTCTTGAATAGTGATCGGGTTTGTCCTGGTATAGCTGTCCTATGTTTACCAGTTGTACTATATTTATACTTGTCTATCTAATTTGCATACAATACTACCACTATTTCTCCTAGACACTGTTCTGTCACCCATTCATGCAAGCTCATTAGGTAGATTATTCATTGCATTCCTCTGTCCCTTATTGCCTTCAATATGGCCTTTGTCTTTCAGGGTGTTTTTTTTTTTTTTTTCAAACTTTTCACTCCAAGCAAGGCAACAAAGCCACTAACACATGCAGGAGTTTACTAAGTGTGAAAGTATATAAGCAAAATATTAAGGAATGAGAACAATAAAAGAACAGAAATTGAAAAGACAGAAGATAATGATCAAACTTGACTGGGAAGCAAGTAGCTGAAATTAAGTTCCAAAAGCAAGAAGTGTAATAGAAGAAATTGTTAGCATAGAACTTAGTTATATCTAGCTATTTCAGTTATAAAATGATGATGGTCTATTGTTTTTGTTTAGTGGCATATCAACACTTCTATGGGTTATTTAATGGTGAAATCTAAATATTTTTGTATGCAATTTTATAGATTCAACTACAAATATTTACTACAGATTTTTATACTTTCAGTGCAAACATGTGTTTTTTCGATATATAGTTTGTAGTTGATAAAATGTATTGCTGGTAGTTTTACTAGAAAGATGTATTTTTATACTTTAGTGCTGTATTGTCTGTCTATATGTCTGAGATGAGGTATTATGTACATTATTTACATTATTCAGACTATTGTCCTCATCTTTGTCACCATATTTATTATGTTTCGGCCGTTGTATGCTCCGGCCTTATTCAGGTGGCTGGAATGTCGAACTGAACCCTTTATTTCACTCACTGGGGTAGACTGTTCTAGTTCTACGTGCTATGTTTTAATAAATGTCAGTTATCAGTTATCTCCTGTTAATTTCCCTCTGAAAGTTCTCCACTGCCTTAGCCGGCTATTGAACTCACACTCTTTGGGTCCTGTCACTGGATCTAACTGTGCCATATGGCGACAAAGATGAGGACAATAGTTCGAATAATGTAAATAATGCTGTATTGTCATTTTGCTATAAAAATGTATTATACTCATCATTTTTTTCATGAATATATTGCTGGTATTTTTACCATAATGTATTTTTATACTTTCTTAGTGAACCCCCAATCAAAAATCAAAAGACTATTTTCCCATAGCTGGGACTAACAGGTGCTTCCACCTCAGGACAGGGTGAACTTTGAGAACAGCAATTAAGAGGTCATCCCATGCTCCTCAAAACCTTCAATCTCTTGATCAGAGGCCTTACTGCTAGATGGACTTCATCATCATACCCAGTGCTGTAAAATAAGATCTTACCATCAAATACTGCACTTAAATTTGTAGTCTAGGTACCATAGAGGAGAGTTTATCAGAACAATATCCATGAAAGTATTTATAGAAAAGGTACAGGGAAGCCACGTCATGGCGGTGAGAAAGAAATAATGATATGAAAAATTCTTCTTTGGTTTTTATCAAAGTGATCTAAATATATAGCGGAATCACCAGACCATAAATGTGGCATCAATATTCAAAGCTTGAACAAATAGCAGACATGTAAATATGCAAGACGAGAAAATTGTTTAACACATCACAGAGAACCAACTTTCCTACCAGCAGACTCAGTAATTGTTAGCTTTTTACTTATGAAAGCACATGAATGGAAAGGAAACTATAAAACCTCCTACAGAAAGTAGTGAAGGAAAGCATGAAGAAAAGACTAAATATAAACTATAAGAAGACACAATGCAAGTTATCAGCATTTTGTGATATCAATGAATGCTCGTTATCATGTTGATAATGCTTGTTGTAGTTGAGACTTTAGAATCGCAGATACTAGCAGTAACTCCTTTGAATAATAATCGCTTGATAATGCTTGTTCAAATAGTAGCCACTGAATAATAATTCAAAGAATGGTCAAAATAGAGAAATAGTATAGAGAATCATGATCACTTAGATGCCATGCTAATTCCCATATATACCTTTCCTTTACAATCATGTGGTCTACTTATTAGAAATGAAATCACCTGTGTTTACTCACTGGTGATCTGTGTTCAAACTCCAGTGTCAGCAACAATATTTTTTACCTATAATGCAAATTAAAAATCGGGGGTTATAAAAATTAAACAAGTACAGAAACTTAAATATCTGGGAAATGTTCTGACAGAGGAGGGAAAGTGCAATACTGAGATCCGAAGATGTATTGAGATGGCTAAAGATGCATTCCAAAAACTATTAACAAACAGAAAAATTTCATTAGAAACAATAAAAAGAGTACTGAACTATTATGTGATATCTGTACGCCTGTATGGCAGCAAATGCTGGACAGTCTTCTCAAAGATGAAGAAGAGACTGGAAGCAAGAGAAATATGGTTCTACAGAAAGATGCAGAGGATACCATGAGCGATAACAAGGTTTTGGAGAGAATGGAAACAAAAAATATTTAATGTCAGGAAGAGGCAGTTGAAGTTTCTGTGGCATGTAAACTGTCTCTTTCTGATATTAAGAGGGCTTGGAAAACCTTATACTCACAGGACAGATTGAGGGAAAGTGAAACAAAGGCAAGCAGCACAAAACATACTTGATGAGCTTGAGTAAATGGATGGTACAAATAGCAAAATGACAAAACTTATTAAGAGTTACAAGAAGGAAGATGTGGAGGGCCATGATCGCCAATGTCCTTAAGAGACATGGCACAGTCAAACTGAATTGTCTAAGAATAAGCAAGAGTTGTTTACACACTGTTTGGGTATCACTTCCACCAACATTTACAAATTATTAGAAAGGACACCAAGAATTTGCTCAGCATTAATAAATGCTTGTGGTGGATTCTTTTTAAGTCTAAAGGGAAAAATCAATGTGGTTCCAAATTTTTGGTTAGTAGTGTGTATATATAATATATACACATACACAAATAATCATTGAAACACATGGCAACAATAAATAACAGTGAATAAACCAATCCTAAATTTCTAATATTTTTATCTTCAAAAGGTAAGATTTTTAAAACCCAATGTATTCAAGACAAACTTTCAAAATCAGAGTTTGTTCATAACCCCCCCCCCCAAAAAAAAACTAAAGTTAGGTAAAAAATGTGAGAAAAACTTGGAGATTATTTAGAATTCAGTAGTATCCATTTATTAGAAACATTTGGCTAGGAGTAGAGGTCATAGGGTACAGCAAATGTTGATACTTAAGTAAGTAAAACCAAGGCTGAACAGAAAAAGAAAACAAATGAGAAATTTGAAGGTTTTTATACTTTGCTTTCCATCTTAATTGGAAATATGGATTTATCAAAATGAATTGGAATTGAATCAACAAACAAATCAATGAAAGTCTTCTCTGATGCCAAAGAAATTTAAAATTGAAACCAGTGAAGGCAATTTTTACTGATTCTATTTTTCTAGAACAAGAGAACAAATGATTCCTATTTACAGTGACAAGGCCAACATTATTGGGTTTAGCTATTTTACTTAGTTAATACAATTCATAATAACCAATAAATTTTCCCAACAATCTTGTCTGAATGTTGTTTATTTTATGAAGAAAAAAAAAAAGTGTCAGTTTTTCTTCTTTTTTCTTGTAATTAGTGTGTAATTTTGCATAATGCTTGTAATTAGTGTGTAAACCCCTCTTGAAGGGTTTGTAACTATTTATCATCTCTCAGTTGGGTCTCTATCTTTGGGCAGAGTGCACTCAGGAATGACTGAAAGGACAGAGTTACAACTGAGAAAAATTATACTGAGAGGTGCCCAGCCCTGTGGAGCAGCTGCCTGAGGCCGTGCCCTCTCATTGTACCAGAGAGAGGGTTTGGTGTTTGCACCAAGATCAGCGCAACTGATGGTTGTGGAGGCTTCAGGCAATTTTTGTTCTTGCCCTGCTTGTACACACTCGGGTCCCCATCTTAAAAAATGACCTTGTGTCACAACTCGTCTTAGTGGGGAGACAGGGTAAATACCTAATGCTTGTAATTTGAACAAAATCTCCAGCAATCTCACCTCCAAAATATAGCCTAACCACTACAGTGCCATGACCATGCTTAACAGTTGGTTGTTCAGAAGGAGTTCATCTTCATTTACTCCCAAAAAGCTCAAATTTAGACTCATCAGTCCATATCACCTTTTTCCAATCTTCTAAAGTTCATTCCTTGTGCTGTTCTGACCATTTTAGTCTTTTCAACTTATTTTTCTTTTTAAATAAATGTTTCTTAACCAATACACATCCTTTAAGTCCAACAGAAAGAAGTCTTTTCTTAATTGTCATAACAAATATTGGCTATTGACGTGTAGAATTGAATTCAGCAGTTATTTGGGAAGCTGTATTTCTTCTCTTCTTTTGCTAGATGTCACTCTGGCCCACTCAGATCTTTTTCTGTCAATCTTTGCACCAGTTTCTGCATGTAGCTGCAGGTAATAATGCACTCTATTTTTTTTTGATATTTGTAATTTTCTAGCAATCAGACATTTGGAATATCTTTTCATAGAAAGAATTTCCACTAGGGACTCTCTTTTTCAAAAATAACCTGTTTATTTTTTTTGCATTTTAGCAGTTTCTGAATATTAATTTCAATCACACATTAATTTAGATAGAATTTAACGAAGCAGTGAAGTTGAAATATTTGTAAATGTTTGCTCACCATTTCAGAAAATGTATCAGCTTCTAACAAGATTTCCAAAGCTTATGTAAATAAATTTATAAATGCTTGTAGAAAGATTTGTTTGGATTTTATATAAGAATTTGCATATATATGCAATAGATGAAGTTATTTATCCAAATATGCAAAATTAGCCTTTTGTGGCTAGGTGTTCGATTGTGTCAAGCTAGGATCAAAAATCAACTGTTTTGACATCAGTCAGATCTCTTACCCATTGTCGCATGGCAGGGAAGGAAGGGAATTTTAATGTCTTTCTCTATATGAAACATGTCAGCAGCTCATAGAACTCAATTCAATTTTACTTGAAGAGTAATGCTTTATATATATATATATATATATATATATATATATATATATATATATATATATATATATATATATATATGTGTGTGTGTGTGTGTGAACAAATTTAATATTGACAGGCCTAAATTTAATTTCACTGTTTAAGGAAATAAACAGCGGATGAGGAGCTATCATTATTTACAATCAGACTATTGTTCTCATCTTTGTTGTTGTTATCACATCTTAGCTCTTGTGCCTTCAATGGGTTATTTAATGTCAACAAAATTTTTAGGATAGGTTTGTATGAATAGAATATATATTCTTTGTAAGAAATCATTTTGTAGATTGGGTTTCATTCACATATTTTTGTAAAGTGTGTTTTTGTCGAGAGAGTCAAATCTACTGCTGGTAATAATTTTTTTATTTATTTTTTTTTTTTTATTTCACTCTATAAAGTTTTGCATCATGCTTATATATTAGGGTGTTGTTATGAGTTTTTGTTTGACTGGTTCATGTTTAATGAGTGAAATGTCCATAATTTCTATGCTCTCTAGCCTGTTAGCACTTTGTTTCTTGTCAGGTTTTCTTCTTCAGAGGTCTTTTATTTCTGCTTGTCTCTTTGGTCTTGTTTTATTTGCTATTCCATTACGTTCATTTAACAACCCTTGTCTGGATGATGACCATTTCCTTATTTGAGGTGAAATACAGTTTTATTCATCTATGTTCATTTCTGCTGGTTCTTCAGTGATGTATTGGTTGTGTTATTTCTTTTATGAACCTTTTGTTTCACTTGTGAATGTTTGGAGAGTTCTATTGAAGGATTTTTGTTTTTTGGATTAGGGTTTTCAGAGTTATTTGTTTTGTAGTTATACATTCTTTTTTGTTTGCGGTCAAGAGGATAGGATTTGTTTTGACTATGGGAGTTTGGCTTATGTGTGGTATACTAAATTCTAGTACTATTAATTTTTTTAATTCATTTATTAGAATTGTAAGTTCTTGGTTTTTTTAGTGTATTGTTCTCTTGTCTGTTATTTTATTAGTATTTGCGTATGATGTTGGAAGTGAGTTAGTTTCAATCTGTTTTCTGGTTTCTTTGAACAAGATGTTTTGGGTGTATTTTATTCTTATTTGCTTTTCCTTTTTCCAGATGTTACACTCTTTAGAATCTGCTAAGTTTTTTTTTTTTGTTTCAGTTTGGGCATAAACGTTGCTTATCACAGGGTGACTCTTCATGATAAGTCTAATTCCCCACATATTCAACAGACTGGTACTCTTGTACATTGATCTTGTAGATGGCCAAATTTCTGACTTTTGCGACATCTACGGGAATTAGGGATGTATGGCTCTACCTTGGATATTGTGTATCCTATTTTTATTTCTTTCGGTAGGGTAGGTTGAATGTCAAAATGTATGTGTTTGTGTTTATTGATATGCCATTTCTTTTTATTTGTATTTTTTTGACATTTGTTATGCCTTTTTATTTTTAGGCTGTCATCATTTTTGATTTCTTCCAGTGAGCAGAATGACAGTTCTGGGCATTTTATTACCTCCCCTTAGATGAGTTAAGGAATTGGTGGGGGATAAGCCTTTACTTTCGTGTCATTCGATTGATTTTTTTAGTATGTTTTCTGTGTCTTTTTTGGTTTTTACTTGAATTAGAAGCGTGTTATTTTTCTTTCTTTTTTTCTACTGACTTTGGTTCTATCATAGCTGATAAAACCTTTTGTAGCATAGAAGGTGAAAGTTTTGTTATTTCACTCTCTAATGATTCTATGACTATTAAAATTGGAAATTGTCATTTTTCGTTTCAGAGTTTTCGTACTGTCTCTTGGATCATTTATAACAGTTAGTCATATAATTTTGTTTTTGTATTTACCATCTACACTCCCCACCTGCCTCAGAGTTTGTTCTTAGGGGCACTATCACTGGTGGTGGGGGGGCTAATTCACAGTATGTTGGTGGCAGACCTAACATGTAAACAGGTGGTCAACTCATCTGCATTTGGGATGTGCACACATGGGACAGTTGATGACAGGAAAATATATATGCCCCACATGAGAGTAAAGAAGAGCTTGTCTTACATTTATGTGAAGGTTATAATGCACATTTATAGAAAACCCCAAAGCCGCACACCAGTTTGTTGATATTAACTAAGTTCAGAATTGAACAAACAATGATTTTAGGTATGAGAGACGGAGTCTTGTATTCTTAGTCTATGTAAAATAACTACAATGATAATGGTAGAAGTAATTCTGAATTAATTTATTCTTGTACCAATGAGATACAAATACAAAAATACCCTTGGCTTCTGGCCGTTCAACTGCTTGTTTAATACTGGAGGTAACTTATGTCCTCCAGTGTCTGCCTGTGGAAGTCTCATTATTTAATGATGGTTTGTTTTGTTTTATGGCATATCAACCTCAATAGGTTATTTAAGACAAGATTTTTATTACTGCTGATATATTTTTTTTTAAAATGTATTTCTGGTAATAATTTTTCTTCAAAAATTTATTGCTGGTAATAAAAAAAGTATTTCTGGTATTAAAACCTATTTTTACACTTTCATTGTGTTTTAACCCCAGTTTGGGGGTTAACTATTTACCCATAGCTGGGACCCTAACAGATGCTATCAACCCAGGTCACGGTGGATCTGGGAACACCAGCAATTAAGAGGTGGTTCCACACTCCTCAAAACCTCCTGATAAGAGGCTTTGCTTTTGGAACTAATCTATCGTCATACCCAACACACATTATTTAATGAGACCTTCCATTTAAACTATACAGTCTGTACATTGATAATGTTACGATTAATATCATTAATATCCATTGTGTGATTTGAACAGATAAAGTTTTGGATGAGTTCTTATATTCAATGTGTTCATTTTTGGTTAAAGGCATCCATTTTGAATGTAGTGTAATTGTCAGTCATTTTCTCTCAATTAAGCTTATAATGAGAAAACCTTAAATGAAAAATGAAAAAAAGTTAATTAGCATTGCAGCTCAACCTGTTTTATTGTTTGTTTTTTTTTTCATTCTTATTCCTCAAATATAATTCTCACTTTGCTAACCCAATTTGCTTTCCTCCAAATCTAATTTTCACTTCCTTTATTTAATACTGACTGCCCAAATATATTTTACATTTTCCTCAATTAATTTCCATTCGGCAAATCTAATTTTGACTTCTTAAATATAATTCTCACTTTCCTCATCTAAATCTCCCACTCAAATTCTCATCCTGAATTTTAAAATACAACTTGGCCTTCTCTCATCTACATAGTCTGTATGTAAATCATCTAGACATTGGTTAACAAAAAGAAAATTCTCATACAGTGTGTTAGTTTTCTTCAAAGTACTCTCTTTGGTATTTTACACACTTATTCCAGCATCACTTCTAGTTTTCAGGATTATTATCAGCTGCCTCACCCCAGACTCTTTAATCTCATCTATCTTCTGATATCATGTCCCTTTCAGTGATGATTTTAGCTTTTGGAAAATCCAATTCATCGGCAGCTAAATCTAGGAGCTGACAGACTTGGATCAAGAAATATTTCACAAAAAAAGCAAAAAAAAAAAAAAAAAAAAAAAAAAAAAGCTGAGTTGTGAAGAATAGGTGATTATGATATTCAAAGTTGCAAGATATTTTTTTAAACAGTTCATAGAATTACTAAATCTTCAGATTTAAGGTTATTGTAAAAAGTCTCCTTAGTGCAGTGTTAGCTTAGTTCTCGTCAAAGTACACTCATTGGCATTTTACACATTTATCCCAACATCACTTTGCAGAGTACTTTTTCAGGATCACTATCAGACTATCAATACCAGTCTCCTTAATCTCATCAATGATCTGACATCACTTGTCTTTTGAATGTTTTTTGAAAATCCAAATGTTACAGGCTGCTAAGTCTGAAGATTGCATTGAAGCATAATGTTGATTATTATGTTCACTCTCTCTCCAAATGTATACCTTCTACTGAACATACTTCCTGATAAGTAAAGCAAAATTTAAAAGTCTATCTGAAGAAGATGCATAACTTAAATAAAGATTGAGACTGACTTATAACAAAATGAGCATCCATGAAATTTTAAGTCATAGAAAAGCAGCAATTTTTTAGTATCATTTATTTTTATATTAGGTTGGTGCAAAAATAATGACATTTTTTGATGTATTTTTTAACATCAAAAAACGACATTATTACATCATTATTTTTGCACCAACCTTATATATATATATATATATATATATATATATATAGGGTGCGATGGATAAATTGTCGTCTAAGTTACGCAAACATGAAAATAATACTGACATCTTATTTTAACAGATATTTACCAAAATTACATCCATTAAATATTTAAAAATTTACACATTTATAACTTGAAATACTAAAGAGTAAATTTATTCAATAAAATTGCCATTGGCTTCAACTGCAGAGTCTCCTTGTTTACGTTGGTGAATGCTGCCATAATCCTTGCCTTCAGTTTATCTTTGGTGTTAGATTTTTTGGTCTGTCATTCAACTAGGCCTCAAACATAATAATCAATAGACTTGCAGTCCAGGGAGTAAGGGGTAATGTGGTTGCAGAAATTGTCTGACAGCCATGACTAAATTCTCCTGCTTGTGTGGCATGGTACAGAATCCAGTTTCTAGACATAGGGTCTTCCAGCAGCCACCCTTTTGAAGCAGAGCAGCACTGTCTCCTTGTTGAGTGTAATGCCCTCACCATTAAATTCGGGAGTTCTTTTCTTATCAGAAAAGATCAGATTGAGTTTTCCAATTCGTCATATCTTTGTAATCACTGTTAGACTCATCTAACTTTTTCTGAACCCTCTGTAATATTCATATTGGAGCTTCTGTTATGCATGCCAAGCAGTACAGAATGCTGTTTTCAAATTTCTGATGAAATGAATTGTGCCATGGGGCTTTTTTGTTCACAGAATGTGCCCATCTGATCTTATTATACTGCGTAGATGACAAAATCAAAAACAAACTGGTATGCATGAAATTAAAAATATAAAATGGTGACAATTTACCTATTGCAACCTCTATATATATATATATATATATATATATATATATATATATATATATATATATATGTGTTTCATTAAAAATGACAAACAAGGTACTACGGTTAAGCTTTTTATTTAATTTTTCTTGTGTTCAAACAAGAGCTTTTTTTTCTGGACAAAGGGTGTGTAAGAACTGTCCAAATGTCTTATATTTCCAAGCACTTTCAGCTATACATTTAGCCATTATCAAGGATGATTTGATTTTTCAGCTTAATTGAGTGAGTGCGTTCTGTGTATGTCAGTGTTTGGTAGGGATGGGTTTTTTTTTTTTTATTTCTGAATACGGTTAGTACATTGTGGCTTTGTCTGTAGTTAATATTGTTATGGGTTGGCTTTTTCTTTTTTATTATTAAAGCTTCCATTATTTTTAATCTTTTTTTGCAGGTGGATGCAGTTTATATATTAATAGACCACCAAATTAGACTATTTCTCTCCAAAGTAAATAATAACGATAGTGAACACACAGCCAAAAATCACCTACACATTTATTACAAAAACCAAATGCATATTACAAACTGGACGAATCTTCATTAAGGCGTATTATAAAGAAATATACTACCCCAATTGACCCGAATAAAAAAAATCAAATTTATTATCTATTATAAAAAATTTAACACAACTAACCTTATCCTCAAAAATAACAACACACCAGCTAAGTCAAAATTACAAAGAACGAACATTATCTATGAGTTCAAATGCCCCTTAAAGAACCATGTTCCTGATCAAACTGGACTCATAAATAATTACATCAGTTACACAACTACATGCTTATCCAGATGTCTTACGTTACACCTATCTGACCACAGCTCCCTTAGAACCCATTTAAATACACACACAAATTTACCCGATTCCATTAGGAACATACTAGTAGAAAACACAAATATATGAACTGCATCCACCTGCAAAAAAAGATTAAAAATAATGGAAGCTTTAATTATAAAAAAGAAAAGGCCAACCCTTAACAATATTAACTATGAACAAAGCCACAATGTGCTAACCGTATTCGGAAATTAAAAACATCTCTACCACACACTGAGACATACACAGAACGCACACACTCAATTAAGCTGAAAAATCGAATTATCCTTGATAATGGCTAAAGGTATAGCCAAAAGTGCTCGGAAATATAAAACATTTGGACAGTTCTTACACACCCCTTGTTCAGAAAATAAAGTTTTTGTTTAAACACAAAAAAAATTAAATTAAAGCTTAACTGTGTTACCTTGTCTGTCGTTTTTAATGAAACATGCATAAAGGAAGGATTGCTGCCTAAATATACAACTATATATAAATTGGGTTGGTGCATAATTATCAGGTGTTTTTAAACAATATTTATTATGAAAAAAGATTCAGCAACAGCATTTTTAAATGATTATTCTGAAGCATACATGCATTTTTATAACCTGAAAATAAAATATTTTTATTAAAAAAAAAAACGTAAACAAGACAGCAATTTTTATTAACAAATAGCTCACCTACAAAAATGCCTGATAATTATGCACCAACCTTTTTATATATATATATATATATATATATATATACTTTAATGCAAACCTTTATACTAACTGAGAACAAGATTTATTCAAGTAGATGAAAATGATGCTACTTTTAAACCATCTTATAATATTAATAGCATGAGTGTTTTTTTTTTTGTTTTTTTTTTTGGGTGGTGTTTGCAGTATGAATGCATTTGCTTCTATTTTTTGTTTTAATTTTCAGCAAAAGACTTCTTAGCTTCTCTATAGTTACTCACAATCTTTCTCCTTGTCATGTATGCATAATATAAATGCACAAACTGTTTTATTTGCTTTTACTTTATTTCTTTTCCTTCTATTTGTCCATGCTAACTCTTAGAGATTATGTGTCAGTTGTTGTCATGGAATGTCAGTTGCTGCTTCTTCAATTCACTTGATATATTATTCATTATATAGATTTCTTGATAGTGCATCTAGAAACATGAATGTATCCATGGAGAAATGCATTCATGTATACACACTCATACACACAAGCATAAATACATTCATATTTGCACATTATTAAATGAAGGTTTATACCCTTTTTTTTTTTTTTGTCTGTATTATTTTCCATGACTCGTTAATCTTGACTTAGTGAACCTTTTCCAAATTTTCTGCATAATATCCATTCACTGAGAGACATTATTGGTAGCAATCAATTCTCGTCTCTTTACTAAACAAAATACTATATTGTTTTTCACTGATGGAATCTGGTAATAATTGGGGATTTCTCTCTTCTTAATTTCTTATCTAATCATACTCCTTAACCTACTGTATTTCAATAATTCCAAATTTTTATTTCAAAATGTTTATTTTATATTGTCTATATATCTCTGAGATGAGGTATTATGATTACTTGTATTATTTACATTATTTGGACTGTTATCCTCATCTTCATTGCTATATTCACAATGTTTCGGCCTTCTTCAGGTGATTGGAATTTTGAACCGAACCCTTTCTTTCATCCACCGGGGTAGATGTCTCAGTTTTGTGGCCTGGTATTGAACTCACAACTCTTTGGGTTTAGTCAATGGATCTAACCAACATCCTGTGTATGAATTTCTAGGACTTATAAACCTAATGCCTCAGCAACCATTTCTTACCAGTGCTACATGGGCGGGGGGGGGGGGGTCTTACTCGAAAGAGGTGTCTGTGAAGTGTTGAACCACTTTTGAAGGTTGTCCTGATGTTATATAGACCACAGATCCTTTGTATTTTTTCTCTGATAATCCTTTCACATAGAAAAATCTATTTTTATACTTTCATAATGTTTTGACCCCACCTATCTGGGGGTTAACTATTTGCCATTCCTAACAGGTGCTACCCACCCTGGGTCTGGGTGGACATGGAAACATGAGCAATTAAGAGGTGGTTCAATGCTCCTCAAAACCTCCGGATCAGAAGCCTTGCTGCCGGATACAGTTTATTTTCATACCCCAGATGCTTTTATAATCTTGACAGCCATTTTTTAAAAATAGCCCCCACCAAAGTTGTTTTTATTTTAGGTAGCAAGGTTCAAGTTAGTTGTTACCCTGAAGAGCAATGTTAATTTTGGCAGTGATTTTATGTAACAGAATTTCAAAAAGTCCAATTCAGATTTTTGTGTAGTCTAGCATAAGTAAAATTCTTTATTGTAAACAGTATCAAACAACAAGAATAAAAATCAAGAAATACTGAGTTGATGTATTTGGAGCTCGGCTTAAAGTCTTTAACTTTTGCTGCCTGAGATGCATGTTTACTAAAAGACTGAAATTGGTTTCTGGTGCAGAAACAGATCAGAATTCTAGATATAAGTCTCATATTCTTTTAGCTTTAATTAATGGAATGTAAATATGACTTTGGTTTTGTTTTCTTGCTGATAGATCATTCCATTTCTTTTTGTTTTTCAATTACATGTAATGCCTCAAGTATGTTATGCCAGCAAGGTTACCTGGCACTCCCTCAATTGAAATGGGTCTCAAAATAACTTTTATTGTTAGATTAAGTTTTGGTATCATATTGAAAAGAGTAACGATACGAGTAAAAATATTTATTTAATTTGGATTCTATATTAAAATAATCCAAGACTTATACTGGGAGAAAACCACCTGCATATGGCTAGAAAAGTAATTACTGTATTTGACGGCATATAAGATACACCCCAATTTCAGCAGGGCAAATCAAGAAAAAATTAGTAAATTAGTAATAAATGGTACATGGCTATATTTATGAGGTATTATTTTGGTTAAACAAGCCAGGATTACAATTAAATGAAAAATAGTAGGAAAAAAAAAAAAAAAAAGAACATGAGCCTATAAAAACTTTATTATATCCAAAGGTAAGAAAACAAAAATCAAGCAATTATTACAATTGAGTAAAACAGTACAGTTACCATTAAAATTTTATTCATCTTCAAATCCATAAAATTCTTTGTCATCAAAACTGATACTTCTTTTCAATAATACTATCATTGTTGTTAAATAATACGTCATTTTCCATTTCATTGCAAGCATTGTTAATGCTACACATTTTAAAAGATTTCACAACAATTTCTGGTTTAATATTATCCCAAGCTTGCTTTGCCCATTTGCAGACTTGTGCAATGCTGAGTCTTTTTATTCTTACTGTAAGTAATGTAAGCTTGTGATCAGGCATTGCCATCCATGTTTTCCATTGCTCTTTCATGTTTAAGCAAATAGGAGTTGCCAGGTAGCTAATTTTGTCCGACTATCATGACTTTTAAGACTTCTTATGGCATATAAGATGCAGGGGAATTTTAAAAGATATTTTAGTAAAAAAATGTATGCCTTATATGCCATCAAATATGGTAAGTAAATATACAAAAATAGAAAAGGGTTGTAAGACTCACCAAACTTAATCAAGGAGAGAATTAGAATTCTTACCATGACTCATTAATGGCAGCCACAATGTTAATATTAGATGAGTCAATGACACAGTATTGATAGCAGACCTAGGAAAGAAAATACAGCAATTCCAACAGAAGGTAGTAAAGGAAAGAGAGAAGAAAGGACTAATCATCAAAGTATAAGATAGACTGTATAGTTGTCAGCAAAAAGAAACAGCCAAAATTGCAAATTGTAGACGCCAAAATTAAGCAAGTACAAAATTTAAATATCTAGTAAGTATTTTAACAGAAGACAGAATGTGCAACATCAAAATCTGAAGGTGTATTGAGATAGCAAAATATACCTTCCAAAAGTTAAGCAAGGAATTAAGAAACAGGAAAATTTCCATAGACACAAAGAAAATAGTGCTGAACTGTTACATAATATAGGTCCTATATCACAATGAATGCTGGACAATCTCAAAGATGAAGAAATGATTTAAAGCAACATAAATGTTGTTCTACAGAAGGAAGCTGAGAATACCATGCACTCAATATGTGAGCAATAGAAAACATCTGAAAGAGATGGTTGAAATTTCTAGGACACATAATGAGGAAAGAAGGCTTGGAAAATTCGTCACTGACAAGACACATTGAAGACAAAATGGACAGTGGAAAGCAGCATATAACCTACCTAACAAGCTTGTATAAATGGTTGGCAGAATAAGGATTAAGTGAGATAGTGAAAAGACAATTTACCCAGAGCTACAAAGAGGAGGAAATTGTGGAGAGTCATGATTGCCCACATCCTGAAGGGACAGTACAGAGAAGTAAAAAGTCTTTATTACTGTTATTTAAATATATTTAAAATATAAAATACATTTTAGTTGAATATTATGATATTCAGTTCCTCTTTATCAAAGATTTCTATCTATTTATCTATTAGGAATCATAGTGTCTTTTTAAACTACATGACCCTTTTTTTGGTTGTACAATATGTGCTTTGCCAGGGCTACACTGGGGAAAAGAAGAGATGTGTTCCCAATGGTATTTGTGTGAAAGTGAATTCTGACTAACTTCAGCAGAATTTCCCATTCTAAGCTACTTACCATCACATCCACTTGCACATGTGAAATATCTTGAAATTATCTAAATGACAGTTTAAGTAATTCTTTTTAAAAAGTTCTTTTTTTTTTTTTTTTAAAAAAAAGTCTGAAAGAAAAACAAAAACTAAAACATTAATTGATTTGTTTTTTATGGTTTATCAACCTTTTCCAGGTCATTTAAAAGGCAGAAAATATTTTTGTATGGTAAGAATTTTTGGGAGATAATAATTTACTGATAGAAGTCTATTTAACCTATAGTTAGGGGAAAATATGTGCATTTATACTTTTCAAATGGTATTTGTGCAAAAGTGAATATAACAAACCTGACTGGAATTGGAACTTGACTCCCCAATTTTCAGCTCTGTGCCATTATCTATTACCCCACCTGCACATCCAAGCTTACAGCACTTAGGTGATTGTTTGAGAGTAGTATCTAGAAACTTACCAAGCTTGATGTTGCTTAACATTGGACAAAAATTGCTGTTTCAATGGGACATGGCCGTAAGCATGTTTTTAAATCATTTTCATTTTTCCAAACACATTTGTCATACAATGCTACAGAAGTAGACTGTATTGTAAACTTTTCAGTTCCTCTTGATTTTCTTTTTGTAGATATCAAGTTACAGTTAGGATTTTACAAGTATAAAGTTGTCAGAAGATTTTGTACATGTGTGATGTTTGCCAAGTTTGAAATCTGAGCATTGACTTAGCAGTAAAAAAAACCAAAATGGACAAACTTTGCTTTTCACTTAATACCCACATGTGTTGCAGAAATCTCTTGATTGGGTTTCAAAAGCAGAAAATAGCATTAAAATTGGAAAATACATCCATAAAGTTTTGCGGAAACCCTTCATTAAAATCAGCAGTGGTTAACCTGGAAAGCAGAGGATGCTGAAAGGTTCTTTGACAAACCCACTTGCCAAAATTAGTATTTCAGTTACTGAGCATCACAGAATACAGATTTTGAGAAGTTAGTCAGAGTGAGAACTTTTAAGCTTTGCCTCAGTCATTCTGATGTGGTTATTGTCTGTGAAAAATGCTCTCCTAATGTCTTTAGCCAGCATTAATTCCCACATTGTGGCTGAACATTTCTTGTGACTTGGAATGCAATCCCCGCTGAGCTGTCCATTACAGAATCCATTTGAGGCACAGTTTTAAATGTAAGGTTTCCATTCTGGCTTATGGCATCATAACATTCATGCAGTCTCAAGACACAGGAGCAGACTTGGTGAAAACACAGCAATTCAAAAACCATATTTCTTGTGGAAAAGTGCAAATGGAATTTAGACAAGTGGGAATCAAACCTTGGCAAGTTTGTGTTTATGCAGAATTAGTGGTTCCTTGCAACATAAAGCAGAAAATTGTGTTAGTATGCTTCTATGTCCATATATTGATTCCTGTGTCTACTTTTAAGCATGGCATCATAGGTCACCTAAAAGCAGTGCTATAATCTTGTATATGTGTGTGTGTGTGTCATTCACAGACAGACTGTTTCACAGCTCATCAGTGTGGAGAGGCATTCAATTGCCTCAAGCCAGGATCGAAACCTGACTGATTTGGTATCAGTCGATGATTTTTCCCGTAAGCTATTGGCAGAGAGGAAGGTGAATTTTTACGTATTTATTTTGAATAAACATGCCATTGACTCAGAGTGATTGATTCATAGAAGAGCTTTGCATTATCGGCAGTAACTGTTTACAAATTCACACTTTCCCTCTAAAGTGCTTGACCAAAATTTATTTTTTCGGGGGCATATATATGACAAAAAGATAAAGACAACAATGCAAACAGTCTCAAAATGGATAATATATATATATATATATATATATATATATATATATAAATAAAAAGAAAGAACAGTAAGATATATAATCCGGTGTTCTTATAGATATTTTTACAAAATAGTGCTCAATGTAAATTTACGGAGCATTAATATTATAAATCAATTGATTTAAAATATGGCTTTTCCGCTACACAGTTCTAACCATGTTTCAAAAATGGAAGGTCCAAATTTAATTTTGTAATTAAATTAAAGACATTAGTTCCATTTCATCCTCAAGCGAATTTTAGAGTAACTTATAAAATTACTGGGTTTTAAAGTCAGCAAAAATCATAATTCACGTTTCCAAGGAAACAGAAATTCATTTCAACCAGACAAGGTGTGTTTGCGTATTCATTATGTCTGTATTTTGATGTATCAGTTTTGGTAGGGGTTAGGGATGTATTCTTCAATGAAATCTGACATCCGTTAAATGCATGTCTGGATTTTTAAAAAAAATTTTATTGTTAACGGCAAAGATTCTTACAGCAGTTTTGCTATTTGTTTATTTAAAAATTTGGGGGTGGGTGGGTATATTGGTTAGAATATGTTTTATTTAACTACAATTTGAAAAATATTTTCACTTTTAATTTTTAATATACTATATTTCTTTTAAGAGTAAGTAAATGTATTAGAATCCCTTACAGTATGTAGAGTTATTTTCACATCAACTATAAGTATGTATATTATTAGGTAACAATTTTTTTTTTTTTTTTTTTTTTTTTAAATTATTTAAGTAAACTTTATGACAATGACGCAAAAAAAAAAACTAATTGATTTCACTGGTTTAGTAACCTTTTATTTTTTATATAAACCTAGTAATATCTTGTTTCTCATGTAAGTACAAAGGACATAGGTCATTCAATGGCTTACATCTTCTAGCTTTTCATATTAAATTCATTTTACTGAAGGTGTTTTAATGGGTTCCTTTAAGTGCTTGTAGTACTTATAGGGAGATCTATATGTTAGAATACGATTTATTTAATTACAATTTTAAAAGATGTTAAGGTTAGAATTTCTTTTTATTTTACTACAATTTTAAATACAACTTTAAAATATTTTCACTGTTAGTTTTAATAGACTATATTTCTTTTTTAATAGAAGTAAACATATTAGAATTACTTACAGTAAGTATAATTATTTTTAAATATCAAGTATAAGTATGTATATTACGATTGTTAAAATTGTTTTATATTTAAATATTATTTAAGTAAAATTTATGACAATTACGGTAAAAATAGCTAATTCATTTCTCTGATTTAGTGAACTTTATTTTTTATTTATTAATTTATTTATTTTTTTATACTTAGTAATATATAGTCTCACATGTCTGTACAAAGGTCATGGGACATTCAAAGGCTTACATCTATAGCTTTGCAATCAGAATTTCATTTTTCTGTAGGTGTTTTATTGGATTCCTTTAAGTGCTGGTAGTACTTTGAAAGAGGTGTTTTGGTTAGAATACATTTTATTCAACTACAATTTTAAAAGATGTTTAGGTTAGAATTCATTTTAACTAAAATTTTAAATACAACTTTAAAGTATTTTCACTGTTATTTTAATAGACTTTTTTTCTTGTATATGTAATAGAATTACTTACAGTATATAAAATTATTTTTTCCATTAAATATAAGTACGTATATTACCAGGTCGCACTTTTTAAATTTATTTTTAAATATTATTTAAGGAAAATTTTTGACGATGACGGCATAAAATAGCTATTTCATTTCTCTGATTCAGTAAATTTTTATTTTTTTATAAACTTAGTGATATATAGTTTCTCATGTATGCACAAAGGACATGGGTCATTTAATGACCTACATATTCTAGCTTTTCTTATTAATTTCCATTTTACTCTAGGTGTTTTATTTGATTCTTTTAGGTGCCAGAAGTACTTCAAGAGAGATGTTTGATTTTTATATTTATTTAGCCTAAATGAACTTTGATGTTGGTTGAATCTTTTTTTGAACTCATGGCTTGGGCAACCTATATATATTTTTTATGTTTTCAGGATTTTCAATTGAAGAGATATTACATTGGTATACTAATGATTCAGTGCAACATTTATTTTCTAGAGGGCAATTTTGAGGGTTTCTACAATTATATAATTTTTGTTTATTTTGATCAGTTTTTATTTTTTATTTTTCCATTGTCTAAATTTTTTTGGTTTTGGTATAAGTGTTTATTTAAGATGTTTCTTAATAATTTTTTCTAAGTTTTCCGTACAGCTGTAACTCAATTTTAGTGTATTTTTATTGAAAATAGTACTTAGTTTACTTCCACTAGGAAAATGCTTGACTATTAATGCAAGAAATTTTTGTCCTAATTTGTTTTTTACCATTTGGTTGTATGGGGGTGTATACCAAATTATTTTTCTACATCTGTTTCTATGGTTTCCATTTTCATTTTTTATATAAGTTAGTTTTGGGTTTTTGTAGCCACTCTCTTTTAGAGCTTTGTTATATGAATTGATATGCTCATCGAAAATCTTGTAACGGATGTCAGATTTCATTGAAGAATACATCCCTAACCCCTACCAAAACTGATACATCAAAATACAGACATAATGAATACGCAAACACACCTTGTCTGGTTGAAATGAATTTCTGTTTCCTTGGAAACGTGAATTATGAATTTTGCTGACTTTAAAACCCACTAATTTTATAAGTTACTCTAAAATTCGCTTGAGGATGAAATGGAACTAATGTCTTTAATTTAATTACAAAATTAAATTTGGACCTTCCATTTTTGAAACATGGTTAGAACTGTGTAGCAGAAAAAACCATATTTTAAATCAATTTATTATATATATATATATATATATATAAAATGATCAAATTCCAATGTTTATCAGCTGTAGAATGCTGTAGTAAACAACAGCTGAAATGTTGTGAATATGATAATAAAGATGAGGGCAACAATCAAAACTGTCTCAAAATGAATAATATATATATATATATATATATATATATATAGAGAGAGAGAGAGATATCTCCTTTATTCCATCCACCAGGGTAGATTGTTCTAGTTCCACATCCTATGCCTATTCTGAATCCACCTGTTATCCTCCAACTATGGGTTAATTAGTAAGACTTGTATCAGTAAACCATTATTATTTCCCACCAAAGTATTCATGCAATGTAAAAAATATTTTCTGGCCTTAAATTACCTGCAAAAGGTTAAGTTGTAGAAAACAATCAAATGTGTATCATCTACACAGGCATGCCTTTTAGATTTATTCACATTCTCTGGAATATAAAGATAGAATTATCTTGATAACAAAGTGAGGGATCAGTATACGTATGGATTGTAATATACAATTGATCCCCAACTTCATATCTACTGAATAGATGGAGGATTATATTTGTGTCGGGGTGTATTTTGGTATGTGTGCCATGATCTAAAAAAAAAAAAAAAAAAATTCTGGCTTCATATTCCCTGCAAAGCGTTAATAAGCCATACAAAATAGATCAATCAATCAAATTAGCTACACAGACATGTCTTTTAGATTTATTTGCATTCTTTATAAATGCATACAAACTACATTGGCCACAAAATCAGTGATCAGTATACATATGGATTGTAATATACATTTGGTCTCCCACTTTATTCCCATTGAAGAGCTAGAGGATTGTATTTGTACATGGTGGGTATTTAGGTATGTGTGTGCCATTATTATCTAAAAAAAAATTCTTACAATCTAAAAATATTTTCTGGCTTCAAATAACCTGAAAAGGGTTGATAAGACATAAAAACAAATCAATCAATCAAGCAAAACATATTTGTCTCGAGAAAGCTTGTGCGAGTTTATTATTTACTTCTTTGTGCTGTGTGCTTTCAGGATGTTAGTAATCACGGCTTCCTGTCTTGTTATTCTAAATAACTTTTAATGTTTCATGACCTGACTTTGCGTGAATAGATGATGAAACAAAAACAAACTCATATAGTAGCTCACTTGCTATTCTCCCCTCTTCTTCTTATTTTGGCCTAATTATTAGGTTGGTGCAAAAATAATTTTGTTTTCTAACATATGTTACTATGTGAGAAAACGAAATTATTTTTGCACCAACCTAATATTTCCAATGTGTTAAATTCTCCAGGCCCTCCTTCCACATTATATTTTCTTTAGAACTTCCTTGTTGCTCACATGTTCTGTCCATGGTATTCTTAACATTTTTTTTTTTAAAGCAATTCACACCAAGTAAGGGAGGAGTGCCACTGGTATGCAAGGGCGGGGGGGTTACAGAGAATTGAGAACAAGAGCAAAGCGGCATGTTTGAGGAAAGGATACAGAAGAGGACAGGGAACAAGATCAAGGTATCAGAAGATGTCGATTGACATTACACTTGAATATTTGAAGATTATAGTTATCAGGGAAGGGAGTTCCACAGACAGGAAGTGTGACAGAAGAAGCTGTTTGAGTAGAAGAGGCAGTTACATTTAACTGTTTTGACGGTGAAAAGGTGAGACCAAGTTGCCAGCCTAGTGGCTCGCTTGAATCCATGAAGTCTGGGAACTTGCAAAAGTAGCTTGTCAGAACAGATGCCATGAAAATACTTGTAGAAGAGACAGACGGAAGCCACAACATGTCTGTGAGAAAGCAACTGTAGATGAAATACCAGATCAAGACTTATTTCATTGCATATTTGTTATGCAGTGTGCGAAAGATTTTTCTTCCTCCGTATGAGTTTAAATCCTCGTCAAGTGTTGTAGAGTACGAAAGGTTTTTCTTCCTGCGTATGAGTTTGAATCCCTCGTCGCCAAGTTGTTATGTAGTGGTTTCACAGTGGAGGCTTGTATTCATACTAAGTTGGTCCTAAAATAGGTTCAACGTACAGAACGTTAGGAACTTAATATAATAGGTAATGACGCAGTAATCTAGTTGTGGTGGCTGATACTTTAATATCTGACTAACGGTCATTCGACATCGACTGACTGACCAACTAACTGCCGACCGACTTGTTACTCTTACTACACCTACTTATTATAGGTGGGAGAGTCTATTAACTATAGAATAGGTGTGTTCCACTATAACAATATTCATCTCTGGATTTTGTCGAGCACCTAGAGACATACAGTGGGGGGCACCAGGCCACATATGACAGCAATATTTCATGCAAGGATGGATGGTTGATTATAGATTTGAAGAATGAATTTAGATGAGAAAAACTTTCTGGCACAACACAGAGAACCAACTTTCCTTTCAGTAGATGAAGCTATTGATTCAATGTATTTGTTCCAGCTCATGTCAGCGGACAGCATGAGACCAAGCAGGCATAATGAGGCAGTTTTGAGGAGTTGGGCATATGCCCAATTTCATATTTATACATACATATCACAGTGGGTGTGGTTTGGGCAAGATAGCCTGACAGAGCCTATCCTTCTTCAGGCTGACTTTCAGTTCAGAGCTTTCAATTCTCTTAGGTGCACAAAGATGGATTTATATCCTATCCAAACCTGATAGTGCGAAGTGACTGAAATAGAATCAAGTAGGAATTGAACTCAGCATGCCAAATTCACTGTCTGTGCTGATAACCATTACACTATGCCTATTTGCATGCACACACGTACAAAAATACAAGCATCCACTCATAACTCATTATTTTTCTAAACATATTTCCCCGCAGAATTATGATCTGATATCATATGCATAAATCAGATAAAATTGTCCAGAATTCACTGCAATGGAGGAGATTAGATATTACATAGCAGCTCAGTAGCCTTTCTGTTTTTAGAATTTTCTTATATCATAATAGAATACATTTTTTTTTACTGGTTTCACCAAAAGTAGAGTATTTTCTTTCTTTTCTTGTACACATTTCATATTTCTATCTTTAAAGACAATATTTACTGTTCATTCTTCAGAGGTCTTCAGGTAAAATGATCTCACCTTATGTGACAGTAAGCGCAACTTCTGGATTTGAAAGCAGACTGGAGGGAAGGACATAATCAGGATCATCAAGAACAAACATAGATTGGTTAGCCACATCTCTATTCTCAGAGACAGCAGGTGGATTATGAGAATGACAATGAACACCGAGGCAATAGGAAAGAAACAGAAGCCAGCCAAAGGCAAGAATATCCTGGCCCAATATCTCAGCTGCACATAGCCCAAATGGTGGGTGTCAACATGGAAGAGGCCCCTCCAACAGGAGGGAGAAAGCTTACCGTTAAAGAGGAAATATTTGCATTTAAAAAAATTTTGTTGATAAAAGTGATTGAGAGAAAGTTAAAGCAAAAGAAGCTGCAGATTTACAGTTGACAATATAGCAAATGTGTAAATCCTCCAGATGATCCTTGGTATGACAAACTATATCTGGCAGGAAGGTCTCTGATTCTCTTTTGGGCTATGTGCAGCTGAGATTGGTAGGTTTTGAGGAGTGTGGAACCACCTCTTAATTGTTGTTCCAGGTCTACCCTGACCCGGGGTGATAGCACCTGTTAGGGCCCCAGCTATGGGCAAATAGTTAACTCCAAAACTGGAGTCGAAATGCTATGAAAGTATAAAAATAGATTTTTTTTATAAAAAAAAAAAAAAAAAAAAAATATCAGCAATACATTTTTGGGGAAAAAAGGAAAATATTACCTGCAATTCATTTAATATATATATATATATATATTATATATATATATATATATATAAAATCCGCAATACATTTGACTCTCGACAAAACCCTCTACAAAAATATGTCAGTGAAACCTGCTCTGGAAACTGATTTCTTACTAAGAACAAGAATACATATTCTATTCATACAAACCTATCCTAAAAATGTTGCCAGCATTAAATAACCCATTGAGGGTGTGTTGTAACCTAGAAAGGGTTACTGAATGAAGAATAACCAAAACAGTGGTTGGAAATGAAGTTGTAATATTTATAAGATCAACAAAATACATTACTTGGTGTGAAGTAGGTAAACCCCTGCTAGTGGTGGACAACTTAGACAGCATATTACCCCCCACACGCACACGCACTTACAGTAGTGTCCAGTGTATTTATGAGGATTGGGACATACCTATTAGTCTTCATATGTACGGTATATAACAGGTTGATATACTGTAAAATAAAATAGATAAATAAACCAAACTAAATCCTCCAGACCATTTGCATAATTGATCTATCCAAGAAAATCAATAAAATAAACAGAGAGGGGAATTAAATAAGGAAATTGCTTGATGAGAAGAATTGCATGGATGTGGCTGGTAGCCTTGATGCTTCTGACAATTATATGCAACTATTATAATGGTCAGTCATGTCATGAGTTCTGTAAGCCATTACAGTCATAGGAGCATCATATGTACTGCAGCCATAACAGTAGTAGTATGTATAGGGCAAGAAAGTCTGATAGAGTCTATTCCTCTTTATGTTGGCTTTGAATTCAGTTTTCCTTCTCCAGACTGGTTGCCATATCAAGGCAAGAGTGCCTAGTCTACCTTGCTATTTAAACCATAGCTGGGCTGATAGATTTATACCTTTCCCAAATGGATTTGTGCAAAAGTGAACATAAATTCAGCTCACCATTTTTCGCTAACAGTTACACTACCTGCATCTCTATTTGTAAATGATTGCTCTGTGATTAACTGGTAAAAGTTAATGTTGAGCATATCACTTCTTAACAGACAAGTATGTGTGAGTTTAAACATATTGCTTTTCTGCCATAGTGAAGGCAGTGATGGTTAAATTGTGCTTTAAGTACTGGACATGCCAAATAATCTTTGGGTTCATGGGTCTAGCTATTCAGAAGAGTAAATTCGTTTAACTTCAATACAAGTGGCTCAATATATTCTGACGTTGCAAGGCATATATTGTATCGATATTGCTTATCAATACATTCCATACCAGTTGTTCAGTTCATTGTTGGTACCCTCACATTCAGCTGTGGGTGAAGAGCAGAAAGAGAAGGGTGGGTTTCAAAAAGAAACATTCACACTGAGAAAAACCTTATAGCCAGGAAGCAAGCAAACACAAAGGATTCTTTTTATTCTTCCTGAAACGAGGGAAACATCGGACCCATATAAATCTATGGAAGAACAAAATAGACCTTTGAGGAATTGTCTCTTCCCCCTCTTTGTACTCAACATATTTCCCCTCCATTTTTTTTTTTTTAATTCTCTCTCATACTGTTCTCTCTTTCTCACTGCTTCATATATTGTTCTCTCTCATTCACTCTTTGGCATGCTGTTCTCACTCACTTTCTTTTTGGTGTTCTGTTCTCTTTAATTCTCTTTGATATGTTCTCCTCAGTGTGTCCAGACTGCTGTAAAGCAGATACTTTGAGTGGCCATGCCATCTACTTCTTCCGCTTTCAGACTGACCTAACTGACCATGAACTCACTTCAAAATCTTCAGAAAGTTTTCCTTTGTCTTGTCATGCTCATCAGTCAAATGTAACTCATTCTAACTTTCTCAAAGATTCTGTCCATTGGCCAATCAGTGGTATATCTTGCTTCAAGCTCAATTTGTTGCTTGGGCTATAATTAATCCCCCTGATATGAACATCTTTAATTAGAAGCCTCTCTAGTGGTATATAGGAATCTAGTCTGTGAGATCATAACTATTCAGGACTATCATGTCTTCCTGTATAATTAATTACTACTTAACTACATCATGTCTGTCTGTCTGTCTCTCTCATATTATATATATATATATATATATATATATATATATATATATATATATATATATATTTTGAAACAAAATGGCTATTTTTCTAGTGATTTTATAACATATTTATGTTATAATTTTTGAATAAATAATTATATTTGCTTTACTCTGCATTGAGCACTCTTTTAAGAATAATATACACCAATCCTATACTAAAGCAAATATAATTATTTATTCAAAAATTATAACAAATATGTTATAAAATCACTAGAAAAATAGCCATTTTGTTTATATATATATATATATATATATATATATATAAAATCAAGTCAGTAAATATACAAGCAAGTGTGTGTGTGTGTGTATATATATAAAATAGCTGGCCAATTGTATATCAGGATATCTGTCTATTAGGGTGGCTAGCCAATCCCTATTGCAGATGCTCGCTCAGGCACATTTATATTTGTTCAACACCCACAGTGCCCACCTGTGGTTTATACTGCAGCTATGCTAAGCATAACACACTCTCTCCCAAAAACTGTAAGTAAGGTATCTAGTGTGACCAACAATGTGAACAAGGCGAGCACACTCAAGCCCTCGGTCACAATGACTTGTGATTTCATGCTAGCACAGCTATCAACAGCACCCAAAGATTCCATCTACCCAATTTCACTCACAAGGCTTGGGTCAACCCAGGGTATGGTTTCCAGGCACTTTCCAAAGGTGCCACACATTGGGATTGCTCCCCCACCATACTGATAATATAAGGAAGTCTACTTCCTGACAAATCAACTGGGGTGAGATTCAAATCTGGGTCTTATTGTCAGAAAGTGAACATTCTAACCACTTGGCAATGTACATTACATTCTCTCTCTAGAAGAAAAAAAAACAAAAAAAAACAGCTGTTTAATGTATTTAAAAAATATACATAATACCTTACATTGATTGCATAACCGATTTTCATGCCAACACAATTTTCACTTGAAAATTGCATTGGCATGAAACTCATTGTTGTACAATCATTGTAAGGTATTATAAAATGTGAACATTGAAGTCAACACACAGAGGCGACAGGCTGTTTCATACTAGATACAATCATCAGGCTGCCATCTGATGGTGTCTAGCATGTCACTTCTGAGTATTGACTTCAGTGTTCACTTTTATATTTACATATGCTCTATCTCTGATATTGAGCACTTTATCCCATAAATATAGCACACTTTAAAACTATATTTCTGAATGCATATATATATATATATATATATATTAGGCAGTATATTTTCATTCAAAAATATAGACATTATGTATATTCATTTTTATATTAATCCTTTCTAGTTATCTAATTACATTTTTGTTTAGTTGAATTTCATCAAGGAAGGCACCCAAGTCCTTTCAATCTCCTTGGAGGCAACCAAACAACTGAACAAAATGTATTACAAGTATAGCAACAATGTTCCCTTATATTTTAGACATTTGTTTACAAAAATACCATAAGCTAGAGTAGATAAATTTAAAGTTTTAAAATAATTATTACACGAGTGTTTTCACAGATCACCATCACAATAAGTGTGTCTTCACAATTTACCCCTTAGAATGTCCTTAAAGATCAAAAGTACTTAGGAATGGAAAAACTATGACTTCCTTGATAAATTTCAATTTAACATCAAGAAGCGTATTAGAGAACCAGAAAGGCTTATTATAAAAAATAAATAGAAATAATATGTCTATATTATTCAATGAAACATTTTTTTGAAAAAAAAAAAAAAAAAAAAAAAAAAAAAAATTAATTATATATATATAATTTTATTAAATTTCTTAAAAAGGTAAATTGTGCTTTGGTTGGTTGTGAAGATTTTTGTGTCTGAGTAGGCTAAAATATAGATAGTTTAAAAATAGTTTCCCCATTATGAGGTGGATGCAGGTTCAAGTCCTGCTGAAAGGAACATTTTCTTCATTAAGACTTAAATGCCTGGACTAGTAGGCATGAATTACCCTGCTTAAAAAAAAAAAGAAGAGAGAGATTAGTCACACCTGTGTACCCACTAAATATAACATTTCTATAATAAGAGAATATATAAAATCAAGTATTGCAGAAAGGAAAATAAGGTAAATTCCTAGACCTAAATAAACTAATTGTAAAGTTCAACAAATCTTCCTTGAAAAATTTTATCACTTTATAGTATAGCACACTGGTTCTAATACAATCATCAATACCTAGATGGACGATCATTTGGGAATACCAGGTGATGTAAGATTGAGTCTATGGGTGGTGTGATGGATCATAGGTCAGAATTGTTAATCAGAGAGCAAAGTTCCAATTTCACTTGGGTTTGTTATATTCATTTAGGAAAGGTATGAAATCCACCACTTTTGCCCCCAGCTATGGGTTAATTAGCAATTTTATCACTAAATCATTATCTTAAAAAAAAAATAAAAAAAAATTCTTAAAATCTATAAATATTTTCTTGCATTTCCTGTAAAGGGTTGATAAGCTGTAGAAAACGAATTACTCAATTATAATGTTATGGCCAAAAGAAAGAAAAAAAACAAAAAACTGTTGACAAAATAAAAGAACAACCATTTTTCTGCTTTACATTTCTACAATCTTTAGAATTGCAGTAATTAACTTTCCACCCCTTTCATTAAAAATTTTAAATTTAACTGGTTTTATACAATTGACTTAGTTTTTTTACAGTCTGGATAAAAACCTGTAATTCGGTGTAGTTGGCATAAATTTTCAATTAAGTTAGGTACCTCCACGAAATCGCTAAAAAAAAGAGCATAGCTTGATGAAAAAGATGCCAGCCTTGCCGAAAACAAAATTTTATTGTCTAAATGCTTATGTTATTAAGAGAAAAGACCAAAGTTTGTTTCTTTTTAATTATTTTTAAAATTTTTTCCTTCTTTTTAGAACATTCTAAATTTTGATTAAAAAAAACCTTGTTTCTATTTGTATCAGCAGAACTAGTAAATAACAGACAATTTTTTTGCACGTTTTTTTTGGTATGACACACATTAATTTGAAAAATCGTGCAAAAATAGAAATAATTGTCGGATGTTAATGAAACTTTCAGGAACTATTCAAAGATGATCGAAATTATTATAAATATGTTTTTTTTTTATTAAAGTCATGGTAGAAATATTTTTTTTATTACCCCCTCCCATAACTAATTTTATGAAAACGCTAGAAATTTGATCGCATCGGGTTTAGTGATTACAATAATTAAAAGCACAGGGCTTTGAGGAATGCAAATCATGTTTTTTTGGTTTTTAATTGGAGCCAACGTACCTGAAAATCAGCTCTGAATTGTAACATACAAAACTCAAACAAAGATATGTAATTTTAAATGCTTTTATTTGCTTTTAGGAATATGGACAATATTTTCTGAAAGCAAAAAATTTTTTTCGATGAAAAATGAATTTTTAATACAGTTATTCGTTATTTCTTTAATTATAATAGATTTTACATTTAAGTTGTTAAAATATAAAATTAGTTAAAAGCGGCATCAGGTTTCCTAAGTGTCCTTATGAGATAGATCTTTTTAGCGCGTTGTAAATTGTATCATTTTGACTAATCAGAAGATCCACAGTAATTAAGAAATGTAATTTTGTGCTTATAACCGGGCTGTAATTATAAAGTACGGAAGACCAACCAGAATATAATTAAGTTGCATTATTTGAGTTAAGCATTGTTCTCCGCTGTTAAGGCCTTTACTTTTGCGAAACACGTGTGGAGAAGTTAATTTGATTTTTCAATTTCAATTGAAAAGGGTACCTACAAGTATCAGTATCATCTTATGAAATTTATATGGTCTTATTTTTATATTAATCTCAGTTATGACATTTTTCCATAAATGAAATATCAAAATTAATAATAAAATGAATGCAAATACAAATAACAGTAAAATGTAATAAATGTACATAAAATACTATCATTTTATGTACAGTTCTGATAAAATTTCATAAGAAAGGTACCTATAAATTAATTAGATACATTTCTTAGGAAATATGAAATTTAATGTCACTCTTAAGTCTTATTTTAATTTCTTTATAATATATTTTCTATAAAGCATCATAAACGTAAAGGTGAAAGCTAAGTATAAAAAAAAAAAAAATTTAGACCGCTGAAAGTTTTCGTTAAAAATAACGAGGTAAATAATTTGTTCACTTAAATATAAATTATTTCACTTTTCTCCTTCCGTAGAACAAATTAGCCTCATGGAATTCGTAAATATGTCATTCATCACCTGTCAAGAGACGCGAAAGTTTATGACCTGCTTTGTTTTATTTTCAAATTACATCTTTTTGGCACAAAAGTTAAGTTTGGTTCAAAATATTTTAAATGAACATTATAATTTCTGATTTTCTTAAAATAAGTTTTGAAAAAATGATAATTGATATTTAAAAGAATTTCAAAGTGAGATTTCCAGTTTTTTCTTAAAATGGAAAAAAATGATCAATTTTGCTGACTCAAAAAAACTAGATTTTTAACGAAAATTTCGGACGTGCTAGGAACGATTAAAAAATGGAAAAAAATACCCCAAAAATACTTTGATCTTTCCTCTTAATAATAACAAACATTTAGATGATAAAATTTTGTTTTCATCAAGTTTGGCGTCATTTTTCATCATGCTATACTCTTTTTTTAGTGATCTCGTGGGCGTACCTAAATTAAGTCTTTCCAATGACATATCTTTTTTGTTTTGTCACTTTTAAACTTTCTTTCAAAACAAATCATTAAACAGTGAGTTTTGTTGAAGTGCTCTCTTGTTGAAACTTTGTGAATAATGATTTTCCTGGGATTCTGTTTAAATCTTTTTCCTGGCTTTAAAAAGCTTTCACTGTTATTCATGAAGAATCTGCTGAAATTGCTGTGTGTGTTGAATGTTTTCCAAGAACAAAGAATTCAAATCTGACATTAAAAAAAAAACAAAAATTCTTCAAAATATAATTGGTGATTGACTGATTTCATTTTTATGGCTTATCAATCTTTTGTGGGTTATTTAAAACTGAAACATATTTTTGGATTGCAAGAATATTTATTTTTTCATTATTTTATGTGTTTAGAGGTGACAATACTATTTAATCTATAACTGGGGGAAAATATAGATTCCTACCTTTCCCAATGGTATTTTCTTGTAAATGCATGTAACAAACTTGACTGGAGTTCTCATTCCAAGCTGTTATTGATTGCAACACCTCCACATCTCAAAGTATTAAAAATTAAACTTTTTTTTTTGAGGTTTATTAAACAGTAATGTTATAGATTTGTTTATATATGGCAAACAAATATAGTGCTTTGAAAAAAACAAAATGAACAGTTTGGAAGTTAATGCTTTTCAGGAAAACACTCTTTGCAATTAAAATGCTCAAATCATCTTCACAACTTGGATTTGGTGTGAATTCTTAAGAAATATGATTTTTGTTAATACAGTCAATACCTCTGACAATCAGATACCAAATTTCTGATACTCAGAGTCATTAATTTTTTTTTTGCTACATGTGTGTGTGTGTGTGTGTGTATATATATATATATATACGGTACTTATTGGAAAATGCTCAATATAAGCGATAGAGCTAACATATTTAGTTGAATGGATTTGAGTTTTTGATGATTGCAAAAGCATGAAACTCAGCGTCACAAACTCATATCCATACAATTCATATATATATATATATATATATATATACACACACACACTTCATGAAAAATGACTGCCAAGGTACTGGAGTTAATTTTTTTTTTTTTCTTTTTTACTTTCCTTTTTTAAGTCATAGAATTTAATAAATGTGCATTTGGGCAGCAATCCCTCTTTTCTACAAGTTTCATTAAAAATGACTGATAAAGTACTGTGGTTAGTTTTTTTTGTTTTTTTTCAACAAGAGTAAAAAAAAAAAAAAAAAGAATTAACCGCAGTTCATTGTCAACTGTCATTTTTAATTAAATTTATATAAAATGAGATTGCTGCCCAAATACACAATTTTATATTTATAATTATGTCTTTGGTCAGCAATCCCTCTTTTATACAAGTTTCTTTAAAAACAGGGCCTTTTCAAGAACAGTTACCAGTTTTACTTTGTTGGACCTGTGATGACATTGGGAAGGCCCTTGATGAAAATAGGTCTAAGTTTATAGCCCTGTGGCACCTCTGCTTGAATGTAAAACTAACTCGAAGCATATTCATTCAGCAGGACCTTCATTCCACAATGTAAGAAAATTAAGCCAAATATTTGTACAGAGACATTATAGCCCTTGAGATGTGTGTGTGTGTGAATAATTAAGCCTGTCTATTCTATATAAAAAATATGCAATAAACTTTTTTTATATACTTGCATTCCAATAAATTTTAATTAATATGCAGAAAATTTTATCAATATATTTGTCAGCTTCAAACATCCACATATTACAATTTTAATATTGAATTTCTATTTCACAGAATGAAATAGGCAAAACTTAACCAGCTTGCTATTTATAAGATTCCAGTGAAAATTCTTATCTAAATATAACTACTTGTTTACTGGTACTGTCAAAAAATGATGGCAATATTAAAGTAAATTTTCAGTTGCATTGTACTTAAAAATAAAAACACTGTGTTCTTGCTGGCATTCAATACTTCCTGAATATTAAAATAAAATAGTAATATTTATTCTATTGTGATAGACAAAAGTTATCTCCCCTTAACTAATAATAATAAAAAGAAATTCTTAGACATTCATGGGAATTAAAAAGTCATGTGACACAACATCACCTACATGAGATATTATTAGGTGTGTAAATTAAACAGCCTCTTTAGTTCTGAGAAGCCAAACTGACAAGTTGCATGTAAGTCACACTCTTGAAGCATCAAAAAGCTAAGTACAAAATTTCCATTATATATATATATATATAAAAACACGCGTTTTTATACAAATACTTTTGTTTTATTTAAACATTTTTATATGTTTACATTTTTGTATATTCATTCACTTTGTAAGTGAAGTCAATGTTGCATATCCATGCACTAAAATTCTATTAAATAATTACACTTTTATTTATCAAGACTATTGCCTATTTCTATGTCTGCAGAAAAGTCAATGTTGGCATATTAAGAGAATCAGGAACTGTCTACTATACAGATTGGAAAATTGTTCACCCTCTCCAGAATAGACTATTCTTGTGATTTAAAAGTATTGCATATATATATATATATATATATATATATATATATATATATATGTGTGTGTGTGTGTGTGTGAAAGTGGGCATTGAAGTCAAAACCCAGAGGTAACAGTCTAAATGCAATTGTCAAACCTGACAATCGAGTTGGCTGTTGCCTCTGGGTGTTCACTTCAATGTCCACTTTTATATTTACAAACACTATTCACGATATTGAGCACTTTAACCCATACCTTAAAACTATATTTTATCATACAGGTGTGCGTGTTCGGGCAGTAACCTTTCTTTTAAACAAATATGCCAGACAAGGAAAATTTGATTAATCTATTTTTTTTTATTTTAGTTTTTCCAACATGCTTAACTCCTACCAAACGGAAAAAGGTAACAAAAAAAAAAAAAAAAAAAAAAAAAAAAAAAATCAAATTTTAGTTGGCTGTCATATTCAATGATAGAGATATATATATATATATATATGTCTGTGTGTAGATAATTAGGAACCTGTCTGTCATTTTATAAAAAAAAAAAAAAAATATGTAGTGGATTTTTGAATGCTTTATTTATAACAAATTTTGATTAATATACTGAAAATTTCATCAATATATTTATTAGTTCCAAACATCCACTTATTACAAGAGAGGTAAATACTTGTAGAATTTCTGTCACAAATTCAAAGGAAGATCAAATTATCTTGCATTTATCTTTCACGGCAAAATTTCAGCTGAGCTCCATTCTTTAGTTCCACCACTTCAGACTTTTATGCACAATATATGCCATGTAGTCAAATTATTCCCATTTCTGTTGTATTCCAATTGTAAGGAAGAAGTGCCAGTCAGACAGCTTTTCCCAAAGAAATACTATTTTTGGTATACTCCTGCATTAGTGAATCCATGAATGCTACAATTTTAACCTCTTCAAGTCAGCAGTCATAATCTTTGCTTTCTACCACATCTCATTTAGTGACCCCATTTCTTGAGGGGCTCTTGAGTGTTGTATTGGGTGAATGTTAGTTTTAAAAAAGTATCTAAATCTAGTCATTGAAAAACTTTTGTATCGACAAATCCAAAAGCTGTGAAAATGTGCTTATTAGAATTATTGAATTAATATTTTAATGAAATAACAAAGTGAATGACATGAATTTAAATCACTGAAAATATAATTTTAAAAATGTTTCAGATCATTATGCTAGAGATAGTTTTGCCCAATACCGCAACTTGTTACAAAGCCCAAACATTAACCTGAAATTTAGAATCACGTTCTTCATTAATCTCATCAGATTTAGACTTTCATTTGAAAGTCATGCATGTCATCAAACCCATTCAGAAATATATAAACTGTCAGATTTGTACAACTGCTTTCTATCATCCTCATCTTTGTTGACATATTTATCGCAATGTTTTGGCCATTGTATGCTCTGGCCTTCTTAAGGTGGTTGGAATGTCAAACTGAAACCTTTATTTCACTTGTTGGGGTAGACTGTTCTAGTTCCACGTGCCATGTCTAATGGATGACAGTTATCAGTTATCTCCTGTTAATTTCCCTCTCCAAGTTCTCCACTGCCTTAACCAGTTAGTTAGATCTAGTGACAGGACCCAAAGAGTGTGAGTTCAATACCTGGTTAAGGTGGTGGAGAACTTGGAGAGGGGAGTTAACAGGAGATAACCAATAACTGATATCCATTAGACATGGCATGTGGAACTAGAACAGTCTGTCCCAGTGAGCAAAATAAAGTGTTCGGTTTGACATCCCAACCACATGAAGGCTGGAGTGTACAACGGCTGAAATGTGATAAATATGGCAACAAAGATAAGTATGATAGTCCGAATAATGTAAATAGTGTACATAATACTTCATCTCAGAAATATAGACAGATGTAATGAACTGTTATGTAATAATATCAATCCTCTTATTTGATTGTGAATTGTGGACACTCTCCTCACAGATGAAGAGATTTAAGGCAGTAGATATGTGGTTATACAGAAGAATGCTGAGGATAATGGACAGAACATGTGAGCAACAGAGTTTTAGAGAAAATGTAAAAAAAAAAAAATGGACACTCATACTTAGCATCAGAAAAAGAGTCAATATTTCTAGAGCACATAAGAAATGACAGCTTAGAAAATGTAACCCACATGCGACATATTGAAGGCAATAAGGGCAGGTGAAAAGTTAGTGTATAACCAACTTAATGAGCTTGTGTAAATGGTTAGCAGAATGGGGATTAGGTGAGATAGCCAAAAGGCAAACTTTAGTAAGAGCTGCAAAGAACAGTAAATTGATTTGGTTTGGTTTGTTTTACTGCACATAAACCTCAATGGGTCATTTAATGCTGACAACTTTTGTTTTGTTTTTTTTTCCTGGTAATAATTTTGTTTTGTCAAAAATCTATTTCTGTTAATATTTTTTTCCTCAAAAATGTATAGCTGGTAATATTTTTTCAAAGACGTATAGCTGGTAATATTATTTTTTCAAAAAATGCACAGCTGGCAACACTTTTTTTTGAAAAGAATGTTTTTTTCAAAAATGTATTATCAGAGGCCTTGCTGTTGGATGCAGTCCATTGTCATATCCAAGATGTCAGGTTATTGGGGAAAGCAAGGATTGGTCATATAGAAATAGAATGAAATGCAAATAAAAAAAAAATATTTATCCAAGACACTGACAGATAAGCATATAATTTTCTCTTTCATAAACAAATGACAAATGACTGTTGGGGAAGACAAAAAAAAAAAACGAAACGAAAAACATTGAACATTGTTACAACATGGTTGAGCCTCCCTTTCTCTGCAAATAGTTTCACGGTTCCTTCCTTTCCTCTATGAAAAATCTGTCAGGCATTTGACTGACTCTACATTCAGTTGTTGCAAGGAATGGCATGAACCAACTTCTGATTGATGCAATTTGATACTTTCTCTGTGCAGTGATTGCATCCAAATATGTTTATCTTCTGTTCATGGTAACAGCTGTAACTGGTAATATGATCAGCAAAAAAGAAATGGATGGATATATATATATATATATATATATTACTGGTGCTGATTTGTCTTTCTTGCTTTAGATGAATTCAAATGCAGCTATGTTTAAAATCTTTCCTGTTTTCTGGTTGATAGAAGGGTTAAGTTAAAAAAAAAAAAAAAAAAAGATGGCCCAAATATTTTTGATACAGAGACAGGGTTTGAAATGATAACTGAATATTGTTTGCAATAATGTTAGGGAAACAAAATTATTTTGGAGTAATTTAATTTCTGTTTTAATTTCTAAGTGCACTTTTTTTTGTATTTTTCATTTTTGAAATAGTGAAAATTGAAATTAGATAAGGCAAGCCAAAATACATTTTCTTGTCTACTGAAATCTGGGCAAAACAATTTTGGGGAAATCAACAATAAAAATTGTAGCCTGATTATTGCTGATATTTTGTTTGGAAATCAATTGTGAAAAAATTTGAATTGAAATATTTGGTAAGTTTTTTTTTTTTATTTAATCTCTTCAAAGTGTTTGATAGTTTTTTTTTTTTTTTTTTTTTTTTTTTGTTTGTTTTATGTTGTATTTTAATGATCGTTTAAGTATGATTTGAAAATGACCATAATGATAAAATACCCAACAAAATAGTAAAACTTTAAATGAATCACCAATTTTCATACAGCTCTGCATCATTGAATACTAGCCATAGACTAGAAGATCTGCCAGTTTTTAATTTCATTTATCATGTAATATTATTGTGTAGATGATAAAGTGTCTCAGTGATCATTTCAGTAAAGTAGTTAAATTGATACTATGTGCTTTGAATTCAGCTCCGATTAACACTTTCACTGCTGCATTGTTGCCTGGCTCTACTGGTGCATTTTGGGAAATTACCATTTAAATTGTTATTAAAATGCTGCAGCCTAACATGTACATTATAAAATATTTGGATTATCAGGTGTAGTAAGCTTTGATGTGAAGGTGGTATAATGGATAATGGTCAATTCCATTTGGGTTTATTATCTTAGCTTACATGCAAATAGCCTTGGCAAAAGGTATGAATCCACCTCTTATCCCACCAGTTGAGTTAATTAGTAAGACTTATAACTAAATCATTATTATCTAAAAATAAAGAAGGATTTTTTAAAAATTTTTGTTACAGGTGGCTTTTTCATCATTACATTAGGCTGTAAACTTAATGCTTAACTATCATATATACTAATTTCAGTTTTCCATTCTAGACTTAAAAGTAATGGTTTTTTTGATTTAGTATATAAAATTAGGGATGTATGTTAAGTGGAATCAAGCAGCAGTTTCATTCATTTTCGCACAAGGGCTTTTAGAAAAAAAAAAAAAAAAAAAAGCATGAATTCATCTCACTATTTACATTATTCAGACTATTGTCCTAATCTTTGTTGCCATATTTATTACAATGTTTTGGCTGTTGTATGCTCCGGTCTTCTTCAGGTGTTTGGAATGTTAAACTGAACCCTTTATTTCACTCACTGGAGTAGACTGTTGTAGTTCCATGTGACGTGTTTAATAACACTAAGAGATGACAGTCTGTTTCATGGTAGATGCAATTGTCAGGCAACGAGTGCTGTCATTTTTCATATATATGGGTCAGTGGCACATTGTGGGTAGTTATTATGGGTGAAATTATTTTGCATTTATTAATGTAGTAAAAATTTGTTTATATCGCTTATTTAATAGTTTTCTTTGGGTTTGGAAAGATAATTAAAGCTATTTATTCAATTATAACACTTTAATTTGTTTATTACTTCATGTATTTGGTTTGTTTGTAATGGTTAGTTTATTGGTTTATTTGTATGAATTCAGGTTGATTTATTTTACTTGCTATTATTTATATTTTCTGTTTTCGGCTTTTGATTTTTAAGTAATGTATTTTTTAATCATTATATAAGAGTTATAGTTATTTATTTTGTCTGATTTTTGCTTTGACTTTTATAGTCAAAGTAATATTTTGGTCATAATGGTTTGCTAATTTGTTTATTATTTACTTTATTTCAGTTTGATTTTTTTTTCTTATTTGTATATCCTAACAGGTGTGGTTTTGTAATTTGTTTGGGCTAATATATTTTGCATTTGTGAAATCAAGCACCCTACACAGAATATTCAACAAAAACACAGTAAAAATCAGCTACAGCTGAACTGAGAACACGACACAAATATATATATATATATAATGGCTGAAATAGAAAGAATAAGTCTCACAAAGCAGATATATATAAAATTAATATCTACAAGACCATGGGTAAATGAATGTTAACTCCATTAGAAAATCAGCTTAATGAGCCACATAATGACACATTATTCAAATTCTAAGGAATAGAAAGCAGAAAGAACAATACAAATGCAGACGGATATATACCAGTTTTATTTTAGATTATACAAGGCCATTGTTAAAATACACCACAAAGTTCTATTGGAATTGCTCAGGGACCTTCTTTTGGAAAGATATTACAACAATCAAGGTTCTATACTGGCAGTAAACTGCCTGCATATGGATATAAAAAGAGTTCAGCAAATATAAAAATGTAGAAATGTTATAAGACAATGCATTCTCTCACTGGATTTATAAATCAACCTATACAGCCTTTCCTGTGTATGATGATGAAATACATCTGCATCTACTACATCAAACAGCATAGGCTTCTGATCAGGAGGTTTGAAGGAGGGTGGAACCACCTCTTAATTGCTGGTGTTCCCAGGGTGGAATCACCTCTTAGGGTCCCAACAATGGGCAATATTTAACCCCAAAACTGAGGTAACAAGCATTATGAAAGTGTAAAATTAGGTTTTAATACCAGAAATACTTTGTAAAAAATTATTACCACAAATAAATTTTTGAAGACAACAAACGATTACCTGCAATATATTTTTGAAAAAAAAAAAAAAAAAAAAAAAAAAAAATTACAAGCAATACATTTTTTAAAGCAATATTACCAGCTACATGATTCATTTTTAAAAGAAAAAAAAATATTACCAGGAAAACATAAGTTGTTCACCTTATTGCGCATGAAGAGAGAAGAGCAGGACCAAATCTGTCATTCTAACAGGTATTATTACGCAGGATTTTCAGCATCATTTGTCATTTAAAGCTTTGTCTTACATGTTCTGAAATTTCTACCCTGCATCTGCTGTACTGCATAAAAGCACAAAACTGTTGCTTGAACATACAAACATCACTGAATTGTTACCAAAAAAAAAAATAAATAATGTATCTGTCTGAACTATTATGGAATAGAATTCTTTTTATTTTTTTCCTTGTATTTCCCTTTTGTTTTTTTGCTGATTCCCTAAATTTTTCTTTTTTTGAAGTGGACAAGAATCAAGTTTCATAAATCACCCAATCGTGTTCCATCTTAAAATTACTGAACATATTCTTGATTACCATTTTTTTTGCTGAATATTTAAAACCAGGAATATAATTTCTTTTTCTTTCATTAAATTGAGAAAATAAGATCTCAACTAAAACAGAGTTATAAAATATTTTGGAGTTTTTTATCAAATCTATAGAAAGTAATTTTTCTATCGTTTTTTTTTTTTTTAAGACAGAAAAAAAATGATTACTTTTTTGCCACTTTAAGTTTGCATTGTTGATAGAATCTGAATGCACACATATTTAACATATTTGGAACATATTTAATACTATTTTCTATTAAGTAAAAACACATGCATAGACTAAAAGAAAAAAAAAATAAATTCATTATTCCTTGGTTATTTCAAGAATCCAGGAACCATTTTCTCTTCATTCCAGTACTGAATGTGTTTGATAAATGTTGCTTAGGAAAATTGAATATCATAAAAAGGCGTGAAATAAATCACTTGTTTGTTTTCCTTACCTGTCATTCCTGTTCTAAAAGAAAGGAAAAAAAAAAACTCCATTTCTGAAACCTAAATACCTCATTTCCTCTCTTACTAGTCACATTCACAAAAAACAACAAACATTTGTTTATTTCTGAAATAAACTGTCAGTGTGAGGCAGCAACTTTTTGGGATTGTCAATTTTATCACTTATTGCTTCCATTGTTCCACTGGCCATATGATTTAAAATCTGATGTTGCAGGGGTGTAGAGGGGTTTCCCTAAACTCTGGACAAGGCTTAACTCAATCCTCATTTGGTAATAAATGAGTTTTGGCACTTGGATTCCAGAGTCTTGTGCAATCTGGACAAGATTACAAATGGCAAAATAAAATGGCATCTGGAATAAATCAAATTTACTTTATCAATTCTTTAATGTCCTTGTATTTTATTAATTATTCAGATCTTATCTTCCTTTGATGGAGGCACTGTAGAGTAACAGATAGCAGCTCAGACTGAGGAATCAGAGAGTCATGTTTGAATTCCAGTCAAGTTTGTTATATTCACTTTATGTACAAATACCATTGGGGAAGGTATAAATCCATTTCCTCTCCCCCCCAGCTATGGGTAAATAGTATGATGGGTTCTATATCATTGGGTGGCAACTGATCTTAGAGAAGGACAACTCTGAATTAAAAAAAAAATTATGGGTAAATAGTAGGACAGACTTGCCTCTTCAGCCTTGTGTTACAACTAGCAAGAGGGACAACATTGAATTTTAAAAAAAAAAAAAAAAAAAAAAAAAATCACGAAGCACAAACTTTGCAGCTAATGAAAGGATCTTCAGTTTACAATGACTATGATCCTGAATTTTGTTGTATTTGTGGGCAGTTGAATAAAAAGGAAAGAACAAGACTTTTTTTTTTTTTTTTTTTTTTTTTTTTTTTAATTCTCAGCATCCTTCTAGCAAATCATGATTCTGTTGCCTGAAGTCTCGTCTTCATCTGTGACGAGATTGTCAAACATTTACTGTGCTATAGGAGTTTTCTTCGTTTCTTATACAGTAGCTTTTGAAAGATATTTCTCACTATTCCAAAGCATCTTCAGAATTTGGTATCACAATTTTTCATATTAAAATTTCTGTATTTACTTCATTTCAACATCTCAAATTTGTAGTTTACATTTTTGGCTGTTCCTCTTGTTGACAACCATACATTTTTTTTTTTTTACAATTGATAGTCCTTTCTTCCTACCTTCTGTAGAAGCTCCTGCAGTTTTCTTTCTGTATCTGCTACCAATATTATATGTTCAGCATATCTTAGATTGTAAAGATTATGTTTACCAAAGATAAATCCTGATAGGACTTGCAGTTCTCCCAGGATCATCATGCTATATCAGAATCAATTGTTTTCAATCCTTTATGGAATGATTATTTATTGTTCCAAAAATGAACAATTTTATCACAAGGGCAATTGGGGAGAGGCTGGTGAATAATTAACCATCATAGACTAAACTAATCAGACCTATTAATCCATTATAATTTGCTCCTTCACCACAGGAACTATGACACAAACATTTCATAAAGTTCAAAAGCCTGGCTGGGAATGGTTATTTATTACAATAATTGTTGCACATGGCCAAAGAGGAAAAACTGGTTCCCAGTAACTATCCTAGTTTAGTTAATCACAACCCATTCATCCTATACAATATACTCAATCACCACGAGAATTTATCCATCATCTCTCAATCCTACATGTACTACAATACCTCATAACTACAAAAAAAAAAAAAAAAAAAAAAAAAACCCATGATGCAAAAATTTCTACAGTTCATAATGTTTTGTTTTTTTAACATTTTTCTTTTTACAAAAATAATTTTCATGAAGCATGAAATGATGGCTGGAGGGAATGAACCCAAAAAATGAAACTAAAGAATTAAACAAAATATTCAAACTAAAACAAAACAGATGTTAGTAGGTACCATCCAACCCTCAAAATAATAAGAGAAGACTGTATTCTGTTTGACAGAATCAAGCAGGACACTCACTACTGGAGTGGGAAGGAAAAAAATTAAACAGAGTGGGTAAAACAAAGCCTAATCCAGCCAAGATCAAAAAAGCCTGGCTGAGAATGCAAAATACTTCCCCTCTGCAATTTATGGGCAGAAGCACCCAAATTCATGCTGGGATTTCTTCCTTGCCAATAAAACAGACCAGTTCTCAGTTTCATATTACTTTGTCCTGGTCTGTCTTGTTTTGAATTCTTAGTTTGTGAAATTTTTGCCTTATTGCTGATAATTTGCCTTGCAGATATTTACTTGCTTTGTATTTTTTGCTCTGTTCTTTTATTTTTGTAATTAATCATGTAATTGTTTATTGCAAGATTTATAAAATCTGTTTATTCGGCAGTTTTGGCATGTATTTACATTTAATGATAGCCACTCACTGTACACACTTAATTTTTATAACTTGCAAGTATAGCCTTCCTGCTGAAGTTATTGATTTCAGTCGACATCATTTTCCTGATGTTTTAGCAGGACATGGCAACAACTGAAATACAGAATGAAGCGGATTAGCAACTGATTAATAATTTCAAGTCAGTAAATTGTGTGAGAACTTTTTATAGTGTAATGTTTATAGCAATTTAATATTGACAGATGTAAATTGTTTCTAGTTTTATCTCCAGTTAAATGTTATCAACCAGTTATGTTATCTAAAAACTTTCCCAAATGATCAAAAAAAACACAAAAACAGATTTATGGTCTCAAGATTAAATAGCTCCATTCCAATTTAGGAAAATGCTTTTAGAAGCTCATAAACACCATTCCTTCCCCATGTTGGACTTCTCTTAAATTGATGGACTTGCACTATTAAATCTTTTAAAAAACAATGTAATTCTAAAGCTGTTTCTGTTTTTCCTTTGGAAAATTTTTGGATCATTGTTTTGATAATGAATTCATTAATTAACTTTTTAATTCTACACTTGTAAATTGTTGCTCGATTTGGTGAGAGAATTATTTATAAAATGGATTTCATTAATATTTCTCTTGAAAATCTAATAGGGATTACTAATTTTTGTATGCATCAAGGCATACATCGAATGTTGATTGACTGTTCATTTTGAACCTCATTTTCTGCATTAGATTGAATTTTAAATGGGATTTTTAGTTTATATTTTAAAGAAGACTTATGAATGAAATTTTTGACAAGGACAAAATATCGATCTTTACTTCTTACTCCATCTGATTTAATATGAAACATTCTTTGTTTGCCTTGTGTACAAGTGAACAACACAGTATTACAAATTGTAATGTTTATTTTAAGATAAAAAGCCAAAATATTTCAATGGAATTTCCTTTCTTCTAAGCTTTAAATAAACTAGAATTCCTCATTAATTTAAAGAATACGTTCTTTGTTCTGCATTTCAAAACTTTATCCTTGTTTATTTATGTTTCAAATTGAAATTCTGTTTTAGCTTTGTATCTATCTTTTTGTGGATACAGTGTAACCCGCATATAAGAGATTTTCTCTGGTCCCAAATTAGAGCCATACTTACCTAAACAAAATAGACCAAACTCGGATATAAGAGACTTCTTCTCCGGTCCCAACAACTCTCTTATATCCGGGTTACACTGTAATTAACACTTTCGCTGCTGTATTGTTATAGTAGTGTTGCTGGCTGTGCTGGCCCATTTTGGTAAAAAAAAGAAAAAAAAGTGAAATTGCCATTCACTGGAGATAAATGACAAAGACACCAATAGTGAAATCTCATAAGAATTGCTGTTTTGGTTTCAATAGGATATTCTGCAGTACTGACTAATTTAATGACTGCCAATACACAAGCAAAGCAAAATATCACAAAACAGTCAGATTCAATACAAACTGTGTCTGCACTAGTTTGGAAATAGCACTAATTAGCTTATAACACAAACACTACAGACTGACCTTTCACATTTGTAATATCGGAAGAGGCACAGTGGAGTAATGGATAGGGGACCGGATTGAGGAACTGGAGAGCCAAGTTTGAATTCTAGTCAAATCCATGACATTCACTTATATGGTAATACCCTTGGGAAATGTATGAATCCTCTTCTCCCCCCAGCTATGAGTAAATACCAGGACAGACTGGGTTCTATAGCCTTCGATGGCAAGTGGTCTACCACAGAAAGAAATGGCAACCTACTGTCGGAGAAAAAAAAAAATCTGCCTCATCTGTCATATATTGAAAGAGACATGATTGCCTAAGTGTGTATCACGCATGACACATAACCGACTGATTGAATATATGAGGGAAAGTAAAAAAAATTAACCACCCTCATAACACAAATATATTATAGTGAAAGTGAAGATAATTTGTGACTTACCCAACATCAGACAGTAATTTTTTTTTCAAAAAATGTACAAGTATGTCTTCAGCAGCAAAATTATTAAATAAAGATAGGATACTGAGGATTTCATGAACAAAGTAAACAAAAAAGATTTAAAGAAAATATCAACATGATACCTTATATTCAACATGATAAAAATAAACCCCCCAAAAAATATATTGTTCAAGGAAAATGGAACGAAAAGGATATTTATACTTAGAATGAGAAAAAAAAAAAAAACTTGGAATTTGTGAGACACATGGAGAAAACAAGGCTTGGAGAATGAGCCTTTTATTGGTTAAACTTTAGTATTTAAAATATATTGAGAATAGCCCGAGAAGAGTATGTGAAAAATGAGGAAATTAAGGAGAATGATAGCTACAAAATGGGAGAATTTAACTCACTGGACACATAAAAGACAAGACAAGCAGAGAAACCAAGAAGTAACCTGTATCCTGAGTCTGATGATAAACTACATCTAACAGCAAGGCCACTGATTAAGAGATTGGAGGTTTTGAAGAGCATGAAACCATCTTTTAAGTGATGTTCCCAGGTCCACCCTGATCTGGGGTGGCGGTGGGAGGTTATGTCCTAGTTATGGCTAAATAGTGAACCCCCCCCACAAAAAAAACAAAAAAACAACAGTAAATTTCTGTGATAAAATGACCAACATTACATTTTTATAGCAAAATAACAATGCAACACACACAAATGTATATATGTGAAAATATATAGAAAATATGAAAGAACTGGTTAGGTAAATAATCCAAAGATCTTTAGTATTTTTGTTATTATTTTTTAAAAATAGTGCTCGATACAAAAGTAGAGCATAAATTATTTAAAAATATGATTCCAACACACTACATAAGAGGTCTCATGTTTCAAAACAAGAGCCGAAAACTTCAATATAATTATTTGAATTAAATTGAGTTAAAGTAAGCTGTTTCATCTTCAAGCGAAATTCATTTTGGAATAACTTATTTCTGAAATTTATGTGTTTTAATATTCTTTATCGGTTGAGTTGTTATTAAAACATCTTAATTTAATTCAAATAGTTATATTGAAGTTTTCGGCTCTTGTTTTGAAACATGAGACCTCTTATGTAGCGTGTTGGAATCATTTTTAAATAAATAATTATATATATATATATATATATATATATATATATATATATATATATAAGTGAACATAGAAGTCAACACTTAGAGGCGACAGTCTGTTTCATGCTATATGCAATCGTCAAGCCACGTGTGGTGTTATTTTTCTCGGCTATTTATATATATATACGGGTTAGTGGTGCATTGTGGGTATTCTATTATGGCGGTTATTTCACCGGAAGTCGTTTGTTTATCTATTTAGGTCAAATTATATTGCTTGTTTTTATTTTTGTTTCTTATTTTATTTATTTATTTATTTATTAATGTAGTAAAAATTTGTTTATATCACTTATTTAACAGTTTTGTTTTGGTTTGGGAATTTAATTAAAACTATTTGTTCAGTTTTGGGGTTGATTGTTGTAGTTCATTCTAAGTATTATTTTGGCGGGAACAGTTTTTAATTGATTATCTTTATTTGGGATTGGTTTGTTTATTTATTTACTTGGATGAATTTAGGTTAATTTATTTTACTTGTATATTTTCTCTTTTCGGTTTTCGATTTTTAAGTAACATAGTATTTTTTTATGTTTTATTTCTATTTTTTTTTTTTTTTTATTTTGTTATTTTTGCTTATTAGTATATTTATTTGTTTTTATTTTATTTTTTCCGTTTTTAATTTTTTAGGTTATGTAGTAAAAATTTATTTTCATGTCTGCATTTTGAGATGAGTTCGGATCTTTTGTTTAATAATTTATTTTGGTCGGGAAAAGTAATGATAGCTATTTTTTCCTCCGAGCAAAGTTTGCAAGTTTTTGATTGGTTATTGTAGGCTGATGATTTTTTCCTTATCTTCCAAGATATTTTTGGTGTGATGTTCGTTTTGTTTTTAATTTCCCAGATATACTTAGAAAGCATTGTACTGTTTACATATTTACTATTTGTGAAAGATGTTTTGTGTGTATAATTTCTTTGTTTCCAGGGTCCTTCAGTTACTCCTATGTATACTTTTTCTTCATTATCTGGTGATTTTATCGTGGCTTGGTATATTACGTTGTTTTGTAAACAATTTCCGTTTAAGGGACATTCGTTCTTTATTCTGCAGTTGCACGTGGGTTTAATTTGTTCGTGTGGTTTGTTGATAATTTTCCTATTTTTTATTTTAAAAATAACGGATTCGACATAGATATAAAAACTAACCTAAACGAAGTAGATTTTCTAGATGTTACCTTCAACCTAAGAGAAGGCACACATAAACCATATAGAAAACCTAATGACAAACCACTCTACATACACACATCTTCCAACCATCCACCTTCTATAATCAAACAGATACCAAAATCGATTAACCGCAGGCTCTCTGACAATTCCTCCAATGAATCCCTATTTAACAAAGCTAAGAAAGACTATGAAACAGCCCTAAAAGATAGCGGATTCCCAGAAACACTCACATACTCACCACAGAATACAAAAAAGGCCAACAGAAGAAGAAATATCATATGGTTCAACCCACCGTACAGCAAGAACGTAAAAATAAACGTGGGAAAATATTCTTCAAACTCTTACACAAACACTTCCCAGAATCAAGCACCTTACACAAGATATTCAACAAAAACACTGTAAAAATCAGCTACAGCGAGAGCATGGCACAAATAATAAAAAAGCACAATAGGAAAATTATCAACAAACCACACGAACAAATTAAACCCACGTGCAACTGCAGAATAAAGAACGAATGTCCCTTAAACGGAAATTGTTTACAAAACAACGTAATATACCAAGCCACGATAAAATCACCAGATAATGAAGAAAAAGTATACATAGGAGTAACTGAAGGACCCTGGAAACAAAGAAATTATACACACAAAACATCTTTCACAAATAGTAAATATGTAAACAGTACAATGCTTTCTAAGTATATCTGGGAAATTAAAAACAAAACGAACATCACACCAAAAATATCTTGGAAGATAAGGAAAAAATCATCAGCCTACAATAACCAATCAAAAACTTGCAAACTTTGCTCGGAGGAAAAAATAGCTATCATTACTTTTCCCGACCAAAATAAATTATTAAACAAAAGATCCGAACTCATCTCAAAATGCAGACATGAAAATAAATTTTTACTACGTAACCTAAAAAATTAAAAACGGAAAAAATAGAATAAAAACAAATATACTAATAAGCAAAAATAACAAAATAACAAAAAAAAAAAAAAAAAAAAAAATAGAAATAAAACATAAAAAAATACTATGTTACTTAAAAATCGAAAACCGAAAAGAGAAAATATACAAGTAAAATAAATTAACCTAAATTCATCCAAGTAAATAAATAAACAAACCAATCCCAAATAAAGATAATCAATTAAAAACTGTTCCCGCCAAAATAATACTTAGAATGAACTACAACAATCAACCCCAAAACTGAACAAATAGTTTTAATTAAATTCCCAAACCAAAACAAAACTGTTAAATAAGTGATATAAACAAATTTTTACTACATTAATAAATAAATAAATAAATAAAATAAGAAACAAAAATAAAAACAAGCAATATAATTTGACCTAAATAGATAAACAAACGACTTCCGGTGAAATAACCGCCATAATAGAATACCCACAATGCACCACTAACCCGTATATATATAAATAGCCGAGAAAAATAACAGCACACGTGGCTTGACGATTGCATATAGCATGAAACAGACTGTCGCCTCTAAGTGTTGACTTCTATGTTCACTTTTATATTTACACACGCTCTATCTCTGATATTGAGCACTTTATTCCATAAATATAGCACACCTTAAGACTATATTTCTTTATATATATATATATATATATATATATATATATATATTAGAAAATTACCAACAATACATTTTATTATCTACAAAATATATATCTAAAAAGCATACAATTACATAATATATCATACTTACCAAACAGTTAATCATGACTTGTGGTACTTCCATCATCCATCTATTTACTCCCTTTCATAAAAAGGGAGTCATAATTACCCATATCCTGGAAGTATCTTTTTTTTACTTTCACCTTGTATATTATGAATGTGAAGGTCAGTCCCTATTGTTTGTGCTATAAGCTAACTAGTGTTATTTCCAAACTAATGCAGACTCATTTTATATTGAATATGACTTGCTGTATTTTTCTTTTCTGCATTGGCAGTCATTAGTCTGTAGAATACACACATTTATATATATATATATATATATATATATATATATATTCTCTAGAGACATCATTGTTATTGATTTGTCAGTTGGTATGAAAATGGAGTTTCTATAAACTTCCTAAAACATATTTCAAAATTCATGCGCCATAATAAAAGTATTACAGCTGGAATTAGTCTTAAACTATTTCTACTTTTCAAAGGAATTTTATTGAATTATTTCTGATGAGATTATTTGTATTAAAATTAATAGCTTTGATTTGACCAGTGTCTGTAGCAAAGAGGAGAACAGGTGCTTTTTTTTTTCTTAAATTTTGCCATTTTCTATTCATTTCTTTTTTTTTTTTTCTAGACATTTTCTGAGATCAAGAAATAAAATAGATCTGTAATGTCTGCTTTTAATTTAATTTGGAATTCAATTTCAGAAACTGGAATGCCATAATTAGAAATAACTATGCACTGCAATTATTTCCTTTCTGAAAACACAGAAAAGCCCAAAGCTGCAGATTCTCAGAAAGTACAAAGTGTTTTTATTAAAGGAAATTTAGAACAATTTTTTTCACTCCAATTCAGAAATTTCAATTGAAGAATATTTACTTATGATATCAATATATTGTCCTTTAATTAATTAATGGATTTATTTTTAATCTGTTTATTACATCTAACATTTTTGTACTGGATATCCATGTTTAAAATAAGTGAAGAAAAAAAAAAAAAAAAAAAAAAGGCGGCATCTATTTCAAAAAGTGTGTATTATATGTATTGGACTGCACTCAAGAAAATGGCAGAGAGGATAAACACTCATTCTCTTTTTGCTTTGGTATGTACTTGTGATAATATGGAACATTTCCTTCTTCTGAGAAGTTACTTGAGTAGCCAACTACATTTCAACCCAACCATATGGATATTACACATACTGCATTTTGCATAATCACACAATACGACTTTATGAATATACCAGTAAACTATCTGTTGTTCAAGAAGCTACTATACTGTCTATAAATATTTTTTTTTAATCATTTCACCCCAAGCAAGGCAGTAATACCACAAGTATACACAAGTGGAAGAGAAGACTGAGAATAAAGAGGATGGAGAAAAGAACAAAAAGATGATCATGGTGATTATAATCTTAAAAAAAATTAAATACAGTTATCAGGGAAGAAAGTAAATGGAAGGGAGTTTCACAGGTGGGAAGTGCAAGAAAAGAAACCAATTAGAAGCAGTTTCAATAGTAAAATGGTGGGACCAAGATACCAATCTAGTAGCATGCTTAAACTCATGTAGTCGGGGCACCAGAGAAAAAAATGCTCATCAGAGCAGTTGCCATGAAAATATTTGTAGTAAAAGACAAAGAGAAGCCACATGACATTAGTGAGAAAGCGTCTGAAGTCAAAATGCCTGACCAGGACCAATTATATTACAGATCATTCTTTTGAATTTGTCAACAATCTCCAGATGTACAGTAGGAGCATCAGGCTACATATGGTAACATTATTCAATGCACAGATAGGAACATTTCATTACCAACAATATATCTTTAGAAAAGTAGCATGTAATGTGATCTACTTCCTTTCTCAGTTCAGGTATAATTTGAAATCTTAGCACAATTTAAAAATATACAACCATACAAATAGTCTTTGACAACTTTAAAACTATTGAAAATTTCTAATTGCTGACTTAAGTGTAGGTTTGATAGATTTTCTTTAAGGTGACATATGGAGTCATTTTGAATGAAATGTGGAGATACAAGGTAAAAAAAAATATCAATCTACAGAATTTTGAAGGCTCCTCATGAAACCAAATCAGATGCATTATTGTTTGGAAAGTGACTATTGAGGATTGCTTTTGCTTGGATAAGTTAATCAATGAACTTTTGAAAGAATACATGCAAATTCATCCTATCTTATTTTACTCTTTAAAATTGTGTTTATTCTAAAAAAACAAAAAAAAAAAAAAAAAAAAAAAAAACGAAACAAAACGAAGAAAAAACACTCCTTTAATTCTATCCACATTTTCTTGTGAATATAGAAATAGCAAAATCTGATACAGTAACTCTTTCATCAGTCAAATTTGAATGAAACACCATTGGCTTGAATGTTCTCTGAGGATTACACCAACTTCTCTGCTAACTGTAATTAGTATTAGGTTGGTGCAAAAATAATGACGTAATAATGTCATTTTTGACGTTAAAAATACATCAAAAAATGACATTATTACGTCATTATTTTTGCACCAACCGAATATTAGCCATTTCCTTATTAGGAAATATTTGGCATTCATTGACCAAGCAGCCAGTGCTACTGTTGAAATTTATAAAATCTATTTCTGAAAAAAATTGAGGAAAATAACTTTCTCAAGTCCAGTAGCTGTTATTGCTCTTTCCAGATTTGATGGAGGTTTCCTCCCTAACATTTTATTTGAAGTAGCGTGGAATGTCAACATCTTTATTGTTGCCATTTTCTCTTTCAGTTGCATGTGATATCCCTTTGAGCTCTCGTTATCGTTGAAAGTCTTCAAATGACATGGACACTCTTCTGATGAAAAGAGATCATTAATTATGCTATATTTAGGCTATTGTTCTAATCCGTCATTGGTTTGGTTTACAGCATATCAACCACAATGGGTTATTCAATGCCAACAAAATTTCCTTTTTTTTTTTCAAAAAATGTATAGCTGGTAATTTTTTTTTTTTTTTAAATATATACTTTTTGTTTTGTTTTGTGGCATATTAACCTCAATGGGTTATTTAATGCTGACAAGATTTTTATTTCTGTTAATATTTTTTTCAAATATTTATTGCTGATACTAATTTTTTTTTTTTTTTTTTTAAAGTATTTCTGGTATTAAAATCTATTTTTACACTTTCATAGTGTTTTGAGTCAGGTTGTGGTGTCAACTATGTGCCCATAGCTGGGGACCCTAACAGGTGCCACCACCCCGGTCAGGGTAGACCTGGGAGCACCAGCAATTAAGAGGTGGTTCCACACTTCTCAAAACCTCTTGATCAGAGGCCTTGCTGCTGGATGTAGTTTATCGTCTTACCCAGGACACAGATGCAGTTTATTGTCATAACAATGACGGATGATCGTCCTGGGTATCACAATGTTTAAAGCTGTTGTACCCTCAGACCTTCCTCAGGTGTATCACTGTATATCAATCTGGGTAACCTGCAGGGAATTTTGAACTGACAATGGCTTAGTAGGTGAAAGCATTGGCTTCTGATAGTGGTTGTCTGTTCAATCTCTGGGACAGGAAGTTTGTACTGGCATTCAGTGGAAATGTCAAGTAATAATAAACAGTACAAAATAAAAGAACTAAACATAGGCAGTGGAATGAGAACAGTCTACCCCTAGAGATTAAATAAAGTGTTCAGTTCAGAAATCCCTTTACTTTAACTAGATCGATATATACCTGAGGAAGGCCAGAACGTTGTGATAACAACAATCAAGATGAGGACAATAGTCGGAATATAAATACTGAATAATCAGAGAGTTGAAATCTCTTGGACAAATAATGATTAGAGAGAGGCTAGAGAATTCCTTTAAATCTCACAGGACATCATAAAGGCAAGAGAGAAAACAATGAGTTTGCATGAACAAATAGAAGAATAGGGACAAAAAAAGGGGATGGGAAAGAGTAAAAATCTACTTCGAACAACAAAAAGGCAGGAAGCTGAAAGAGCTATGATCCCCCCTCATCTGGAAGAGACATGAAAATATAAAGGAAATTAGATTTGAGTAAAATTGGTGAGCATCTATTTGAAAAAAAAAAAAAAAAGAAAAATCACAGGTGGGAAGTATTCAGGAAAAAAGAAATTCCAATGAACTTGAAAGACTTAAGACATTAAGTAAACACCCACTCAAATGTTGAAAAGGAATTGGTATGCAATAGAAGCTCAGAATTAGTTTACCATAATTCTAGGTAGCTGAAAGACTTTTGCATGGCTTCATATATGGTTTGATATATACCGAATGTAATTACATTGCTATCTTTTATTTGAAACTGTTTTATCATGAAGTGATAAACAAAGAAAAGCAGCTTATTCTTCATTGAAATTAATCAAAAAAAAAAAAAAAAAAAAAAAAATTTTTTGCCTGATATACTCCAGTAATTCCATTCTAAAAGGATTTTTTTTTTTTTTTTTTCTTACACTTCCTAAAACTTTAGTTTTTGTTTATCATACCTGTTAAGATAAGAATACAAAAATCAACTGGAAAATGTTTAAATTGATTCTGAATATTAAATGTGCATTTCCTTGTACTCATGATGTTTAACTAAAAGCTTTGTTTTTTTGTTTTTTTCTCTCTAATTTTAGATATTCTCACTTGTAAATGAAGACACGCTGGAAGAATGCCGAAAACAATGCTTGGAATTTGAGCAAAATGCTCTCAAAGCTTTGGATGTATTTGAACCATCAGACGCAAAAACTGCCTTGACAAATATTTTGTTTGCCGTTACAAAATAAAATTATTACATTGTGTTTGTTTTGTCCTCTTTATCTAAATACAAATCAAAGCAAAAGATGATGTGGATTATGATATTCACTTTTAGATTTACAGATGTATCTGGTCATCCCATAAGTTCTGTCCGAATTTTGAATAAAGAAAACAATTGACCAAATGTTACATTTAATTACAGGTTCAATCAACCATCTATTAACAAGCTTACTAATTCCATTACTGTAAAATTCTTTTGGCTTTGATTTGAAGAACTCAAAAATATCAGTTTTAACCTCTTCCTGTGTTATTAGGTTGGTGCAAAAATAATTACGTAATAATGTAGTTTTTTGACATTTTTTAACGTCAAAAAACGACATTATTACGTCATTATTTTTGCACGAACCTAATACAAAAGCCGTTTCTTCCAAATGATTCTGTAAGCTACAAAACAAATGTTAGTCTGAACGAGCAAGATCGGGAGAATAAGGTGGATGAGAAATTTTCTCCCAACCAAGTTCTTTGATCTTTTGTGACGCGATTCTTGCCGTGTGGGGCTGCACATTGTCCTGATGAAACATCACCTCTTTTTGATTCACGAGAGCAGGTCTTTTTTTTCCTCAAAGCTTGGTTCAAATGCTCTAATTGCTGACAGTATATTTGAGCATTAATTGTTGCATTAGGTGGTAAGAATTCAAAGTGGATTATTCCTTGGCGATCCCACCAGATTGAAAGAAGAACCTTTTGCCCATGAAGTTCCCTTCTCGGCTGTGGCTGGGGTCCTTCCACTTTACCAAGCCACTGTCTACAATGCTTAACATTTTGATAAAAGATCCATTTTTCGGCGCCAGCCACAAGTCTATACAAAAAAGGTGAAACAAGTTGGCGAGAATGGAGAGAAGAGCAGATGTCAACTCGGGATTTGAGGTTGTTTTCAGACAATTCATGAGGCACCCATTTTCCAAGTTTAGGAACTTTTCCAAGTTGTTGAAGATGACAATGAACAGTTGTATGGTTTGAACTGAGAACCACTGATAAAGCAGGATTTTCTTCAAGGGCTGCTTCAAGAAGCTTTTCATCAAACTCAACTGGACATCCGGTTTGATCATCTTCAAGGATGAAATCTCCACCTCTGAATTTTGAAAATCATCAAGTTCTTTCATTCAGACATTCCTCTCCATAAACTGAGTGAATGTTTCTAGCCGCTTCGGCTGCTGAGTTTCCTTTCTTGAACTCATAAAGCATTATGTGCCTCAAATGATTCTTGGGTACTTCCATGTTAGCAGGGTTTTAATCAGACAAAATTTAATTTTATTGTTCTCTGAAATAAAATTTGATCAGTTTAAAATGCATCTAAACATAAAAATAATGTTCAGCTCCATTAAATATTATAAAATACTCTTTAAATTTCATTCATTTTAAAAAAAGTTAAAATTCAGACAGAACTTATGGGATGACCCGATACAAACAGCAGCTGTGTTTTTTGCTTGGAAAGTGGGATTGGTGTGTCAAGTTAAAACTTTACCCAAGGGCATTGCATTTTCGCACAAGTATCCATGAAAGGTTTGGTGGTTCTCAGATTATAGCTTAGAGATGACAATACCAAAAGTATGGGACACTTAGTAAGGATCAAACTCATTATTCATTCATAATTGATCCAGTGAGACAAGCTTGCTAACCATTGCACCACATCGAAATACCCCTCTCTGATTTTCTAAAAATACCTTAGATGTGGTACAAGGCCAGAAGTGTGGGACTTGTGATGTGACAGATCTATCCCCATAATTTTAGCCTATACATTTTCAATATCCTCCAGACACCTTGATATATCTTAGTTTAATTGGGTGTGAGAATAAATATTGAAAAGAAAAAAGTTTGATGACATAGAAAGGAAAGTTCTTTTTATACAAAACTTCTTCTAATAAAAGACTTGAAACCACTCAGAGACAAGGTTACTGTTAAGTCAGTCAGCAATGTGCCATGCATGATACACGCTTAGGCGATCATGTATCTTTTGATACATGACTGACGACGCAGATTTCCCCCCCCCACAGTAGGTTGCCATTTCTTTCTGCGGTAGACCAGTTGCCATCCGAGGCCATAGAACCTGATCTGCCCTGCTATTTATTAGGTTGGTGCAAAAATAATGACGTATTAATGTAGTTTTTTGACGTTAAAAAATACGTCAAAAAACGACATTATTACGTCATTATTTTTGCACCAACATAATACATAGATGGGGGTAGGAAGAAGAGGATTCATACCTTTCCCAAGGGTATTAGCACATAAGTCAATGTAATGGATCCGAGTAGATTTCGAACTCGGCTCTTCGATTCCTCAATCAGAGAATCGGAAAGCAGAGTTAAAATAGGGAGTAATATATTGATTGATTTGTTATTTAAGACTTACCAAAATTTTGTTACTTATTTACATATTTCAGATTTTAGGAGGTTGCTTACAGCAAGCAGGCAGTGTTCCTAACTGGGTTCAACACTGCTCAACTCTGGTGACTGAATGAGAACTGGTGTTTTCAGCATTATTTGACTAAGTGTTAGTTGGTTGTTTTGTTTAGTTGCATATCAATCTCTATGGGTTAAATTAATGCTGAAATCTAAATTTTTTATGTAATTTTCTTTTCTTTTTGAATATCATGGTTTAATGATATTAGTCTTACTAATTAACACATAGCTGTGGGAGAAGAGATGGATTCATACCTTTACCAAAAGTATTTGCACATAACTGAATATAATGAACTCAACTGACCAATTTTAACTTTGGTGATTGTATGGAAACTATTTCAACATAATGTGGTTATAAACTGTAAGTCTGAGTTGTAGGAAGTAAAGAGTATGTAAATAGGAAGGATAAATAATAACTGAACCTATTTACATTATTCAGACTATTTTCCTCATCTTTGTCGCCTTATTTATTACAAGGTTTCGGCTGTTGTACGCTCCGGCCTTCTTCAGGTGGTTGGAATATTAAACTGAACCCTTTATTTCGCTCACTGGGGTAAACTGTTCTAGTTCCACATGCCATGTTTAATGGATATCAGTTATCTCCCGTTAATTCCTTTCTCCACTGCCTTAACCGGGTATTGAACTCACATTCTTTGGGTCCTGTTACTGGATCTAACTAACGCTTTTATCCACTGTGCCATGTGTCCTTGAGTGGATAAAGTTTTGGGTGACAGGACCCAAAGAGCGAAATAAAATGTTATTTAAAGGGGTTTAATCTTGGATTATCATCAGTAATTACATGTGTTTGCACCGATATACTTCCACCTTTATGTTTTTGGACACTGAGCGTAAAAATTAAAGAGAAGATATTACTTTGGAATTTATGCAGAGCATCATAACGGATACGATTTGTTTTTACGGTTTATCAACCCTTTAAAGCTGAAACATTTTAGATTTTAAGAATATTTTTTGTCTATGAATATTGCAAATCTTACTATTTAAGCCATACCTGGGGGGGATAGATTTCCCAATGCTATTTGCGCGCAAGGGATTAATTCAAATTTGGCTTTCTGGTTTTTCATTTGGAGCTGCTATCCATTAAATCAGCCACACCATAATGGATAAAACTAGAAGAGTTCTGCTTCAGTACTTAAGAGATTTACACTAAGAGAACAGGAAACATCGTGCAAACTCTGCACAAAACTTGTCTACCAAAGCGAGCCATCCGTCTCTTGAATGCTTCAGATGCCATAATTATTAATAGCGTAGTTTCTCCGATCTACATTCATCTTACTTAACCAGTACATAACTAGTATTACACTTCCTTAAAAAAAAAAAAAAAAAAAAAAAAAATATACATTTGTTGTAAAAGTGATGATGAAGAGGTTTTGTAGATATAGCAATAACCATAGGACGTAGACAAAATTTGGAGGGTGACATCTGTTCATTTGAGGGGTGCAGCAGTAGGACAGGCCGATTTAAAAGTTGGGGTTTTACATGATAAATGATGACAAAATCTTTTTCAAAATCATTACCGTTTTTGAAGAAATGAATCTGAAGATAAACTTTCGGTTCAAAATCGTAGCGTTGGAATTTCATTCCAGTGATCAGTAAAAGCCTTATAAAATTTATAATTTACTGAAGCTTTACAATCTGTATATGGACAAAATTCACAGCACAAACACATTACTAAATCATTGTGCCATCAAATAAGACCATCATTTACTTCAAAGGGATATTATATTTAAGAATTGACCTATGTTATTATGTAATGTTATAAAGTGCAGTAGTTATTTATAATGCAAATTTAAAACATTTTGTCTTATAATTTATGCCCAACATTATTATGGTGCTATATACACCCTAATCTATTTTTTTTTTTTTTAATAATTATGATCTAACAAATCTTTCTTATTTATTGGATAGCTTTTTTGTAATCTTTTACAATGATCATTTTTTTTTTTTTTCTTTTTTACTTACTGAGTATAATAAAAAAATAAGATACTTTGCTTGTAGTGATTCATAATTAGAATTCTGGTTTGAATATATTTTCTATTCAATGTATCTAATACAAAAGCTATCAACTTTATTTGGATTTATTCTTGAAATACTAACATTTTGAAGATAGTTTGTAAGCAAAAAAAAAAATTAGGTCAGACGATCTTTAAAACTAAATGCTCAAAAATTGTTTAAAAGCTATGAACCTAATTTTTAGTGTCAGTATTTATCCAAACTCAGTTTTCACACCGAGCACAATGTTGATTTTCTAAAAAGGTAACAAAATCAATCTACCCTAGTGCAACATTAGTATACAAGGATATGGAAATTTCAGAATGACATCAGCGATACATGAAAATTACAGGTACGCACACGTGATATAATAATGGAACCGATTTTGTCTGGCAAGAATGAAAAACATGTATGAAAGGAAACGTTGCATCAAGTCATATTAGCTTCTTTAATAGTCGACCAGCAAGGATACCATTATGCACACAATGATATTGCTTATTGCCAGAGAATATCAGTGGAAGAATGGTATATTGCCTGGGTAAATCAGACACGTTTTAAACGCTTTTGGTTCGTGGGTACCTGATACCGACATGAGGCTGTGGACTCTGCAATGGTGTGGAATGTTTTTGTTGTTCGCCGACACAACTAGTGAAACTAGAGTCTATTGCCAATGGTGACCAATCTCTGTTGGTCCTTATGCTCGTCACGTTTATTGAGTAGGTAATGAAGCATGTCGCAGACCTCACTAAATCTCACGCAACCTTAAGAAAAAAAATCGTTTAGAGAAATCCGGAAGTACTTTTTGTGAAGTATTCTTTGCTGAAAGATTAAACTGCTTTTATGTAAAGTCGTTTCTAATTTTGAATGCTGCTTTCAAACCTGATATTTTTCTTTTTTTGCAATGAGTGGGGAAAATTGTTTTTGTTATGAACAGATACCAACACAACAGCTTTCTGTCCCTTGGCACCTTTCAATAGATTTATTTTAACAATGTTATTTCATTTGTAAGTTTTTTTTTTTGTTTTTTTTTTAAAGTTTTTTACGTTTTCTTTTCCTTTTAATGTAAATCAGACGAGCATTTGTAAACGGTTTCAGATTTACGATCAGATCGATTGCTGTATTGTCTTAAAGTCTTCAATAAGTTTCGAAAACTATCAATGGAGTTATAAAGTTTTTCTTTGACGAAAATTAACGCTTTCAAATAGTTTGTTTTCCCTTGTTGCCAAAACATGTTTATTTTTCTTTGATTTATTTCCTATTATCCAGTTAAATATCTCAACTTTTAATTAACTCACGCCCATTTGCTTCTTGAAAACTGGAAAATTCACACTTCATTTACAAGTGAACGATATTTAGTTTCAGTGATGACATTTCTTATTGCGTAGTATCACCCTCGTTTCCGGAAAATATTTTATGGTTTTGTTTGTTTATACCCTTTTTTCTATTTTTGATGAATTATCAATTTTTTTTTTCTGGTAACTAAAAGTGTATACGGATGAAGGAATCCATTGAACACACACAAAAAGAATAGTCAGACAAATATGAGTTTTCTCACAGGACTTAACCCATACATCGAGACGATCCTGAGAGAAATCGAAGTTCAGTCAGGATTTATCAATGCAGGATATAATTTTAACCTTATTATTAAGAAGACAAGGTATCATCAGTCAAAACGAATGAAGCAGGTACAAAAATTTAACTTTCTACGTACTCTAGTAACAGATGATAGAAATATGTACCAGTTATCCGAAGATAAGATCGACGAAAGATATTTTCAAGAAAATAAAGAAGGTATAAAGAATATCTGTCTATATTTTTGAGATGAGGTATTGTAACTATTTACATTGTTCTTCAAGAAGAAGAAGAAGAATGCCGGAGCGTACAACGGCCGAAACGTCGTGAATGCGACAATAAAGAAGAGAACTCTGAACAATGTAAATAGTGTAAAAAGATATTAAAAATAAGCAAATATAGAAGGAAAAGAGCTGAAATGCTGCCTGATATCTAATTTCTTAAATGACAGAAAATCCAGGACAATATCTTCACAGATGAAGAAACTTGAAGTGACAGAGATGTGGTTGCACACATGAATCCAGAAGATATATACCGGAAAGAAGACTATCAATCAGAACGTTTTAAAGACAACTGGGCGTATAAATAAACTTATACTTACAATCAGAAAGAGTCTGTATAAGAAAAGAAAAAAAAAAAAGAAAAGAAAAAAAAAAAAGAAAAGAAAAAAAAAAAAGAAAAGAAAAAAAAAAAAGAAAAGAAAAAAAAAAAAGAAAAGAAAAAAAAAAAAGAAAAGAAAAAAAAAAAGAAAAGAAAAAAAAAAAAGAAAAGAAAAAAAAAAAAGAAAAGAAAAAAAAAAAAGAAAAGAAAAAAAAAAAAGAAAAGAAAAAAAAAAAAGAAAAGAAAAAAAAAAAAGAAAAGAAAAAAAAAAAAGAAAAGAAAAAAAAAAAAGAAAAGAAAAAAAAAAAAGAAAAGAAAAAAAAAAAAGAAAAGAAAAAAAGAAAAGAAAAGAAAAAAAGAAAAGAAAAGAAAAAAAGAAAAGAAAAGAAAAAAAGAAAAGAAAAAAAAAAAGAAAAAAAAAAAGAAAAGAAAAAAAAAAGAAAAAAAAGAAAAAAAAAAGAAAGAAAAAAAAGTAAGAAAAAAAGAGAAAAAAAAGAAAAAAAAAAGAAAAAAAAAAGAAAAAAAAAAGAAAAAAAAGAAAGAAAAAAAAGAAAGAAAAAAAAGAAAGAAAAAAAAGAAAGAAAAAAAAGAAAGAAAAAAAAGAAAGAAAAAAAAGAAAGAAAAAAAAGAAAGAAAAAAAAGAAAGAAAAAAAAGAAAGAAAAAAAAGAAAGAAAAAAAAGAAAGAAAAAAAAGAAAGAAAAAAAAGAAAGAAAAAAAAGAAAGAAAAAAAAGAAAGAAAAAAAAGAAAGAAAAAAAAGAAAGAAAAAAAAGAAAGAAAAAAAAGAAAAAAAGGAAAAAAAGAAAGAAAGAAAAGAAAGAAAAAAAAGAAAGAAAAAAAAAAAAAAAAGAAGAAGAAGAATGTGCATAGCGGTATGAGACACGAGTTGTGGAGAGTCATGATTATCTATATCCTGAATAGACAAGACACATAAGAGACGACAAATCTTTGTGAAGCTTTCCATCGAGTGAAATTCAATTATCATCAGTAGAAACTATTTTCTCAAAGTTCAACTTAAAATGTAAAATATTTATAGATTCGTAATTAATTTAAGAAATGTATTACTTTTATTCAGTCTGAATTTTTTTCAGTCAGGTGTGGCAAATGACCGTGAAAATTAGTTTTTTTTATAGACTGGTTTGGTTGTTTAATTGCTATATCAACTTATGGGTCATTTAATGCCGATTACTATTAAAATCATTTACTGGAAATTTATTATTAAATTGAACTGGAAATTTTTATTATTATTAAAAGTAAAATATTTTTTTATTACTATTAAAGTCTATTCGTAGAAATTGTTATTACTATTAACATCTATTACTGGAAAATGTTAATATTTCAACTTTTAGGATGGAAATCTGGAGAAAAAAAAAAACATTTGATGGTCGGTAAGGGTTACTAAAGGTTTATCAACCGTCAAATATTAATATTGAGTGAAAGAACTAAATGTCAATTTTAAGAAAACAATGTATGGTTATCCGCAAAAGGAACAGCCCTAAATGAGTACTAAAAATTGGCGAAGTCCGAATCATTCGAGTAGGAAAATTTAAATATTTAGGTAGTGCTTTAACAGAAGACGTCTGGCCGAAATCCGAAGGCGTGTTGGAGTAGCAAAAGTTTTTTTCTAAAAGCCAAGCAAAATATTAACATACAGAAGAATTTCATCAGAAAACAAAGATTATTTTTTTTTTACGGCTTATCAATAATTTGTAAGGTAACTTTTTTTTTTTGCGAGTGAATAATAGATTAAGAATTTTTTTTTTTTTGAGAATAATTATTCCAGATAAAAGCACTGCTAATTAATCCATAGCTGGTGGGGAGGAGAAAAATGGATTTATACCTTAATCCCAAAGGTATTTGGGTGTAAATAAATGTAACGAATCTGACTGGAACTCTTAAAAAGTGTAAAACTAATGTTTCTCTAAAAATCATGAGAGGGTCAAGCATAACAAATAGAACATTGAATTAAAAGTCACAATGCAGAAATATAATATTGCAAAATTAGTGTAGATAAATTAGAAACAGACTACACACGAGGAAGAAATATGTAAATAGTATGATAAATTATATCAGTTGTCAACATAACAGGGTATGAAGATCAGCACTTGTAGGAACAGCACATGTGCTTCTCTTCAAATTTCAAACTTGATAGAGAAAAAAAAAAAAAAAAAAAAAAACGAATAAAAATTCGAAAAGAAAAGCTTATTTTGTTTTGCGTTATGATAATAATGTAGAAAGAAAATCCAGTATAATTTTATTACTAGCAAGACATTTTTGTTGTAATTTCAGAAAGTTTTGGGGTTGTAAGTTAATGAAGATATCTTGTTAGTTGCCCTATATTAAAGAAACGAAAGTTATCCTTGTGTAAGGAAACGTTCATTCGTTGATTTGTGTTTAACAGAAATGTTCTACAGAAAGATACTGAGAATACCATGGATGGAAGACTTTAATAATGAGTAAATTTTAGGCAAAATGAAAACAAAAAACTTATACTCAGAATCAGAAAGAGATTGCCGTAATTGTTGGGAGACATAATGAGGAAAGAGGGTTTGGAGAACCTGACACACACAGGGTATTGAAGGCAAGCGGGGGGGGGAATAATCTCTCTAACAATCTTGTGCAAATGAATGGCAGAACAAGAAGGAATAGTAAAGGGAAACTAACATTGCTTAGAGTGTCAAAGAATAGAAAGTTGCAGAGATCTAGGATTGTCAAAGGCCTTAAGAGACACGGTTTTTAAAAGAAGCGACAATCCTTCAGCGAAGCGATGTAAATTAATTTGTCAAAGTCATTTTATATAATCTAAATGATTTTTAATCGTAAATATCGCCGTGGTTAAAAGGTGACCAGTTTTTTTGTTTGTTTTTTAAAAAAAAAAAAAAAAAAAAAAAACACTGTTCGATATTTAAATTTAACTTTAAATGAGTTATTTAATAGTGTGTAACTACAGTAATTACTACCTGTTACTTCAGTATTTACATTATTAGGACTATTGCCCCCATCTTTATTAAAACGTTTCGGCCGTTGTACGCTCCGGCCTTCTTCAGGTGGTTGGCCGAATCGTTGTAACAAATATGGCGACAAAGATGAGGACAATAGTGTACATAATACCTCTCATCTCAGAAATGTAGACAGATACTGTTACTTCAGCTTATTTATGATTCACCGAGATATCGGAAAAATATATATATATATATATATATCAGACAGACAAACGTACACGGCAGATATATTCGCCAATATTTGCAATAACTTGAGGCTACTTATCAAGGCAGCTCTTCAACACATTTTGTGTAAAGTTCTTCGGATTTTGATATGAAAAGGTTTGACGAATTCTGTAATCTGGTTTTCATTAGAAAAGCTTTCTTCAATGCCTTTTGCACTGATCGAAAATAATAATCGGTTGGTGCAAGGCCAGGTGAATATGGCAAGTGGAGTAGAAGAAACTAAACATTTTCTAATATTTTTGTGCGTTATTCTTGCTGTATGCGGCGTTGTATTGTCATGAAGGTGAATAACATTTTTCCTTTCGTCTAAAGACTAAGATATGGAGACGGAAATGAACACAAACACAGTCAAACAACACACACAGAGACCAAACAACACGCAAACCAAACCAAACACAAAACCAAACACAAAAACAAAAACAAAAACAAAAAAGCGAAAAAATGGTTTCTGAATCGGAGTATGCGCGCATCCTTCCGGTTATTAAATTAATCCTTTGAAAATAAATATTTAACATTTTTTAACCAACGAAAAAAAAAAAAAAAAAAAAAAAAAACTTCATGATCCCTTTTAAGCATATTAAGCAAAGCTTATAAACCAGACAAGTCATTAAGGAGATAGATACATGCGACATCAGTTCACGAAGCGTACGGCTTCAAAGAGATTACCAAACTCATTTACCTGTTTTCCTCACACATACACGCGAAGAAATCAGATTTCTTTTCATCTTAAACAACTACACACAAGGAACTTTATACACAAGAACTTTAACACTCATACATCTGAGAATAAATTTAGTTTTAAAAATACGAAAATAAAATTTTTTTATAAAACCTTTTTTGTTGCGGATTGATTCAAATCCGCAACAAAAGTATTGTTCAGT
>OZ010594.1:66775897-66815897 GCA_963932145.1 Acanthosepion lycidas | reverse complement strand
GTTGAATATTATAGAACTCACTTTAAACGTTATTTTTAGTGGCTACCCATATTTGAGTAGACGCTCCGTTTATTTTTAAACAGTATTTTATTTCATTTGCCTGCCTATATATTCGAGAAATTTAGAAGAAAAATGCGTCCTCAGGCAAGATTTGAACCCGCGCCCCTCTTTGTAGGAGAGACCGTCGTATATTCCCGAAAGTGTTTAAGTGATAAGTTTCATATTCGAAACTTAAGCAAAACAATTTCTAAAGAAATAATAAAGTTTTATTTAGAATATTAATCTAACATATTTTTAGCACTTTAAACATTATTTTTAGTGGATACCGATATTGGTGTCGATGCTCCGCTTGTATTAAACAGTATTTCGTCTGATGGAAATATGTCGGATTAAAAAAAAAAAATCTATTTCTTTATGTAATACAAGTATTAGGTTGGTGCAAAAATAATATCGTTTTTCTTTTGAAGTTGAACGTCAAAAAAACGACATTATTTTTGCACCAACCTAATAAAAAAGGTTGGTCATTTATCTAATTGAGGTTACCTTCAGTATCCCGACTCCAGAGTTTCGTAGATGGAACATTCGGGAATCACTCCATCCAGTCGTCATAAATACATCACACCTTAAAACTATATTTCTTCATTATATATATATATATATATATATATATATATATATATATATATACACATACATACACACACACACACACACACACACACGACATGTGTTTGTCATTTATATATATTACACACACACACACACTAAACGAAACCTATAGTGTAAGAACAGGATTTTCTGTGTTCATTTCCGAGCAACGTAACCATGTAATATTTAATACCGTCCATATATAAACTCTGCAGATAGAATGCATTGTATGACGTTATCAATATAAAATCGTATTAGAGCAAGGAAACAAGTCAAGAATTGCGGGTTTATTAAAGCTTTAGTTTTAATAACGATCGTTTTATCAACTATCTCCGAAAGTGAAACTCTTGATCGAGTAAAAACTTTGTATTAATTGAATATTCTATCAACTCAACAAGAATGATCACCGGTACCAACCATTTGCAATGGATAAGAATGGATCCTCTCGAAAAGGAACAGCATCAGCTAGTTTTAGTTTTATAAAAGGTTTCACAGAAATAGACACTCACTTGAAACTCATGTTAGGTGACTCCTGCTAGCTATCTTCCGAAAAGTAAGCGAAGTACCAAGAAAATCGCAAATAGGAACATTTCGTTACAGGCAAAGAAAAGAGATAAAAGAGAACAAAGAAAAGAGTACTGGACAGCTATAGAATAGCAATCCTCCAGTATGGCATCGCATTCTGAACAATATCCTCACATGATACTTTTGGCAACAGAAATGTAATTCCACAAAGGGATGCTAAGAAAAAAAAAAAGGAAAAAAAAGAACACTTCAAAAAAGGAAAAAAAAGAACACTTCAAAAAAGGAAAAAAAAGAACACTTCAAAAAAGGAAAAAAAAGAACACTTCAAAAAAGGAAAAAAAAGAACACTTCAAAAAAGGAAAAAAAAGAACACTTCAAAAAAGGAAAAAAAAGAACACTTCAAAAAAGGAAAAAAAAGAACACTTCAAAAAAGGAAAAAAAAGAACACTTCAAAAAAGGAAAAAAAAGAACACTTCAAAAAAGGAAAAAAAAGAACACTTCAAAAAAGGAAAAAAAAGAACACTTCAAAAAAGGAAAAAAAAGAACACTTCAAAAAAGGAAAAAAAAGAACACTTCAAAAAAGGAAAAAAAAGAACACTTCAAAAAAGGAAAAAAAAGAACACTTCAAAAAAGGAAAAAAAAGAACACTTCAAAAAAGGAAAAAAAAGAACACTTCAAAAAAGGAAAAAAAAGAACACTTCAAAAAAGGAAAAAAAAGAACACTTCAAAAAAGGAAAAAAAAGAACACTTCAAAAAAGGAAAAAAAAGAACACTTCAAAAAAGGAAAAAAAAGAACACTTCAAAAAAGGAAAAAAAAGAACACTTCAAAAAAGGAAAAAAAAGAACACTTCAAAAAAGGAAAAAAAAGAACACTTCAAAAAAGGAAAAAAAAGAACACTTCAAAAAAGGAAAAAAAAGAACACTTCAAAAAAGGAAAAAAAAGAACACTTCAAAAAAGGAAAAAAAAGAACACTTCAAAAAAGGAAAAAAAAGAACACTTCAAAAAAGGAAAAAAAAGAACACTTCAAAAAAGGAAAAAAAAGAACACTTCAAAAAAGGAAAAAAAAGAACACTTCAAAAAAGGAAAAAAAAGAACACTTCAAAAAAGGAAAAAAAAGAACACTTCAAAAAAGGAAAAAAAAGAACACTTCAAAAATGGAAAAAAAAGAACACTTCAAAAATGGAAAAGGAAAAAAAAGAACACTTCAAAATGGAAAAGGAAAAAAAAGAACACTTCAAAATGGAAAAGGAAAAAAAAGAACACTTCAAAATGGAAAAGGAAAAAAAAGAACACTTCAAAAATGGAAAAGGAAAAAAAAGAACACTTCAAAATGGAAAAGGAAAAAAAAGAACACTTCAAAATGGAAAAGGAAAAAAAAGAACACTTCAAAATGGAAAAGGAAAAAAAAGAACACTTCAAAATGGAAAAGGAAAAAAAAGAACACTTCAAAATGGAAAAGGAAAAAAAAGAACACTTCAAAATGGAAAAGGAAAAAAAGAACACTTCAAAATGGAAAAGGAAAAAAGAAAAACACACCCCGAAATGGAAAAAAAAAAAAAAAAAAAAAAGAAAGAAAGAAAGAAAATATCAGAAAGAGCTGAAGTTTATGAGACAATGAGAAAGAAGTGCATAGAAAATTGTCACTCACATTTTTCAGTAAAGAAAGAGGGTACAGAGAGAAGTGAATCATACAACTGACCATCTTGTATGAACAGATTGCTCTATGGGAAGGATGCTAAAAAATGACAAATGTTGGTTAAAGATAAAAGGTTAGTAATTTGTGAAGAGCCGGGATCACCTACCGTCCTGAAAGGACACGGCCTGTAAAAGGAGGGAGTCGAGTGGTCATTTGGTGTCACAGCCACCGTCACATGAGTGATTGTTTATAGATTCTACTCACATTTATTCCATTGTAAATTTTAATATGACAAGCTCGGAACAGAGAGAATTAAAAAATATGTGAAAGAAAGGAAAGTGAAAATTCGAATCTGTCAAATTGGTTATTTTAGCCTTTTTCAATTTTTCTTTAGTACATTCTTCATTCTGAATAAATTCAGTTTTAGAAAAACATCTCAAATCGGTTGAGCGTTGTGAAAACGCCTTGTAACCGGTCGATATACTCACTAAAGGCAGAGAGTCTTAATGTGGTAGAAAGAGCCCATGAATGGAGGAGATGTAGATAACTATTTGATTAGGAGATGTAGCCTTTTTTTTTTTAGTTTTTATTATATGGCTTTTGTACAAATCAAATTTATCTGGCTTTCTTGTGCACCAAGCCGAGAAGTTCTTATCCAGTGGCATTTGGATTGTAAGACATGTATCAATTTAGAGAGCTTTCCATTCAATATTTGATTTTGGGTTGGACCGAGATCGAAGCAAGAATAATCAGATCACGAGTTTTAAAAATATTCAGCCGTTGCGACACTGTCTTAAATACAAAGGACGGCGCTAATCTCGAAGGGACTTGAAATCTTCGAGGGAAGAGTCGGTGGTATGTTGGAATGAAAGAAAACTTTCTCTACACAAAAAGGCACAAGTGTTAGAATAGTTAAAAGCCCCTGGCTTGTACAGCTAAGGTTAAATATCATGGATTTGCAGGGTGTTCATATCGGAAGGCGTTCAAGGAGATTTGATAGGAAATGCAGATTACAATGGAAAGCAGTAATGCGAATGAGGAATATATTGTCAGATGCATTTAGTTAAGGAGGTTGGAATTTAACAGAGAATAAATGACCCGAGTAAGTAGATTGAGTAGAAATTCTGGTCGAATTTATTTTGACTACGGATCAGAGTATGACTAGTTGGTGGTAGGAGACTATATTGGAGTTTTTTTTTAAATTGATATAAAAGTTCAAGATCAATTAACTGAAAGTTGTAACGTCGTTGTTAAAAGTACAGGATACGACAGAAATATCTCCCAACACACTTCTCTCTTGTAGAAGCCTCTTCCGGCTTCTTGCTTTCTAGCTAAATTTGATCTTCAAAAATTTAAATACAATACCAATCGTTATCTTTTGACTTCTTAATTCTTGTTCTTTTATTGTTCTCTTTCTCCTTCAGTGTTTTTCTCATATTCTCTAATACTCAGTAACTCTGTCTCTTAGTAGTTTTATTGCCTTGCTTCGGAGGCACAGTGGAGTAATGGATAGCGGTTCGGATTGAGGAAACAGAGCAGAGTTCGAATTCCAGTCGAATCCATTACATTCACTTACGTGCTAATACCCTCGAGAAAGGTATGAATCCTCTTCTTCCAACCAGCTATGGGTAAATAGTAGCAGGACAGACCGGGTTCTATAGCCTTGGATGGCAACTGGTTTACCGCAGAAAGAAAATGCAACCTACTGCAGGAAAAAAATCTGCCTTGTCAGTCATGTATCGAAAGTTATGTGCCAGACATCTATCACGTATGGCACATGACTGACTGATTGAGTTAAAAGGATTCAAAAATGCCCCCCGCATAAGACATTAGAGGCAATGCTGTCATCGAACTAATGTGGGAAGAATTTTGGGGGTTGGTATATGCAGAAGGTATTTCTGTCTATTGGGCACTTCGACGTGATGTAATGTTTACCAAGCTTGTATCGCTTCATCAATTATGAAGGAGTAGTGAGTGATCTTTAATGGGTGCTCCATACTTTTGGCCTTGTACCATATTTAAGCCACTATTAAGAACCTCGATAAAGTATCGTCATTTTACAGATGAAATGGCTAGATGTAGCCGTAAGTTCTATGCTAACAGTTTCTTCTCTCGCACTTCTCGCTTGTGGTACTCTCTTCCAGTTTCTTGATTCTCAGCCAATATTGATCGTCAAAAATTTAAATGCAATGTCAATTGTTATTATCTGTCTTAATTCTTGTTCTTTTATTGTCCTCTCTCCTTAATGTTTTACTTTCTTTTATTCTTTAACACTCAGTGACTTCTTGCACCTTAGTGGTGTTAATGTTTTGCATGGGTGAAACGATTAAAAAAGATGGCTCCCAGATAATGGTAAGATATGGGGTCATCATCTAACTAATACCTTATAATTATATTGGAGGAATTTCGGTAGGTATATGCAAAACATTTGTCACAACCTGTATTATCGAAGTTATTCTTATTTTAGATGATAAACTTTGATTAATTATTGACATAAACCTGTGAAGTTAGAAAACTGGATTCCAATCCAGGATAAATGCGCTTGCCTTTTTAAATTCATGTTCTTTAACATTCTTATATTTAAACAAATAGACCTCCCACCAATTTGCTATTTCGATGCTGCCATCTCAGGACACAAATGTGCCGGAGGACAAAATTTAAAGCAACATTCAAACTATGTCAATACGGGATAACAATTATCAATAATAGAATCGGAACAGAAGAGTTCAGACTAGGCTCAGACTCTTCATAATAGTTCCTTTAGTAAAGACATGAACCAATTTCTTCCTACGCCGTCTCATCGTCAGATGTATCTTAACGGGAGTCTCTTTAACACAATATTTGATGTAGAAACAAACTCCGTTCATTCTTTCCTTCGGCTGCTAACATGCAACCTAGAATTTGTTTCCTGTTTACGATTGGGTTTCCGGTTCCTTCTAAAGTCTACTGCAAATTTATACACCTATCATCTATGAAATTTATTCACTAATTATGTATATTTTTATTCTTTTCCTTCTATCTCAATAGGAGTAGATACGTTCGTCTATCATCTGGCTCATTCTTCTACCCAATCTTTCGAACAGGGGTAGATGTTTATCCTTTGCTTCTCGTTTAGGGTTGGATGTTCGGTTCCTTCTAAAGTCTTCCACTCGATACTTCTACCGTCTCCGACTGAACACGGAAATGTTATTCATTCGACTGCTTCAAGTCTACTGTTAGCCGTTATCTTTCCTGCATAGACCAAGAACTTAATTTCTTAAACTTTAAGATCTTACAACGCCACACAGTAACAATACCTTGAGTAGCTCTTGAGCTTTGTATTGGGTGAACCTGAGTAAAACAAACAAAAGACACAAAAAACAAAAAAAACCAAAAAAAAAAAAAAACCCTAACAGAAAAACATAGTCAGCTTTTACTTGGAAAGGTGATGATCACCATGCAGTATTTTCTTGCGCTCTTAGATGTCAGCAGAGTATCCTAATGGAGCATCGCTGTCACAGGGGATCGTGATAATTCATTTGAAGAAGGAATATCATATGCATGTGTTTATATTTTGGCAAGTAACGATTTGCGCAAGCGCACGATATCTTCAAAAAAGGAAAGACAATCAGTTGCAGTGGATAGCAAAACAAATTTTCGATATCAGTTATGCCATTTTAGAATTTCACGGAACCTGGTTCAAATTATTTTTTCTAGGCTGGCTGCCACCAAAAAGAAAGAAATTTCCAGTTTTCCATATATATATATATATATATATATATATATATATATATTATTCGAGAGGTTTTATAATACAGTCCATTCATAAATATTCCAATCGTTTCTTTATTCGTGAGACTAATTTAACTTGCCCAGAAAAAAAATCAGAGTTGCAAATAAGCTATAAATATTTAGATACAATTTTATTTAAGCTGAAATGTTATTGTTTTCAGTGCTGATAGCGGAAAGTAAACTACAGGAACTCTTCCAGAAGGCGGTTAAATAAATAGAGATGAAAGGACTAACGTTAACTATAATAAAAGACCATGTATTGCCAGCAAAGCAAACAACACATGCGATTTACAAATTGAAGATACCAAAATTAAATTAGTACGAAGATTGAAAGTGTTTTAACAGAGTGAGGAAAGTGCAACATTGAAAATATGAAATGTGCCTTCAAATACTAATCAATGTCTTTTTTTTTAAGCGTTTCACTCCAAGCAAGGCGGAAAGCCACTAGCACGCAAGGGGTTACAGAGAGTTGGAGCGAGAGCAAAGAGTGATAGAGGAAAGGATGAAGAGAAGGATAGGGGATAGATCAAGGCAACTGAAGATGATGATTGACATTACATTTGAATACTTAGAGATTATAGCTATCAGGGAAACAGGAACAGGAGAGGGAGTTCCACAGGCGAGAGGTGCGAGACATGAAGCTATTGGAGTAGAAGAGACAGCTACATTTAACAGTTTCGACAGTGAAAGGTTGAGAGCAAGATGCCAGCCTAGTTGAACGCTTAAATTCATCAAGTCTAGAAACCAACGAATGCAGCTCCTCTGAGCAGTTACCGTGAAAGTATTTGTAAAAAAGACAGAGGGAGGCGACGGCACGTCTGTGAGAGAGCGACTGCAGACAAGATGCCAGATCAGGGCCAATTACATTGCATATCCGTCTCTGGATTTTATCAAAGACCTTGAGACAAACAGAATGGGCTCCAGACCATATATGACAGCAATACTCCATGCAAGGTCGAATGGTTGATTTGAAGATTTGAAGGATCGACTCTGGCAAGAAAAATTTCCTGGAGCAGCACAGGAAGCCAACTTTCCTTGCGGTGGACGAAGCTATTGACTCAATGTATTCGTTCCATCTCAGGTCAGCAGTCAATGTGAAACTGAGCAGTCGGAAAGAGGTGCTCTCGAGGGGTTGAGCGTCAGACATTCTAATGGGAAGCAGGGATGGTTCTCTGCGGTGAGTAATAGAGAGAAGTTTTGTTTTTGAGGCATTAAAGTTAACCAGAATGTACTTAAAAAAAACAAAAAACAAACAAAAAAACAAAACAAAAAAAAACTGAAAATAGAAAACATAACAGGAAAATTTCTTCTTTTGAAACAAAGAAAAGCGTACCGAGCTGTAATGCCACATCAATCCTCTTATATGACAGTGAATGATGAACAATTTCCGATGGAAAAAGATATACAGTGTAACCCGGATATAAGAGAAACCCGGATATAAGATAAATTTTATCTGGTCCCAAATTAGAGCCTGTTAATGTATATAAAATAGACCAAACTCGGATATAAGAGAAACCCGGATATAAGAGACTTCTTATCCGGCCCCGACTACTCTTATATCCAGGTTTCACTGTATAAGACAACAGAAATCTGGTTCTACAGAAGGTTACTGAGAATAACATGGACTGAACGTGTTAGCAACGAAGTTTTAGAGAAAATGTAAACAAAAAATGTACACAAGTTGCATAAGGAAGAGTTAAAATGTCTAGGGCACCTAATGAGAAAATCGGGCTTAGAGAATTTGACACTCACAGGACATATTGAAGACAAGGAGGACAGAAGAAAAAAGCGCATAAGCTCCCTAACGAACTTATGTAAATGCTTAGCAGAACAGGAATTAAGAGGGCTTACGACCAAATGTTGAAATACAGTTTCTCGTACGATTGCTGAAGTTAAGCAAGGTCGACCCTGGTCAGTAGCTATATAGGTAACCACTTGGGAATACCAAGTGCTATAAGTATGTATGGATGGTGCAATCAATAATGGCTAGGAATTACAAATCGGAGAGCAGAGTTCCAATTGGGTTCGTTATGTTCACTTACGTGCAAATACCATTGGGAAAGGCATGAACCCACCTATTCTCCGCCCTCAGCAATGAGTTAATTAGTAGGACGTGTATCAATATAAAATAAAATAAAAAAAAAAAAAAAAAAAAAAAAAAAACTAATTATCTCCAAGAATTTCTTTCAATGGAAAAATATTTTCTGGTTTTATCCAGCAAAATGTTAAGTCGAATCAGATTAGGAGATAGAGCGAAAAGACAACCTTAACGAAAGGCTGCTAAAAACAGGAAAATGTGAAGAGCCACGATCGTCCACGTCCTGAAAGAACACGGGACATAGAAGCATTACAATTTTTCTGAAGCCAAATTGCGACTGAAATTGCTTTGATGCTATCATCCTTGGCTAAAACATGAATCTCGTCCCTGTCATGCTTAGTAGCATCATACAGCATCTGGACACTACCTTGCTTTGTCGGGCACATAAAAGAATTATGTACCCTGTTCATTCAGGAGGTGGGCTATTGTGTATCTCCAGTTTAGATTCCATGGTAGCTCTTAGCAATGTTCTTTCTTTAGTATCCTTCTGATTTTCTAGTCTACCTCCCAAACGTTAATCTAAAATCCAGATTCTTAAATAGTCTCATGTTGAAACATTGATATCATGAACGACATCAAACTCGTTCAGATATCCCTAAGCTGCAGTATACAACAGTTTCTCAATTCAAACGACTTCGAGCGCATGAAACCTGCAGGTCTTAGCAAGGACCATCCGCCTCCGAATGTCGTTGCATTACAGAATCACAAAGAATTGTACAGTGTAACCCGGATATAAGAGAGTTGCCGGGACCGGAGAAGAAGTCTTATATCCGGGTTTGGTCTATTTTACATACATTAACACAGGCTCTAATTTGGGACCAGAGAAAATCTCTTATATCCGGGTTACACTGTATAAGACAACAGAAACCACATCACTTGATTTTTAACAGAGGGCAACAAGTAAAACGAATGGCACATGTAACTCGAAGAGTAAATAATGAAATAATCAAGATATTAACGTTTTACACTACTCGAAACAAAGGGTTAATAAAAAAAACAAAAAAAAAAAAACAAAAAAAAACATCAATACTTGAGAAACTTATTTTCCTGTAAAATTGTTTCAAGAAAATGATTTTATGGATTCCAACCTAAAGTAGCACTTGCTACTCTGTCAATGAATACCGAATGTTTACATATAAGGAAATGTCTAATATTGCCATTCATTTACACAAACTTATGGTAGGTTACTCGGTTTTTCTTCTTCAATGAGTGTCAAATTCTTCAAGCCCTTTTCTTATTGATGCGAAATTTCAACTCTTTGATTTTCTAAGCATCCTTTTCGTTTCCATTTTCCTTTCCTTCATACACATGTTTAGTCCATGGTATTCTTATCATCCTTCTGTAGAACCACATCACTTCTGCCTAAAGTCTTGTCCATCATTCATTGCCACATAGGATTGACATCACATAGCAGTTCAGCACATTTTTTTGCTACACCCCACGATAATCCGGACGTTTGCAGCAAAAAGGTGGCACCATGCTCACTGCCCTTCCTTGACAGCGAAACATAAAATTTGACCGAAAAATAACACCCGTGTTTAATTGTTTCGCAACAGAAAAAATAACATTAACGTCGGAAATAAAGTTAGTGACTGAATCAATCCATCTAAACAGAAGAGTAAACTTGTTCGTTGGTTTTTATGGCACATCAACCACTGTGGGTCATTTAATGCCAAATTATATATATATATATATATATATATATATATTTTAAATATACAGTACTATTAAACATATAGATGGCAACATTATTTTTTCCAAAAAACGCATAGCTGGCAACATTATTGTTTCGAAAACATTATCTGAAGCCTTGTTGTTGGACGTAGTTTATCGTCATACCCAGGACGCGGATGTAGTTTATCGTCATACCCAGGACGCGGACGTAGTTTATCGTCATACACAGGACGCGGATGTAGTTTATCGTCATACACAGGACGCAAACTTGTTCGGCAACCACAATCTAAGAAAAGGAAAATGAATTACAAACCCTGGAGAAAGCAACGGGGAAACTGCCCAGCAAAAAAAGCGGAAAAAACAATTATTACAGCTTTATCTTTCAAGAATAATTTACCTTAAATAAACTTGAATAAATTTATTGAATATTCATGACCTTCAATAATCATTCGACTCTCGCGTAATTACTTAACTGTGATTGGTTCTTTTAGGATTGATTAATTTCTGCTCGATCTTGTGACACGTCATTTAAAGCTTATTTGCAGAAAATTTTCGTCTTTCGTTCTGCCCCTTTGGTCTCCAGCTGGAGAAAAAATTGGTCTAAAGTACAGTCAGAGGCGGTCTAAACTTGGCGTCGATGGCGGTTGTCCTTAAAGGGTAGAGCCGAGGCGTGTGCCATTTACGCCATTCCTCTTATCCTTTATTGATTGGCGGTAATTCCTCTCTGCAAGGACCGAAAGAAGGGTCTCGACGGTTTGTTGTCCACTCTTGTGGGGTAGTCGCATCAGAGGTTGTTTCTCCAACATCCCTGTCGTAGGGTGGGGGCTGAGAATGCTGCACTTGTTGTTCATCGGAAGGTTGGCTTTCCTACGTCGCGCGTTGACAGACGATTCGATTTTGGACAGGTGTGTTAGTGACGCCTTCCCTTGCTATCACTCCTTCCGTGTCGAGGGCTGAGCGTTGTCGTAGGCACTGAAAACAATTTCCTCCAAGTGTGTCGGGCGGCCTTGATGGTCATTCCTCGGTTCAGTGACCATTCACGGCCCCGTAGACTATTATATCGTGAATTAGTGGAGGGGTAGCGAAGGATCCTCTATGTAGCCGGTTCGGCTTGTCGGCATCAGAGTTGCGCTCTTTCTGGTATTGGGCACCAGTGGCGGATAATCTCAGCAACCCAGAGTTTTCGCTCACCTGGCGATTGATTCGGAAGCGGCTGTCTCAAAGACGCAGCATTCAGAGAGGGATGGACGAATTTGCTCGACTGTCATCGGTGTAACCTTAGTTTAGAGGAAACGGCTTCGCACGCCTTCTCCCATTCTCCTCAGGTGCGCCCGTTCTGGGGCTATATCGGCGAGTTGACGTTGACGGCTCGTATCGATCCCAAGCAGCCCGTGTCCATTGATCTCGCATACGTGTGCCCCCCCATCCTCTGGGGCGAAACAGTTCATGTTTTTCACGTTGCTAGCCGTGACAAGGACGGTGTTGTGGACGTCAAGGATAGAGGAAATCTTGCGATTCGAACGTTATTCGCATCAGGATAATGGTCAGATTCTTTGGGCTCAAGATGAAGATCCAAATTGATGGCGTTTTTTATCGAACAATTTCAGCTAAAAGGTAACACCCTGGTTCGTGTGAAAGGGACTAGCCTTGATTTTCCTTTTTAAGTCTCCTTTGATGCAAAGGGGGAAAGTTTCCAGTGAACACTTTGTTTGCCAAATTATTCCCAGTTTGTTTTTGCCCCCTCCCTTTTTATGCCGATTGGGCCAATCTTTGGTTCCCCACTTCATTTATTCTTTTCACTCCATTAGTTTGTGGGATTCGATTTTCTTGAACGGCAGAATACAGCGGCCACTCTTATTTTTGAAGGGTGGTCGGGTCCTACTAAGCTCTTTAGTTTTAGTTTGATTTTGTTATATTTTTAGTTTGTTTTGGGTTCATCTTAATTTTATGATTTTTGATATTTTTGTGAAAAATATAAGAAAAAAAAAAAAAAAGGACATTTGTACATAGAGGAACTTTTACATCACAGGGTCGTTTTGTATGTTTCCTATGAATATGTGCTATTGGGGTACTTGTAGAAGTGAATGGTGAGATACGGGTTTTTGTGGTGAATGAGTAAATTGTAATAAATAAAAGGGTCGGGAGTGATTAACTAGGTCTAACAATGATGACCAGCCTTAACTCACTTCCCCTTTGGCCTTGTGCCACAATTGTTCATTTTTATGAATAATAAATATACTTTCGTTCTGGACCTCTCGTATGGCTAAACAAATGACTGATTTTGAGCGATGTGGGGATTTACGAAATGGGCAAGTTTTTCAGTCCCATTAATCGGCACCAATTTTCAACGGTTGTTCCTGTACTATCCTTGCTAAGAAAGCATGCTATTTTGCAGATAAAGAAAAGGACATGAATATAGCATTAAAAAAAAAAAAAAAAAAAAATAGTAAATACTGAATCGAACCGATAATTTTGAACCATTACTGGCCGACACTGGGTTCTTAGAGTAAAAGCGAACTGATGTTCCATGATTCAGCCACATTATTTCGGGTCAAAAATTTCACAGCATCTCACGAGAATTTCTATTTGCATCTCAATTGAACTGTATGATCTTTGCTATTAAATAGAAATAACCCGGTAGACAATTCCTGACAACACAAGCCTGCAGAAAAGATTTCGCTGTGAATACATGAAACTTTAAAAAAGGGTAGTATCCAACTAATCACATTCTTATTTAACTTGTCACATAAAATCCGAAATTATTTAAAGAAAGAATCCAGCGAAATCAGACGCGAAGTAAAGCACATACAATGTCGAAACAGGTTTTGGCGCTTTTAGCTAATTATCATTGCAATAAAACTGGAAAAATAATCAGAGCTATTCTTCAGCAAGTAGCCATTATTTGTTCATAATGCGCAAACTTTTAAAACTAATCGTTATGGGTCCGTATTATGCACAAGCACAAAAAAAATATTACACTTTTATAATACGCTACCCCCACCAGAGTCAGTGAATTATCAAATTTAAATTAAAGTTTCAACATACATGATTGGCTTGCGAACTTTATTAGAAAACCTTGTGGGGAGGTACCATTCCCCCCCCACATTTTGATACATAATGAATATTTTTAAAAGTAAGAGTGATGACATTTTTGTAGGTTAAGAAAAATACTACTGTTTACTTTTACTTTTTTTCAGTAAAAAAATTTACAATATCAAATCAGAAAATTTGTCCCGAAATCTTAGAAAAAAAAAATCAATTGTATAAAACACGGAATAAAAATATATATATATATATATATATATATATATATATATACACACTGAAAGTTGAGTCTTTCATAATTTAGAAGATTTTCTTTCAGATTAGACAGGGGAAAAAATTTAAGACAAATATTTATTTTTGAAAAATTTACTTTTCATTTTTTAGTACGATTTTGAAATTCTTTCGGTTGGTGATGACAAAAGATTTTCTATTAAATAAAGTTGTTTGAAGAATCGGATAAGAATGTTTGATACCATTTTCGCATCCGAAATATTTTTAGTTTTATTTTACTATTTGAATTGCTTTGACCGAATACTCTTTCCTAGGAAGAGGAATTGGTAAATCTAAAATCAATTTAATATCTATTGCACTTAGTTTTCTGCTTTCCAATTCATCGATACGAATGAGTTTTGTGTTTGTGTTTCTCTGCTTATTTAGGAAATACTGATTTTATCTTTTTTTAATCTATCGGTAACATTTTCCATGTTAAATGTTTGCATAATGCTTGAAGGTCTAGTCTTTTATGACAATGAAGTCGGAAATGAATCAAAGTAGAAACATTTAATTCAATAACGCTTTATCACTTCCTCCCATTTTTTATTAGTAGAAATTTTATTTTAATAAAGTTTCTTAAATTCAGAATAATATAAAAGGGACCTCATTGGGCATAATTAAATATTCTGACATCAAAAGGTAAAATAAGAGCAGTGCATTAAACTCAAAGGTATGACTTTACTATTTTTTAATTAAATTTCTTTTTTTATACTTATGTGATATATATATATGTATGTATGTATGTGTGTGTGTAACTATTCGTTCTGCAAATGCCATAGAAATGTGGGTGAAAAATAGCGAACAAAAAAAAATGTTGACCTATGATCTTAATGACTATTCCCAGGCTACCGTGTGTAAACAAGTTATTTTTATGATGGTTAACGGAAAAAAAAAAAAAAAAAAGTAAGCATTATTTTAAATTTGCGAATTTACTTTGAACTACGTCTCCAGGACAGATATTTGATTTTGAAATTTGTTGTTCACATTTAGCGTCTACAATAGCGTCTCTACGAGTCAATGGGTGAAAACGAGTGTTTTAAAAATGTTTAAAGACTTTATATGCAGAAAATTTGTTTTTTTTTAACACGGATTAGCTTTAAGCTATTTTCTTTCAAATCAAACGAAAAATTTAACTTCAAAGAAGACAATTTTAAATGCGTTTTTATTTTAAGAATTCTGTAATGGTACCTCGTTGTCGTCCAGTACGTCAGAGATACGCCATTACTTTTTAAAAGACTGTTAGAATGGCGTCAGGGATGCTTGATTTTTGACGCTGCATGTGAATAGCGATTTGCTTCTGGAATGGCTTAGATATTTGTTTCTTCTCAATCTTGTTGCATATTTGTATGAACATATCCTTGCGTTTGCTAAAAACTATGCAAAATTGTTTAAAATTATAATGTAAACTTATTTTTAAAGGACACGGGATGTAAAAGCGTTTTAGCTAAAAATTCTAAATTGATTGCAGATTACATAAAAGATAATTTTTCAAGAATTTCTTAGCCTATAGTTTGGGGGGTGCGTATTATAGACGATTATTTACGTTAATTGAAAATCTCGAACATAGAAATATAGTTATTTTGTAGCTTGAATGCTTGAAATTTTGGTTATAAATTTAACGTCAGGAACTTACCTTTTTTAGTACGATAATAGGGCTGGAAAGTTCTCGGCCTGAATCATTTCACAGAATCTGAACAAATATTAGAATTTTGTTTGCGAGAAGAACGTCTTTGTTTAGCTGATACTTGTCAACATCCCTCATACAAGTTTAAAATTTTCTTTATACAAGTTTATGGGAGTAGGTTCGAAACCAAGCTGTCTCGTTAGTGAGCAAAAGGAGTTCGAAATTATCCTTTAGTGATGTCATGAGAATTACTGACCATAATGGGTTTCCTAAACACTTAATTTTTGTAAGGAAACGTCTGCAAATAAAATAACTATTCATTATCCGGGCTAGGGCGTCACTGATTGGCTGTTAAAGGTCACATGATAACTAACGTTGGTGAATTCTGATTTTATTTTCCTGAAACGAGCTACGGACACTACTTCAAGCGTGTAAATTCGTAAATAAATTCTTTATCTTGTTTCGTTAATTACCCGTGTGTTTTTTCTCGTTAGTATCGTCCTGCATTAATGTTCTTGGTGTAGGTATATTAACTGGTCATTTTAATTACTAAGAACCACACCACAATAGGCTCATTATTTTACTAAACTTACTTTGATTCGGTGTGTTGTGCATGTAGAATTATGCTAATTTTCCATGCAAGTACAGTCTACTTGCTTGAAAAAAAAACTCCCTTGAAATACGTAACTCAGCAACAAAAAAGGCACATATAACTCTTGTAACATATTCCCCCCCTCTTCTCTAATTAGTGATTTTCTAAGCGTAGCTTGGATTTGGCACAAGGCCGAAAGTAAGGGAGACCCAGTGAGGATCGAACTCACTACTCATTCGTAATTGTTTTAGCGAGACAAGCTTGCTAACCTTTACACCACCTCGAGGTGCCCCCTCTTCTCTAATTAGTATTCACCGGCCTTAGTCATCATGACCTTTAACAGCCAATCAGTGACGCCCCAGCCCGGACAGCGAATAGTTGTGTTTTTTTTTTTGTAGACGTCTTAATGTCACCGGTTTATATGGAAAGGAAGTGTAAATACTAACTAGTTCTGCAAAGTACTGTCCAAGGCCTTCGATAGGGTTGACCATCGATTTCTGGAGGCTGTCCTTTCGGCGGCCGGTTTCAGAGCCGACTTTCGCTCCTGGATCCGACTTTTGTATGCGACCCCCGGTGCGCTGGTGGAAGTGAATGGAGTAAGATCGAAGCCTTTCGTATTGTCTCGCTCCATTCGTCAAGGTTGTCCGCTCTCGCCTCTGCTTTACGTTCTTGCGTTGGAACCATTCCTTCGCAAGTTGAAGGCGAATCCGGTCCTGCGCGGAATTTCCCTGCCTGGGGCTTCCACCTCAGCCAAGTATTCTGCCTATGCTGACGACGTTTCGGTTCTTGTGTCGAGCAGAGCCGAGATTGACGAAGTCAGCAAAGAGATCAGTGGGTATGAGATGGTGACAGGGGCCAAGATCAACCGCGATAAGTCTGTGGGCTTGCGGTTGGGTGCGTGGAAGGGAGTTTCTCTTCCCGGACCTTTCCTCTGGACGGATGGGCCGATCAAGATACTCGGCGTCTGGTTCGGTCCTGATCTCCAGTTGGAAATGAATTGGTCGGAGGTGCAAGGGAAGGCCGAGATCGCGGTTAATCTGTGGTCTCGGAGGAGACTTTCCCTGAAGGGAAGGGCGGAGGTATGTGTTTCACACATATATCCGATCCTCCTTTACCGACTTTCTGTGCTTCCGCTCCCGTATGCCAGACTAATGTCATTAGTCCGGACCTTGTTCTCTTTCTTGTGGAGAGACAAGGCCCCTATGGTAACTCGCGAGATCTGTTGCCTTCATCCCTCTGAGGGCGGTCTGGGTATGCCTAGCATTGAGATTCGTCAATATATGCTTCGCATTACCTTTCTAGACCGAATGTGTCGCGGATTGGATGAGGTGGGCACCTTTTGGAAAGAAGATGTCCGAAAAAATTTCCCATCCCTGAGAAGTGTGCAGTCGTGCGAGTAGGAGGCCGGCCGTAGACCTCGTGCCGAGTGCGCCTTCTACCGCGAATGTCGTAGTGCTTTGAAGCTCCTCTTACGGACGACGGATGGCCTCTCCGACGCCCAGGCGTTGTCTCGTAAGGCATTGTATCAATTGTTAGTTAGGGGGTCCGTTCAAGATGATCTGATCGACGAGCTCGGTCTTACGAAGCAGGAGGCTCGCTCGATATGGCCTTGGGCGCCTGGGTTGAAATGTCTCAATAACGATGAGGCATCACTCACCTGGCTGATGATTCGTGGGGCCCTCTGGGTCGGCAAGAGACTTTGTTCAGCAGGTTTGGAGAAATATCCAAACTGTCGTCGCTGCACTGGGGAAGTCGAGACCATTGGTCACGCCTTTTTTCAGTGCAAGACTGTAGTGCCGTTGTGCAAGTTTGTTGAAGGCCTCATGGTTCGCATGCTGCAGGGAAAGTTCTTTGTCCTGGAAGCCAGTTCTGTTTGTAGCAATGTGGTGTCGCAATTGACGAAGGCTGAACACTATGTGTTCTGTTGCTTACTAGGGATTATGAGAGTCGTGATTTGGACGACGCGTCAGAAGGGATTCCATGGGAGCGAGAAGTTCACCTCTTCCCAACTGATCTTGTACTTTAAGCATCAGCTTAAAGTCAAGATTAGGACGGAAAGGCGGCGGCTCACCTCATCAGAATTTGGCAAAAGGTGGGTGAATCTTGCGCGAATGTGTAGAGTGAAAGGGGCTGACCTAGAGTGGCACTTGGATGTCGGTTAGGTACAGGATTTGTCCTAACAGGGTTGAACATAGGCAACCCACCCAGATATTAGCTTAGACTAGGTTTTCGATTTTGAATCTTTAGTTTTCCCTTTTTTCTAGTAAACTTAGCTAGGGTATGCATGCGCATTGGTCCCTTTTATTTCTGTCCCTATTTTTCTTTTGTTTAATTCCCCATCCCCTCCCTCGTTAGGTGGTCAGTGACTTCAGTTCTCTGGTGGATGCGGGGCGACTTTCGTTTTGTGTGTGTGGTTTTTCGTATTTGTTGTTGTGTATGAATGTGTGTGTGTCTGTGTGAATGCTTGGAGGAATGAATGTTTTTTCTTGTTTTTTCTTAGCCCCGCATTGATTTCGTCTAGTTAACTGATTTTGCTGCCACATTTATGGTTTGTGGGGGGTTTTATTACTAACACAGTTTTGTTTAGTTTTTATTGTAAATACTTAAGTCATATTGTATATACTCATTTGGGGATCTTTTAAAAGTTGTTATTTTATTGACCCTCCCCCCCCACAGACAATTTTTGTACATAAGGGGACTAGTTAGGACTTCATAGAGAATTTGAGGCATTATGGTGGACGTAGTAAGAAAGGTAGGAGTGAATGTGTTTTGGTGATTGGAATATTGTTGGTTTGTTTGGGTCCGTGTCTGGGACTAGCTAAGTTTAGATTTAAGACAGAAGAAGACCGTCATTCCCCATCCCCCTTTTAGGCCTTGTGCCACATTTTATACTCATTTGTATAAATAAATATCGTTCTGCAAAGTACTAAAATTTCAAGAAAGATAAACTGAGATGGGCTACGAAATATAAAAGTATAAAAATGTTCACAAAGTGTAGGTTCGTAACAGTGAAAGAACTACAAAGTCATTAGGCTTATTATAAATGTAAATGAACTTAAATTGAAGGGAGTGCAGTGACACAATGAAGAAAAGGGCCAAGGTTATAGCGTCTGCCCATAGTCATATGGACGGAGTAGCGAAAGGCTACAATAATACTTCCAAAAGTAGATGAAGAGAGTTTGAAATAGCTTACAAACTGTCAATAAAGACACAATAAAAAATAAAAATGCAATACCACGCTTTGGTTAATTTGCAGTTTAGCACCCGCGCTTAGTTCGCATTAAAAATTTCCAGAATACTTATATTCATGTGTACATGCTTCATTCGAATCTGGTTTGATAAATTTGATAAAATCTACCGTTTTGGATTTATCGACAGTGAAGGTTCGGATTCCTTCGCGTCGTTTGTGACGGCCATTATTTGCGTTGTTTGCATACATTCGCCGCAGAAGCTAAGCGCGGAACTGATCTTTCTTGTTTAAATTTGTCTCAATTACTGCGCACAAGAACGATTTACGTAGATACGCTCAATTTGTAGAATGTTACGTATACTGATAGCTATTCTGCAGCGAATGTATGCAAAAAACGCCAGTAATTACTGTGTGCGACGCGAATGAATCTGAACTTTCACTGTCGATAACTCCAAAACGGTAGATTTTACCAAGTCAGATTCGAATGGAGCATGTACAATTATACATAACATAGATGTATTCTGGAAATTTTTAATGCGAACTGAGCGCGGGTGTTACACTACAAATTAACCCAGGCTTTTAACAGAAACCTTTTCTTGGAGTAATTTGTAGTCTAATTCTTAAATGGCAATACTGAAGCTTTTATGTATCTTTTTTTTTTAAATATTTGCAATTACCATGAAAAGAAAAACCCCAAACAAATGGCTTTGAGATTTAAACAATTCCTTCAGGGCCACATGTTGCATTAGAGATGAACGACACTGGCCTATGAGAAGACGTACATGGATTTTTAAACTATAAAAGTCACCATGAATTATTTTGAGATCTTTGTAAAAATTGGTTGGAATTTTCAGAAGACATTTTAGTTTTCGCTGATTCCTACCCTTTCCGATATTTTTTTTTATTTAAAGAAATTTGCTATCAATAAAAGTTTGTAGAGAAACGGGATAAAACGTGGGACTTGCTAAACAAAAGTCATTTTCTAAGATTAGCTTTCTTTTTAAACCAAAATCCTCAAATATTGAATACCTAATGAGGGTCGAACAGTTTTCAGTAGTAAATGATTCTTCATCTGAGTTCTGTAGCCGTTACCGCACACCGAGACGCCATTGTGAGAACGCAGGTTGACAATGAAAGGTTTAATATACAGGGTGGTTCGAAAGTCTTGTCACCCTTACTAAAAAATAATGAGAACAATCGAAAAACAAGTAAAACAAAAGCACATGTATTGGATTCAGTTTATTCACTTTTATTGACGCTGTCACACACCGAGAAGGTCTTTATGAACACCATCATTTTTCCTGTCAGCCTTTTGAAATCGAAAATTATATTATGTAGGCATGACAAAACTTTCGGACCAGCCCGTAGTTCATTTGAAGCAAATTCTCAAGATATGAAACTTAGAGATCGAATATTGTTGGAAGCCACTTTAATCAGATTTTATTCTGAGAAATTGAATATCAGAAGAACGGATTTGTTGGAAGCGTAAAAAATGTTAAAATATGTGTATAAATATTGTTTGTCTCAGGCAAAAATTCGCTTTTAAGCACTCGACTTGAATAATGTATAATAATGTTGCGAACTTGAACAATAGATATTCAAATTTAACTTTTGCAAAAAAAAACATCTTTTATAAAAACAAACAAACAAAAAACAACAAAAAAACAGAACAAAAACAAATCAACAGCGACAAAGCGACTTCCAGCAATTTTCGGAACACGTACACCCTGGCAAAAGTTTTTAAAAAACAAAATAAAAACTGAATTTGAAATAAACACGTTTTAGGCAACAGACAGGAAAATACAAAGATTATTAGGGAAATTTTTTAATACATACAAGTTTCATGTTTTAAAAATCATTTTGGTGATTAAAAGTTTATATATAGTGATACTGTAACAGTTTTTTGACGGAAAGTATCGATTAAAACGTTACGCTTGACTTATTTTTTGTGGTGGATATGCGCGTAGCTGTGCTTCTCGATGCAGAATGTGGGGTCTCCAACAGCTATGGGTTAAAGGGCATGGCTTTCTAGCACTGATTAGCAACCGGTCTTGGAGAAGGATAATTGAATTTAAAACCGGTTAGGCCCAAGGCTGGCAACTCCACCTCGTAAAAACGCCGCGGCACTATGAAGAAATGTTTCGTTTAGTAATTAACACGAATATCTTCATTACGAATACTATGAATACCGTGGACAGATCATGCGAGTAATGAGGAAGTCTTCAAAATGGGAGCCACAAGGAAATGTATAATCAGAATGAAAGACAATGCCCGGATGCAGGAGGAAAGAACTTCCATTTCAGGATTTACCATCGATTGGCAATGAACGACAGAATAACACTTTCGAAAAATTGATTACTTACTAGAAATAACGATTTTAAAAACTCTTATCCCACGAAAAAGCGCAAGCCTTTCGCTGCTCTATCGCTGTTTCTAGGGAAAGTGTTCAGACGAAATACATTCCTTAGTTTCACCAGTTCTAAACTTCACGCCTAAGGCCTGCTATGCCATGCACATTGAATCCTTTCCTCCGTATTCTTTTGATGAGATGTAAGTTCCTACTCAAGCAGTTTCTTCTCACAATATGCTGCTTTGTGGAACCGACATCCAAGAGGTTGCTTTCCCGATCATTATGATCTTAACATCTTCAAGCCTAGGGATAAACGTTACCTTACCCGCATATCCCATAAATTGTCCCTCTTACTTTGTTATCCTCTGCTTTGAGTGTCTCTTGAGAATTGTACAGGGTGAACATTATTGTAAAAGAAAAAATATCTTATCAACATTTTACAATAGATCGAACTCATTAGGAAAAATCTAAATTTTCTCCAGATAATAGTTAGTATAGTTGTAAGACATGGACAACAAGTTTAAAAAATAAACCCAGTTTTTGTTCATAAATACCTAGACGATAAAAGTGAAACGATAAAAGGTAAGGCTTAAAAGTTTTTAAAAAAAGAAATGGCGGTTTTTAACTTTTGGTAGTAAAGATGGCGGACTTCCTATCGCATAAGATTTGAACAGCCTCGACATCCAAACAATAACTGTAGAATCATGTAACGGAAGAATTACTACTTGTTACAGCTGAAGTAGAAAGCTATCAAAATAAAGGAATTCAACAGGTGGAGAATATTTTTGAATAATATATTATAATTTATATATGAAAAATTGATAAACGGTATTTTGGAATATTTGTTTCGTTTACATTTCTAGCGGTGAACGAATGTCTTTAAATATGTATTCTCTAATAAATCATTGCAGTATTATATAATATAATGTAATATAATTAATATATAATATAATAATTAGTGCAGTATTCTTCTTGACTCTGACGAACGAATCTGAAACCGAATCCTCTTTGATAATATCGTGAGCTTTTAAAATTTTTGACACAATATTATATATGAAGAAAAACTTATGTAATAAAAGAAGAGAAAATATAATATTAGATGTATACAGATGGCTAAAAAAAAACAACAAAAAAAACAGCTATTAGACTAGCGCAGTGTTTGTGATGCGCCACGTGGAAGTTTGTAATTAAGAAGTCGGTTTACCCGGGAAAAATATTCCTCCTGACAGAAAATACTCGACACGTTTTCTTCCTACCGTATCCTGTGAATGTGTGTGTGTGTGTGAGAGAGAGAAAGAGAATAGAGATGAGTGAGAGATAATTTATAGCCAATCCTTTTGCAGTCCTGAATACAACACTACCTAGATGCGTTAAGTGAAAGCCATTGGTTGACAAGGAGGAGTAATCCTACAATTCCATTAAGGAGTTTTCCCTTATGTCTTCTTACGGGCAACCTACGAATACCGCGCTGTCATGAGAAACGAATGTTATTTATGCATTTCTGTCTTTTTTCTAGCACGTTATGCTCATATGTTTCTTCTTGGTTTATTAAACTTCTTTTTTTTTTTAATTCCGTTGGAATTAAATCTCATTATGAATACTTCCTAAGGGTGATTTTATTTTGATTATTGGTAAGTATGTTAGGTGTTCAGCTCTTTTGTGCTATGACTTTTCAAGAAGTGGACAATCATATCTCTCCACAATTTCCTACCATTTGATGCTCTAAGTAGCAGCGTTCTTTATCCGTTCTGCTATACATTCAAACAGACTCACTACTTTCCCTCTGTTTTACTTACTTTTATTATGCTAATGCGAATTTTAAAATTTTCTTTTTGTTCACATTGTCTGCCAATAAACTTTACTGAACATCCGCTAGATAGTGTGGCTGTCAATGGTACCAAGAGTAAAGAACCCTCTCACCATTTTTGTTTTTGTTCCAGGATAAGGTAGGTAGAAGACGTGTCCAGTATTACTTTCCGGGGCGACTTAGCCGCATGGCAAGCCCACTTCTGAATTTCAAGTAAACCACGTGGCACACTCTCCCATAAATACTACCATTCATTCCATAAATGTTTCTTTATTTCCAATGAGCTCTGTCTATGTATATACAAGTATTTTGCTCTCCTCTTTTGAGTCATGTTATCCTTTATATAAATATATGAATTTCTTCCAACGTTGATCTTTTGATATTTCTCAACTTCTCCGTCACTGTTCTTAAACAACCACATCCGTTACAAGGTAACACCTTTCCGAAACAAGCAAAAATGTTTGATAAACTTCACAGCTGTGGCATTAAGATTTCAAACATTGTAGTGTGAAGCAACGTGATAAAACTCTATAATACAGTTTTTATGAATATAAAGCAAACATTTCGGAGTGCGGCCTTTTACTGTAGTTACCCTGAATAAATAACGGATAATTCACCAACGAGAAACTTTAATATTTTAATTAAATAGTTGACATTGAACCGAATGTAAATCGGAGAAAAAATTAAAATTTAAGAGTTAAAAAAGTTTGATGAATGGAATGACTCAATTTTGCTTAGTAGAGCACAAAACCACAACATTTTTGTTCCTTGCAAAGATCAAACTCACCACAACAATTGAATGATCTTTGAGAGTTGCTTTTTAATCACAGTTCTAGGACAGGCGCATGTCAATGGCCAGGAAAGCTTTTTGGATCCCAGTATTCGAACAAGGAAAAATAAAATCGAAATTGATTTTAGCATTTTAATATTGTGAATTTGCAAAATTTTTCTCGCGTATTTTTATTAAAAAACAAAAAACAAAAACTAAACCCAATACAATTTTCAATTTTACAATTTGTGAAAATTCACTGAAAACGTATGAAAAGATTTCATAAAAAATACACTGGAAAAATATAGCAAATACATAATATATATACTGGAAACAAATTCATTTAATACGAATATGTATGCGAATATGAGAGGAGGAATCTAACAAAAATGATGTCTTGTTATGGAGTTGTAGATACATGAAGCGAATTTGTCAAATAAGCCAGTCAATCAGTTATGTGCCATCCGGGATACACTCTTAGGCGATCATGTATCTTTCGATACATGACTGACGAGGCAGAATTTTTCCACAGTAGGTTAACATTTCTTTCTATGGTAAACCAGTTGCCATCCAACGCTATAGATCCCGGTCTGTCCAGCTATTTTGGAAGGAGAAGAGGAGGATTCATACCTTTCCCAATGGTATTAGCACGGAAGTGAATGTAATGGGTTTGACTGGAATTCGAACTCGCCTCTCCGATTACCTCAATCCAAGCCGCTATCTATTACTCCACCCAAATAAGGGTCTACCCAAATAAGGGTCTACCCAAATAAGGGTCTACCCAAATAAGGTCAAATAAGGCTAATCATAAATTCAGAACCAATAATTATTCTTTAGAGTCTATTGTGATTCAAACCTCTGCTTACACAAATCACTGCAATAATATTGATATTTATTGTGCGAAAATACACAATTATGGGACGTGGCCTGGGGGAGAGGGGTAGAGGCTGGTCCACACTATCTTATACCTAGTTGGTCAGATTCACGACCCATTCACTCATTACAATTTACCCATTCACCACAAGAACTCGTCCATCACCAATCAATCCTCCATGCACCATAACACCACATCCTCTCAAGGGGGTCCTACAAAACGCGCCCCATCCCATAAAAATCTAGTGAATATATATGTATACTTAAAAATTTATGGATGAATAAAATGAGAGGGGAGGGAGATGAACCCCATAACAAACTAAAACATTAACACAAAATCAACTAAACATAATTGATGTTAGTAGGGCCCGTCCAACCATCAAAACGAGAGGCCGCTGTATTCTGCCCATGGGACAAAATCACTGCAATAATCTAGCTCGTTTGACTACTTAAGACTACTTATCATGAATTACTCATAATAGTAAGGAGGTTAATTTGATCTTACGACAACAAAGTCAATAAGAAATGCTTATTTCGAATTAAAATCTAATTTGAAATTCAAAGGATTCAGCAAAAAATATCAGGGTAAATTGCGATAGTTTGAAAAAAAAAATTGTTTTTTCTTAGATTTCCTATCCAATCGGAAAGCTTTATTTCGACAATAAAAAAAAACAGCATGTTTGATCCTACTAACCTCTATATAATTAATGATGTCAACAGTTTAATCGAAGACGAGCATTTCCTCGATGGCGTAACGCGCGATCACCGAGCAAATTGGCTGTCAAATCAGCCTCAACTTTTTAGCTTTGAAAACACCATATATATATATATATATATATATATATATATATATATATATATATATATATATATATATATATATTGATTTTCTAAGCGTAATTTAGGTGTGGCACAGGGTCGAAAGTATGAGGTACTCATTGAGAATCGAACTCATTAGTCAGTCGTAATTGATCTAGCGAGACAAGTTGGCTAACCATTCCACCCCTATCTAAATAATATATATATATATATATATATATATATATATATATATATATATATATATATATATATATATATATATATATATATATATATATATATATATATATATATATTTTTGTAGGTACAAAATTTAATCACAGGAATAAAAGTGTGAAGCTTAATATTACTAGACATATTAAAAACTAAGCAACCGGTTTCGCTCCTGCTCTTCAGGCTTCCACAGGAGATTTAACTTAAATTAAAAACACTAGAAAATGTGCAATTAAAAGTAAATGGGGAAGAAATATATATATATATATATATATATATATATATATATATATATAATTAAAAGGAAGTAATTTATACAAATATTTTTTTAAGCTTTTCACTCCAAGCAAGGCAAGAAGCCACTAGGACGCAAGGTGTTACAGAAGATTTGGAGCAAGATCAGATAGGAGTGATAGAGGAAAGGATGAGGAGAAGGGTAGTGAATAGATCAAGGCAACTGGAGATGTCGATTGACATTACATTTGAATAGTTGGAGATTATAGCACACAGGGAAACTGGAATAGGGAAGGGAGTTCCACAGGCGAGAGGTGCGAGACATGAAGCTATTGGAGTAGAAGAGACTGCTACGTTTAGTAGTTTCGATAGTGAAAGGGTGAGAGCGGGATGCCAGCCTCGTAGGGCGCTTGAACTCATGAAGTCTGGGAACCAGCGAATGCAGCTCCTCGGAGCAATTACCATGAAAGTATTTGTAAAAAGAACAGAGAGAGGCGACGGCACGTCTGTGAGAGAGCGACTGCAGACGAGATGCCAGAACAGGGCCAATTATATTGAATATCCGTCTCTGGATCTTATCAAGAACCCCAAGGCAAAGAGAATGGGCTCCAGACCATATATGGCAGCAATACTCCATGCAAGGGCGAATTGTTGATTTATAGATCTGAAGGATCGATTCCGGGGAGAAAAATTTCCTGGAGCGGCACAGGGAGCCAACTTTCCTTGCGGTGGACGAAGCAATTGACTCAATGTATTTGTTCCATCTCAGGTCAGCAGTCAACGTGAGACTGAGCAGCCGCAGAGAGGTGCTCTCGAGAAGTTGAGCGTCAGACATTCTAATGGAGGGCAGGGAAGGATCTCTGTGGTGATTAATTACCAATGTTAATATGATTAATGGCTGACAAGACTTGATGAGACATTAACTTACTATCAATTGCTTGAATAATACGGTCCTTATATTTGAGTTGTTGTCAGATGGAGTCGACGAGCTAAGTACTTTCGATAATTTCAAATTGTCATCTTTGGGGCGGAATTTTTCCATATACAGGAAAAACACCAAGACGAAATATGTGTAGTGCAGACCGAAAGATGTTTTTTCTTTTTAAATATCCTATTTATTGATAGTTATATTATTTTGGAGTGTACTATGCCGCGACGCTAGAATTCTTGTTCAAATCAACCAAGTGAGAATTTTGTTTGAATTTTGTAATGTGTTAAATCAACGAAATTTTGTTGTTGCATATGTTTTTCAGTTAAAGTGACATGGACTTAAGTATAATCCAATTATGAGAGTAAAATGTCTTAGTAAATAGGATATTTAAAAAAAAATCTTTCGCTCTGCTACAGATAATAAGAATTTTGTTTTGGAGATAATGTTTTAGTGATACAAGCCTTACATAGGTGGAGCATAGGAAGTGAATTCATACTCTTCCCATGGATATTTGCGCGTAAGGGAATATAAAAAATGACGTAACAGTGTCGTTTTTTGACGTATTTTTTAACGTCAAAAAACGACATTATTACGTCATTATTTTTGCGCCAACCTAATAGAATCATAACTTGGCTCTTCTGATTAACAATTCCGAGCCTTTATCCACTACACCAACCGCTTACAGTATCTGGTATTTGTAAATGGTCACCTGTCTAGATACTGACCAGTCTAGTTTTGGTTGGCGGAATATAATTTATATAGAGACATATACAAATAATCCTCAACACTGTCACAGATTCGTTACCAACGACTACCGTTGTAGGTCACTAGCAAAATTGATTGAAAGGAGAAAAATATAGAAGGATAAACAATTGGATTATTTGTTATCAACATTTATTTCTTTGCGACACATCGTTAGCTAAATATTAATTTATAAGCATCCATTTTGACCAAAGTGAATGGTGCAAAAATGATTAATCGCTTAAAGGATAAATGCAGTCTCATCTCGAAAAAGAAAAGAAAACAATCAACAAATTACTGCTTATTGGAATTGATTCGACGGTTTCGAGAAAAACAAAAATTAACTGAGAATAGTTTGTTAATTAGAATACTAATTGAATGAAAAATACAAATGCATTTGTTATGCGTCTTCGATGAAAAAATATTGGTGACAGGATTCAAAGTTAGAGACTTTTGATTCTCTTACTGGAATTGGCAACCATTGCGTTTAGGTGGAATTTTTAACGTTCGCAAGAAGCGTTTCCTGTGCTGATGGTGTGTTGTTCCACCCCCATCCACTGTCATGTGAAGCTGAAATGAGACTGATTCCAAGAATACCCGAATTAATTCCAGGTATTCCACTCGACTTCGCTCTCGTCAGTTTACATCCACAGCAAGGCAATAAAGCCACTAAGACGCAATGGTTTACTGAGTGGAAGAATATGAGAAAAAGAAAACGTTTTTGTGGAGAGAGAACAATGAAAGCACAAGAATTTAGAAAAGAAAAGATAACGATTGATATTGGTTTTAGATTTTTGAAGATCGAAATTGACTGGAATGCAAGAAGCCGGAAGAAGAGTTCCACAAGCGTGAAGTGCGAGAGAAGAAACTGTTAGCATAGAACTTACGGTTACATGCAGCCATTTTAACTGTAGAATTATGAAAATTTTCCACCAATCTAATATTGCGCTTAAATTAATAAATTTAGTATTTCTAGAATATAGTCATTAAATTTGCTGTAACCACAACTAATAAACACAATCCACTATGAAGAGTTTGGAACATGCTTGGAATGATATACTAAGGTAATAACACTAGCATGTAGTAAAACCCCATGTCACGTCACGTAGCCATCGTTATTTAATTGAAGGAAGGTACTACAAATTAAGTAGTTGTCTATTTTTAGTATTTTAGTTTATATTAGAATTTGGTGCCTACACTCTAATATTGGGAGGAATGCGTGATTATTCATGAAAATCACAATGAAAAAAATCAACTTAATAAATAAGAGTATATATTGTCTGTATTTGGATTTTTTAAATCATTTCACCCTAAGCAAGGCAGTAAATCCAATAAGACGCAACGTGTCACTGAGTGTGAAAAACATGAGAAAAAGAAAACGTTATTAAGGCGAGAGAACAATAAAAGTACAATAATTTAGAAGAAAGACGATATCGATTGATATTGCATTCAAATTTCTGAAGATCAAAGTTGACTGACAGGCAAGTGACCGGAAGAAGAGAATTGCACAAGCGAGAACTACGAGAGAAGAACTTACGATTACATCTAGCCATTTTAACAGTAAAATGATGAGACCTTCATACTAATCTAATACTGTGCTTAACTTCATAAAGTCTAGATACCAAAGAAGAATGCTCAGAACAATTAACATGGAAATATTTATAGAAAACTCACAGGGAAGCTATCATACAGCGGTGGGAAAATTACTGGAGCTGAGGTGCCAGATCTACACCGATAACATTGCAGATTCTTCTTTGGGTTTTATCAAGAATCTCTATATACATAACAGAAGCACCAGATCAGATGTTAAAACAATATTCAATGTATGAACAAATGGTAGACTTATAAATTTGTAAGATAGATTCTGGCGAGAAAATTTGTTTAACAGGACACAGTGAACAAGCTTTTCTAGCTGCAGACCTACCAATAGATTCAATATAATCTTTCCACTTCATGTCAGCGAAAAACGAAAAGCAAATGCCTGATAAGGTGTTTAGGTAAACGTTTTTGGCACTTGAGTTAGTATTAGATATATCATTTCCTTGTCCATAGCATTTAACAGTTATAAATATTGGTAGACCAAATGCATCTGTACATTTTATACAGTTCTGACAATTTTTTATTGATACTTTTTATTGCTGCAATTACTGGTAAAAATATAATTGCCAGAATTTCTACAATAAACTTGAAAACTTCAACAGAATTTTGAATTAAATACCTAGCTAAAGTTTGAGCACTGCCATTTTTTTCTAAAATTAAAAATTGTTTACTCTGGCATAATATCTTTTCACCAGCAAAACAACACTAAACAAGTATAGAATCCTTTCTTCACCTACAAGCTTTCTTGACCAACAAAAATAGAAAAACCATAAAGAAATCGATACTATTTCCAGAATCATACATAAAACGAAGCTTTATGCGTGGCTCTTACAAATGACTGTTACTATTTATTAGGTTGGTGCAAAAATAATGACGTAATAATGTCGTTTTTTTGATGTTACGTCAAAAAACGACATTATTACGTCATTATTTTTGCACCAACCTAATATTTAGAAGCTGAAGTAGTTTTCTGTTCTCTAAATGACTGCGTGAGAATATATTTGCATATCAATATTCACGTGGATTTATATTTGCCTTTGGTTAAATGAAGGTGAACGGAAGAGCTTGTGGTAGTTACGAGTAAATAAATAAAATTTAAAAAAATAAAATAAAGACTTTCCCCAGCATACAAAATAAATAAATAAAATAAAATAATCAACAGGAAAATTGAAAGACCATAACCATAGCCTCGTTTACAGAATTTTTAGAATGAGGCTTTTCCTTTTTACTGCAAGGCATCTGCTGGGATCAAATGCCAGCTTGTGATTCCGTTAACCCTAATCTGGACATGGAATCAAAATAAAGTCTGCTGACTCTTACGATCCATTCTGCTAAAAGAGAACACAGTAGAATATTATACGAGGGTATGTTGAAGTTCATAGGCTGACTATAAAGGATAGATCCTAGAGCAGTGAAATCTTGCATGCATTGATTTCAACTCTTATTAATAACTTAATTCTTTCGTTTCAGGTAAACTGCCTGTTCAAAGAAGACTTCAAATGTAATTAGTCGCGGCTTCTCTTGATATCATGGTGTGACCAAGTACCGATAGAAAAACAGTTTAGTCCCCAAAGACATTCATGCTGACATGGGTGCTACATTATGGGATGGCGCTCCGGCTTTATCAACAGTGCAAAGGTGGGCAGATGAACTTAGGAGAGGAAGGGTGGACCCTGAAGCTCATCTAAGGTTCTGCTACTGTCACCACCGAGAGAAAGATTCATCATATTCACGACGTAGACATTTCCATGGACGTTTTCTAACCCAGGATGAGTTTTAGGTTCATCACTTTGAGCCTGAAACAAAGAGATAACCCATACAGTGGAAACATTTCCCATTCACTTGCTCCAAAGAAGGTCAAGTTCTTTTCCATCTACAGGGAAGTTGATGACCTCAGTTTTTGAGATGTAAAAGGTATTACTTATTGACTATCTTTAAAAGGACAACATTGAGGCAGTTATGAAAGGCTATCAAGGCCAAACGCCCAAGAAAACTGATGAAAAGGGTTTTGGTTTATCAGGACAATGCTCCGACACACAAGTCCTTGATTTCAATGGCTAATATGTGTGACAGCGGCTTTGAACTGGTCAATCACCTTCACTATTCTCATCTGTTCCCCAGCATAAAAAAATTCTTGCCTTGGAACAAGTATCACAGTGATGATGATGTCATATGTGTTGTTGATGACATCTCTGTTCAACAGGATGAACAGCCTACTTTGAAGGATCAGATGTCAGTTTGTCTGGAAAGAAACAATGCTGTTATTAATAAGAAGAGTTGGTAATTGATGCATGCAAGATTTCACTGCACTAGTATCACTCCTTCATATTCAGCGTATGAACTTTTCAGGCCACCGTCGTAGCTAGTCGTCAAAAAACCAGACATGCCTTTGTGGATTCCTGGTGTAATGAAGAATACATTAAATTTTGCTCTCTGTTGATTACGGGCGCCATATGAAGAAATTAGGTTATATTAGGTTGGTGCAAAAATAATGACGTAATAATGTCGTTTTTTGACGTTAAAAATACGTCAAAAAATGACATTATTACGTCATTATATTTGCACCAACCTAATACTTATCACAAACGCATCTTGTCGATCTCGCGAGGCACCGTTTGCTTGAATAAAATTAAGAACCTTAATATTGACATTTTACACATACTGTTGATATAAGAAGGAAATTTGATTCCTATATATCCAGAAAATATCGATATATCAGCAGCTATTAAAATGAATGTATATAAAATACTTGTAAATATATGAATTTTAATGTGACACTGGCAAGCGGAAAGAAAGGGTTAAAAACTAAAATATGGTTTGGAACAATACGAGATAAGTTAAGGAATAGAACGATGAATAGATTGAGAGAAGGGAATTTTCTCTTTTTTTTTTTCAAAAGTCTAATTTTTTTAGGGCAGAAAAGTGATTCAGTTACAAGAAATTACCACAAAAGCCATATGGCAATCTATAGCTGATATTAGGTGGGTGCAAAAATAATGACGTAATAATGTCGTTTTTTGACGTTAAAAAATACGTCAAAAAACGACATTATTCCGTCATTATTTTTGCACCCACCTAATAGCTGATTAACGATGTATCTTAAAAAAGTGCCGGTTATGGAAACACACATCGAGAGATAAAAGTTGGTGATCTTCTTAACCAAATCAAAGGAATAGTTTATTTCTGTAAGGACTCAAAGACTAGGGTTCTTGGAGTGCAATGACTCTGGCAGGATGTGGGGTGATTGACCGGAGGAAGCAGCTGGTAAACTTCTAATATTAGGAGCAAGGCCAGACTGAGAATTTTTTTCTGACGAGAAATTAAAATGATAATTTTAATTAATAACCACAAACCAAGCCACTTCACGCCATCCGGTTGAGAACCAGATTGGTCGAAGGGCAAGCAAGGTGACGGGCGCAGGTGAAATACTAAGGAAAACGGCGGAATTGCCTACGCCCATTGGGAAGTGTTAGTGCCAGGCACAGATAAGAGAAGGAAGGAGTTGGATGGATCGATATCCTGTGACCGCTACCCATCGGAAAGGGGATCTCTCCAAATTTGGAGGGATAATTAATTATCTAGATCCAGACAACAAAGAGGCTCTTGTCGTAAGATAGAGGAAACACCGAGACCCACAACCACGTCAACCCCCGAGCCAGTTTTGGGTGGAAGTCAATATAACCAGAATACTGAGGCGATCAAGAGAGTGTTTCCAGATCCGGAGACAGTAGTGCCAGACTACAGATCAGAAGCGACTGCTCTGCCGAAACCCACGTGACTTACTGCCAGAGAGAACCTCCGACTCAAGCCTTGTTTCATGATAGAATTCAAACTGGAAAAGGTTAATATATCTGTAACAAGAACCAATATTATTGTACAGAGGACGATGTAAAATTACATTGAAATAGACTCTGAAGAAATTTCTATCTTTTCTTTATTCGTCTGCAGGGACATTTTTTTTCTTTGTGACATAGCTTAGCCGGGATCGAAACAACATGCTGACGACAATCTGATCTTTTCCAGCTCTGTGAATAATCAACACTACGTAGACAGAGAAACAGTTTAGACCCGAGTGACCAACTCAACGGCCAGCAGCAGTGTTTGACCACAAACACTGACCGACAGAAAAGTGTTATAATAACATAAAAAAGGCAACTCTTATAAAGTGTGCAGTTGGTCAATATTCAGATAAGCGGCAGATGATTTCGATAATATCTTAATGTATATGTCCAGATGGTCTCATTTCTTTAGTTCTATCAGTTTTGACCTTTCCAGTTAGGAGACAAAATGCCACTTCCACGGAATCGAATAAACCGAATTCCCCCACCCATGTTCCAAATGTAAGAAGAAAGTTCCAATCTATTCCAAGAACAGCCACTTTCACGAACTGGCTCCCACATAGGTGCTTCTCTTATTTCTATCTTGATGTCTAGAGTGAATTATCATCTTATCTCCTTATCTTCATAATTTTAATTTCTTACCCGTTTCTCTTTCGTTCTTATCACACATCTCATTAATTACTTTCATTCCAACTGTAACCCTCTGCTTTGAGGAGCTCTCAAGTCTTGCATTAAGTAAAATTTAAACATTTTAACGCTTAATTATTGGGTCAGATTTAGGGAAGTTGGCTGTCTGAAACTTTTCAGCAATAGAACTGTCACATTGTAAAACAGACTCCCGTGTGGATGCTTTCCTGATCACTTCAATCTTGACCTATTCAAGTCCTGGGTCAGTCGTAAATTTTCCTCCTTGTCTTCATAATCTTAATTTTTGCCAGCTTCTTTTTCGTTCTTATCACACTACTACTATTTTCATCGCAACCCTCTACTTTCAGAGCCATTGTATTGGCTGAAACTTAGTATTAACAATATTTACTTGTTAATCAAATATTAATTAACTACAAGCATTAAATGGTTTTCTCGACTAGTTCCCTTGTATTGTGTTATTTTCCTGTTACGGCGTTTCGTTTGGACTGTACAATAAAGTCTGTAAAATAAAGTCTTGAATAGCGTTGGAAGAAAAAAATTCAGTGATTTTAAGTTCAAACATGTCTGATTATATGTAGAAAAATAAGGGAGCTCGCCGATCTCTGTAAGATAATGTTTTAAAATCGGATTGTAGGATAAAAGGTCGAAATAATCTGTAAACATGCTCTTGCTCAAATAATCCAATTAGCGGTTCACGCATAGAGATCAATAATATATGAGAACCATTCAGCAGAAAATTGAACCCGGAACATTCAGCAAGCGACATTGAATATCAATATCTGCAGTTTTCCCGCATATATGTAACACTACTGCTTCGTAAACACTTTATATCAGACGCAATTTTTCCAGACTGCTTTATGTAACAAGGCAAAAAATATGGGTCATTAGCGTGTAGTTTAAATCTTTACCGTCTCTCAACAAAGCATCCGCTTTTGACATAATTAGCTACCATAATGAAATAGAAGAATTACTTTTGGAGTAATACTGGTATATACGAAGGCGTATTAAAATGTTGTCATCCCAAGCAACATGGACACCCCCCCACACCTAAAATGTTTGTTCATTTCATCGGGGTTTGGGAAATAAGTCAGGCTGATAAATTTCTGCACGCCTATATATGTGTGTGTGTTTATTTTATTGCATCAAAAGTGATTTAAATTACTTAGAGGTTGATTCAGAGTTTTGTCAGGACAGAGGAACCACGAGACACAGAATCGACCCCCGATAAGTATTGCGAACTTAAATTACTTTTGATACAATAATTATTGCTCTAGATAACTACTGAGCATTTTATTGGCAGAAATTCTTTTTGCCCCGAGACACATTGAATTTTACATGCCATATATATATACGTGTATAGTACGAGTTTTTATGAGAGGTCTATTTCGCAAAAAAATAAATAGAGGTTGCACTGTAGATAGCTAATTATTTTGAAGGCGTTAAAAATCGTGCACTTTTGGTGACAGATGACACTATACACAGGTAATATTTTTCTGAAAGGGTAATTTTAATCTATCCAGAAAAGATTTAGCTGTTTATAGTGCAACCAGTCACTGAAAAAGAAATCAGGGGTCGCATATGTAGTCAGCTTATATACGTCTATATACTGTATATAAGGGATAGATTATTTTGGTTCCAATGAGAGAAAAGTATATTTGAAAGAGATGGTGATTAAATGGCATATTTTAGTGATTTTAAGTGTAGAAATAGATCATTTTGTTTTGTTTTTTAATGTATTTTTAGTAAATTTAGACATTTCATAAAATGAACACCCCTATGGGACCTATCAGGAATAGGCACTACCCCACATAAACTATACGGCCAACTAACCAAAATTTTATCTCCACTTCTTGTTACAATTAGCTATTTGCATATAAAACGCTCCGGTGATCTTTTAAAGAAATTAAAAAGCATACACATTAAAAAGAAATATATAACTAGTTTAGATTTAAATGCGTGTGTAAAATGATTAAAATTTACTATATTTTTAGAAGAGTCCTTAGTATCGTACATTAAGCGTGTATAGATGTATCTTCTATGTGTCATGTCCCTTCAAGGCGTTAGGGATCATGGCTCTTCACAATCTCCTGTCTTGTGTAACTTTTAATAACTTTTGTTTTTTTGCCATCTCTCCCAAAACACGCTAGTTAGGTTATGCGTTACTTTCATCTATCTTTCTTTCCTTCAATCTGTCCTGTGAGTTACAAATTTTCCAAGCCCTCTTTCCTCATTATGTGTCAGAAATGTTGTTTCTTCTTGATATGCTTACGTGTCCTTTTTGTTTCTACTTTCTGTTAATTTTTTTTTCGCTGTTCACATGTTGGGTCCATGGTATTCTCAGCATCTTTCTGTAGAACCACATTTCTGTTGCTTCAAGTCTCTTTATCTGTGAGGAGATTGTCCAGCATTCACTGCCCTATAGGAGAACTGATATTACATAGCAAAAATCTAAGAGACTACTTACTCCACACCTACCTGTTTTAGTGAGTCGGAATCCGCTGAAAATTTGGAACATTTGACCGTAGAAGAATACTCTGAATACGCCATAAGGGCCCTGTTTTCTTAACTTTTGAAATCTACAATTTAAAATATTTGTCCAGTGTGCATATCGGAATCGGCAATGAAAGTAGACAGTTTCTCAATGCGATATATCCGCACTTACAAGAACATGTGTGTGAGGTGAGAGTTTGTTTTTTTCCGCGTAGCAACAAGAACGCAAGTCGTTTTTACTACATTTACGTAATTGTCTCTGAAGAGGCATTAATAAATCTTTTCCAGGTGTATGCAAGATGATACACATATTTATCGTCGAATGAATTGGATTTTTTTTATACCTTCATTGCATTGGAATCTTGCACCTGCCAAGCAAGAAAGCAATTATTCTTTAACCAAACATCTTCCAGATGAAAGGTTCAAGTGGACGAGTTTAAATCGAAATCTCCCGAGAAATCATTTGCGTTACTCAACTCCACCGTAATATTAATTCACGTCAGCCTTGTACCTCCTCACCCACCTTTCGTCGATAATATATTAACCCTCCGCTAGTACCTCTGGCTATACCAGAATTGCTGACGGCTGCGGTTGACAGACCGTTTTAGAGGAGATTCAGTGTGACTTCTGCATTCGGATCCCCCCTACAATTACAAGGGGATGATTGCCAAAGACATGCTATACATGCCTGACTGCATGCCGAAATATGCAGAAAGGATGTGGTCAGTTGCTCAGCGAACCCAGGCTGATGAGGATGAAGATAACAATTCCTGAATACTTCTGTCAACAAACTACAATGGGTTCCTGGTTTTAGTCATAATATTAGTGTGAATTACAAACACGTAACCATAGAATAAAGATTGTAATAATTGTGGTAGAAGCGTATGTAATCTTCTTGCCCCTGGCTTGGAATATATATATATATATATATATATATATATATATATATATATATATATATATGCACACCCATACAGAGTGCGATGGATACTAAATTACGCAAAAATGGAAATAACACTGACATCTCATTCTAATAAATATATTTCCCAAAATTACACAAAAATATTTTGAAATACTAAAGTGTAAATTTATTCAATATTCAAGGACGGCCTCCAGACGACTTCGGAATCTGTTGCAACTCTTCTGGACGATCTCCTCATTTAAGTTGGTGAATACAGTCATAACCTTTGCCTTCAGGTCATCTTTGATGTTACAAAGTGTTTCGTTGGTCTCTCGCTCAACTGCGCTCCGCACATAATAATAAAGGGGGTTGCAGACTAGGGAGTTAGGTGGCCAAAGGTAAGGGGTGATGTGGTCGCAGAAATTGTCTGACAGCCATGACTGGGTTCTTCTGCTTGTGTGGCATGGTGCGGAGTGCTGTTGCCAGATATAGGGTCTTCCAGCAGACACCCTCTTGAGCCAGGGCAGTACTACCCACTCAAGGCACTTGATGTAGGTCTTCTTTTTGAGTTTGAGGCCCTCACTAACAGATTCGGGAGTTCTTTTCTTATCAGAACAATCAGAATAAATTTCCCGAGTTGCCATACCTTCGTAATCACCATTAGACTCATCCAACTCTAACCGAATCCACAGAACTGTCACCAGACTAACACTCAAACACTCTGAAATGTTCGCATTGGAGTTTCCGGCGCGAATGCCAAGCAATACAGCATGCTGTTTCCAAATTTTTGGCGGAATGAATTGCAAAATAGGGGTCTTCTTTCTCACAGAGGGTGCCCAACTGACCTTACTATACTGTACAGTCGCCAAAATAGAAAACAAACAACGTAAATCAGCGAAATTAAAAATATAAAATGGTTACAATTTACCCATCGCACCCCCTCTCTCTCTCTATATATATATATATATATATATATATAAATAAATATATATATAAATAAATATATATATAAATATATAAATATATATATATATAAATATATATATATAAATATATATAATATATATATAAATATATATAATATATATATATATATATATAATATATATATATATAATATATATATAATATATATTATATATATATATATATATAAAATATATATATATATATAATATATATTATATATATATTATATTATATTATAATATATATATATATATATATATATATATATATATATATATATATATATATATATATATATATATATATACGAGGATAAGTAAAAGAATTATGCGCACTATCTCCATAATATATCGTTAGATTTATCACACTTCCTTATACTATTGAGCACTTATAGTTGATACTAGTGTGTTTTATTTGATCCAAGTTTGAATTTGATCGTACCACTTTTCTTGCTGCTGTTACAAAGTAAACTTGGCCGTTCTGCTAGTAGTTTCCATCAAGGTGGAAAGTTTAATGATCCGAATCTGCAGGGTATATGCAACTTCATCGAAGATAACTTGCCGGTTAGCTATTACCGTACCTCGAGATTACTGGTAGAGATTGGCGTGTGTCGCGCTTTCCAGTCCACTTTTAAACCTCCCGGTCCACTCATGCACACTTCTACGCGGTAGTCCACTGTTGCACTACTGATGATTTTCAGCGTTTGACACACCTTCCGAGCAGAAAAAAATCGGATCACTGTTCTTTGTTCCTTTTTAGTGCACACTGGTCGTGGAGCGGTCATCTTTACAGTCTAACAGCAACAATAAAACAGGCACAGTCAAACTCAAACTTCAAATTCGTGAATACAATATAAGCACGAATGAGTAGAAAGCAGAAATATGTTACGGCGAAAGTTTAACTGATGGCAGATTTTTGTCTTAACCCCGTGTATATATATATATATATATATATATATATATATATATATACTTTTGCATATCTGAATTTTGGAAACTACACCCAAGACAATATACATGAAAATTAAGAACTAATATTTTCATTTGGATGAGCAAAACCTTACTCTACTTATACAGTGAGAATGCACCATTGTACTAACGTAGGGCTAAATGCAAAGTGATTTATTAAAATCGAAATTTTATAATTACGTTCGTTTCAGCTGTAAATGTAAAATAGAAGAAAGCTGACAATGAGACTCTAGACATGGATAAATTATTGTCGGATTTTCTCAACAGACGTCATTACGTGTGAAATGTTAGAAAGCTTACGCACAGGTAACAAAAAAAGAGTTGAGTAAGATCTGTGTATTAACTCACTGAAAAAGGCAGGTATGAACTCATTGGATCGAAAAGGATGGGCACAACCACACCGCATCCAGAATAACGGACACGACATCACTCGTTAGAAAAGCACTGTTATGACCTCAAGCGATCGGGAAGCACAGGCACGCGATCGCTGGATAGAAAAGGACGAGAATCGCCTCACTGGATCGAAAAGGACGGACACGACCTTACTCGAGGAAAAAGGACTGGAATGACCACACGCGATCGTGCAGTACGGGCACGAGCTCACTGGATCAAGACGTACGGGCACTAGCTCAATGGATCGAAAAAAACGGGCGCAGCCTCACTGCATCGAGAAGAACGGACACAACTTCACTCGTTAGAAAAGCACTGGCATGACCTCAAACGATCGAAAAGGACGGGCATGAACTTACTCGAGGAAAAAGGAGTGGAA
>OZ010594.1:66758397-66770897 GCA_963932145.1 Acanthosepion lycidas | reverse complement strand
AAAACTAACAGAGAGCTACAATAGAATTGTGGTCATGATCACCCATGTTCTGAAGAGACACTGCATATAGAAAAAAGAATTCTATTTTAAACTCTTTTATGAAAAATATATGCTTAACTTTAAAAAGAGAGTATTGAAATTTCTAGGGTGCATGATGAGGAAAGAGGGCTTAGAGTATTTGACACTGAAAGGACATTAAAGGCAAGAGCGAATAATCTATGTAACGAAATTGTTGAGATAATAAAAAGAAAAACTTTACTAAGAGCTACAAAGGACAAGAATTTGTAGAAAGCCATGATCGCCATGCCCTGAAGAGAAAAAGAAAAAGAAAGGGAAACATTCAAGTTGATTTGCAACTAGACTTTCTTACTAAGTTATATAGCCGTATTTTATTTACTAAATTTCTCTGACGTATTTCGTATTCGAGCCCAACCGACACGTTAAGACCATCTGCTTCATATCAATTTCATTTTGTGGAAATCATGAAGAGAACAGCTTCTAATGCTTTAATTCACCCCTGTCCACACTATCTATAGATTAGTATTTTGCATGAGACAGAAGAAAGCAGGAATTTAATTTAGCAGACAACTAGCAGCTTTTTGTGCTGTCTAGTTCAAGAGGTCAAACCTAAATCAAAATGAAAAGGGGAGCTTTCCCTGTGTTTATTCATATTCCCTTTTCTTTCCATATATCTCAATTATAAATTATAATTTTTTAAAAAGCTATATGACGTTGAAACACCGGATCCGGTAACAGTGCTTAAGTTAAGCAAAGTCGAGCCTGGTCAGTACCAAGATAGGTGACGGAGTGGTAATTCCAGAAACTTGGATGAACGGGAAGTGTAATGGATAATGGCTCGGAATTGTTAATAGGAGAGCAGAGTTCAAATTCTAGTTGGTTTCGTTATCTTCATTTACGCGTAAATATCTTTGTGTTTGATATGAATCTACTTCTTCTCCCTCCAGCTATGTGTTAATTACTAAGACTTGTATTACTAAATCATTATTAAGTCAAAAAATCTTACATTGTAAAAATATTTTCTCGATTAAAAACCTGCAAAAGGTTGATAAGCCGTAAAAAATGAACCAATAATTTTGTAAAACGAACAAAGTTTTCATCTGAAATAATGAAAATATTAGTTTTAATTAAAACCAACACACAATATATATATATATATATATATATATATATATATATATATATATATATATATAATTCCCTCTTCACGACACAGAAATAATCAAACACAAATAAGCATAAATAGTTCCATTAAAAAAAAAAACAGTTTGTCTGATGATCGAAAAAGCGTGAAATCCAGGGTTACAAACTAATATCCATACAACCTAATATGCTAGCTCTATCACAGATATTGAGCACTTTACACTAAGTACCGCGCACATTATATATCTTCTAAATAAATAAACTTGCTCTACAAAAACATACCTTTTTGGAATCAAGTTGATCCCGGTATGATTAGTTCAATTCTCCTATTTTTTTATTTCCCTCATTATGGGCATCATCATATCTATGATATAATATCACTCACCTTATTTCATGGACGGAACGAAATAGCTGAAAGAAAAAGAAAGACGAGCATGCTTTGTTCTCAGAGAGAGTTTTATACCACTACGTCATACAGAAAATTATATGCACATATTTGCACCTGTCTCACACAATGAAACTATAACACATGTACACCAGACAAGCAGTGCGAAAATAACGAAGAGCTAGAGGATGTCAGTTTTAACAATTTTCAACGGGATTTGCGTTGTTGGATGATTCTTCTTTGTTATTACAGAAATCGTATTTATATTTTCCAACGGAGATTCGAGCGGACTGGATTTATCTTCTATATTACTAGCGATGACCTGTTTCTCGAGAAAACAACGAGTTATGGGCATTTCCCAATGTGAGGACTGCAAGCAGGCGCTAGTTTCTCTAACTGGTGAAGACATATTCCCGCCCCCCAAAAAACAAAACAAAAAAAAACAGACGGTGCCATAGGTTTGTAAGCTACCCAACGAGGCAGCTGGCTGGCCCTTCAATAGGTTTGGGTAAGTCAAGGCCTTGCCCATGCTAAAAAAAACAACTGTTCGGTTTGACTCATGGAAACCATCGGACGGACTGACCACTCGCCACTCTATGAAGTGACATCACTAAGCGGCGCGTCACGTAACAAAGGGAAATAAGCACCTGTTGTATCGCTATAGTGAGAAAGGGACGCAACAGACGAAGACGGAATTAAAACTCGGCTTATCGTTTCCATTTTCCACGTCTATAACGTTTATGTAGCGCTTTTAGTAAATATTAAACGCTTCAAATACCTCAATTAGTTATAACAAATTTTGTTTGTTTAACAGCATATCAACTTCTTGTGGATCATTTAATGCCGAAAGTTAATTTGGGATCATTAGTAATTTTCTTTACAAAAATGTATTGCTTGGTCCTTTTTTTTCAAAAATGTATTGCTGGTAATTTTTGACTATGAAAATATATTGCTTTGTCCATTTCATAATGTATCACGTCATTTGATTACATTTGGATACGCATCGAACAGATATGAATGTACGAGAGAAAATCATGGAGAATTGTAGTTTAAAAACCGCAAAATCAACCTTGCTAACTGAAACGCTCCTCTGTGGTTAAATTGGCAAAGCACGTCAAGCTATATGACGGTTCCGTATAGGATACAGGTTCGATTCATGTCGGAGGACGCATATTTTATATGAAAATTTCTCGGACATTCAGGCCGGTAAATGTTAATACTGTTTATTGTAAAACAGAGCATTTACTTAAATATTTGTATCTATAAAAAAGAATGTATAAACATAAAAATGTCTTAAAACGTGATATATGTAACGTAATATTTGCCATTACATATTACCATTACCATTAGATATGTAATGTAACACTTCCATTACCGTTATACATTGCCATTACTGTTTCATATTTAACGTGACATATGTAACGTAATATTACGGTTACCATTACATGTTACCATTACATATACAACGTGGCATATGTAACGCAATATTTCCGTTACCATTGCATATTACACTTCTGGTATTACCTGTAACGTGATATGTGTAACGTAATATTACCATTGCATATTGCCATTACCATTACATATGTAACGTAATATTTCATATTACCATTACACATTGCCATTACTGTTACATATTTAAAGTTACATATGTAATGTAATATTACGGTTACCATTACATGTTACCATTACGTATATAACGTGACATATGTAACGCAATATTTCCGTTACCATTACAAATTACAATTCTGGTATTATATGTAACGTGGTATATGTAACGTAATATTACCATTACCATTACATATTATCATTAAATATGTAATGTGATAGACTGTTTTATTGTATTGTGTATTTTAATACTATTTATAAACACACATACAAGAATAAATACAAACAAATTGCTAGAGAAAATGATAGCAGATAGGTAAGTTGGTATATAACGTAAGAGAATTTGATTTGAAAATAAGACATGATTTGTATTTTCGGTACTCACTGCGGCTTTGATATGCGTTGAAGGTAGCGGAAAATGTAGGTCTTATATATTCTAATCAGAATAATGAATATTACAATGTTTCACTTGTTGTTTTTTTTTTTTTTTTTGCACTAACTTGTTCCAGTTTACTAGAACAAACAAACAATGTAAAAAACCAAACAATGCTTCATGCGAAAGTCACGAAATGCGTCTGCTTAGACATCAACAAAACCATTTTTTTCCCTTTCATGTTGTTCTTTTGATATCGGAATAGAATCAAGCAGGTCTTTTTTCCGAAGGGCTTGATCGGAAAGCCAGGAAAAAGATACACACACACGACCTCGGTCCCTTCACGGGTTTGAGTATTTTTTTTTGTTCGTTTTTTAACAATCACATTTGCCATGTACAAGGCCTGGGAGCCACTAGATGTAGAGCGTTGCAGAATAAGAATAACAGTTTATGAGAATATGTGAGGAAGAAAACAGTTAATCCTAGACATGAACGGGTTAAGATTGTAGTGATCGGGAAAGCATTCTCTTGGGAGTTGGTTCCACAAAGCAATGGTTAGTCGGAAGAAACTACACGAGTACAACTTAATCTCCTCAATGGAATACGAAGGTCATGAAGGTTGTTCGTTGCAATGTTCGTGGCTTGGCGGCTCTTGACCGTGAAAGTTAGAACAGAACATTACCATTAGAAGGATGGGAAGCATTGAGGTAACTCGATCATAACACGAAACTAATAAATATATAGAAATGAACAGTGTGAAGGAAATTAACACGTTATTACAACATTAGAACTAATGAGATAGGTGTTGTTTCAAGGCTTATGCATTTCCATGAAGGAATTATCACAAAGTGTCTGTTTTGCATGCCGATATTAGACATTGGGAAATACTATTAATAACAGCCATAGTCCTTGATTTGATAATTATTAAATTAAGAACAAATTAATACATACTCACAAAAACACATTTATTAGTCAAGTACATAGTTGAAATTGTCTACTATCGTTCTACCAGCTTTTTGATGCGATTTACATAGAAACTTCAAGTTTTTTATTTTTATTGGAAGAATGTTGTGGGGTAGTTTTCGATTGACTGCGCAGAGTCCAGAACAAATAAAAAACTGAAGAAGCCAAGAGAGAAGAATACGGTTGGTGCTAGAGAATTTCTTATTTCAACTCTTTAATTTTCTGAAATGTCTATTTTACAACATGTAATTTTGTGTTGTCCTGGGGGAAAATGACACCTTTTTGATTTGCCAAATTTCACCATTTTTCTAGAAACCCAAGTCATTTCAAAAGACGAAAGTCAGTTGAGATATCGATTTTCAAATTTTTAACAATCTCTTCCGTTGTAATCTTTGGTTTATTCTCCACGATGGCAAGCAGAGTATCTTCATCAACGTTGGGAGGTTTCCCGATGCGTTGTTGATCGTTTAGGTTAAAATTACCCCCAACGAAATCATCCAGACCCCCTTTTTGACCGGCTGAAAATCTGGAGCATGGTTCAAATAAACACTCTATATGTTTATTTTTGTCGCAATTCCGATGCTTACTCCTTTCCGAAATTCATATAACATTGCGAAAGTGTAACTTTTCATCTTCCATCTTTAAGGCATTCATATGTAGACAAAAGTTCAATATTCAACAAAGGCTGACTGGCAAATGAAGAGTAAAGAATTCAATCTAGAACAGACCAGAAATCGACCCCAAAACAAAAGCCATTGTTAAGTTGCGGTCATTTTATGTTAATAATGAAAATCGGTCACTAATCTTTGCAATCATCTGATAGAAAAAAAAAAAACAAACAAAAAAACAAAAAAACACAAAACAAAACATTTACACTATTTACATTGTTCGGACTGTTGTCCGCATCTTTACTATCACATTCACGACGTTTCGGACGTTGTACACTCTGGCCTTCTTCAGGTGATATTTGTTGGAATTTTGAACCGAACCGTTTATTTAGTTCACAAGAGTAGTTTGATTTAATTAGACGTACGATGCCTTTGGATATCATAGTTTCACTTAATTCGCCTTAATAACACTCCAAGTCCCTTGGTTACACATGGCACAGTAAATAAAAGCGTTGGCTGATTGTGACGAAGTGACTTGACCTTTCAAAGACTTTTGAGTTCAATCCTGACCTTCAGCGGAGAGTTATCAAGAAGTTATATACAGCACAGTTGAGTGAAAGAGCGTAATTCTAAACAGCAACCGTCTCCGTTAAGGCAACGCCCTTCATTAAATGAATCGAGAACTATGCCTGACGTCCGTAAAAAATAATACGCTAGAATTTCCCTTTCCCTCTGCCGTCCCAGATCATTCGGGTTTCGATCTCGGCTTGAAGCAATCCGTTGTCTAGTCGTACTGATGAGCTGTGATACAGCGAAACTGGCCTGTATGTGGATGACATTATATATATATATATATATATATATATATATATATATATATATATATATATATATGTGTGTGTGTGTTGTATATGTGTGTGTGTATATATATGTATATATATATATATATGTGTGCGTATATATATGTGCATGTGTATATATATATATATATATATACATATATATGTGCATGTGTGTGTATATATATATATATATATATATATGTGCATGTGTGTGTATATATATATATATATATATATATATATATATATATATATATGTGCATGTGTGTATATATATATATATATATATATATATATATATATATATATATACATACACACATATATAAATACACACACACATATATAAATACACACACACACATATAAATATACACAGACCCATATATAAATATACACACACACATACACACGTACATATATATATGTATGTAGTTTCGGTTTGTGAGGAAGATAATTTCAATTGAGAAACAAGATATTTTTTAAGAAATTGATTGGAATTCGAAATTGTGAAATAATTGAAGAGAAATCAAAGAATATAAAATCATGTCAACATTGTTAAGATACGATAAAAATAATAATAAAATATAAAAAAAAAAAAACTGGTGGCACAAAAAAAAAAGAACAGAAAAGAAAACGAGAATAACATGAAACTGATTTTTAAACATTGGTCTCTTTAGATATTAAAGCAATGGAACCTTTTAGTGGACAACTTTGTATATGAGAATAGAAAATAATATAGAAGTACAGATTTTTGGGAAGCAATAAGAATTGCCGTAATGAATAATAAAATTGAATCAGTAGAAAATTTAGCAAAAAATGAATGTTGTTGATGAATAAATAATTTATCCAGGAATATCGGATATTGTGTCAAAGAAAATGAGGTTTCTCTTGTCTATTTATACTATTCTATACTTGACTATGTATATACTTTTAGTATACTAGAAGTTTTTGTTGACGCGTGTTGAAATCCTCACAGTATTTAGTATTGTTGAAGTTATCGCTAACATTTTTGTCGAAACTTACAAACTCTACGTTTCGTTCAAATATATGAAAACTTGAGGCAAAGATATGCGAAAAAGACTGAGACGGTCGGACGGACAGCCGTCCTCCCATTACACCGTCTAAAATAGCCATATATGAACAGAAATCACAGAATTTTATATAGAGATATTAAAAACAATGACTGAAAGACTGATGAATGTTGTAGAATGTCAAGAAGTCCATATTAAAATGAAAATTAATAATTTATCGGGGAATATCGGATATTGTGTTAATGAATATGTGGTATTCCATGTCTATTAATATTAATATTAATATGTATTTATGCAAAATATATTCTATATCTTTTGCATTAATGCGGGTGTGTCACAGAGCTCTATCATTGGGCCAACATTCTTCGTAATTTTCATCAACGACTTTCCAGAGATTACCAGTTCTTAACTCGGTAGTTACGCTAACAACAACAATTTACTCCAGTCTTAATGGTAACTCTGAACGGTTCAATAAGGTGAAATTGACAGCTGATCTAAAAAAATGAACAACATTCTGTTGTGGAATAAGCCAGGAAATGGCTGATGAGTTGGCCGGTGTTGAGTCGGCGGTGATGAAATGTCCATTCCAAAACGAGTTATCAGTAATTTTCATTATTTTTAATTAGGATAAAATTTATGAGCTGAATTCAGAAGATATATCACTTATAAATCTATCCTGAAATTTTTACCAACATTGCTTGTTTAATGTCAATTTCATTGTGAAAGCTTTAACAATAAAATTCGATAAAAAATGTAAAAAAAGTGTAAAAATTTGTATTCAAAAGGGAGAGAAATAGGTATCAATTAGATTTTCTTCCTGTGAGAGTTTAGTAGAATGAGTATATGAAAATACATGCCTGTTCGAAAATCAAGTCAGCTAGCAGAAATCAAGTTTTACACCTAAAATAATGTCAGGTGTTTTCCTTTGACTTTATCAGCGTCTAAACTTGTCAACGACAGTGGAACAAGAAATGCGATATTCATGATTCGAATGATAACGGAGACAACAACACAAATGCAGAAGGATGTGCACTTAAGCTTTGTTGATTACGCAAAAGCATTTGACAAGACACAGCACAAGGATCTACTTAAACTCTTAGGAAAACTAAATCTTTTTGGAAAGGAGTTGATCCTTTATTTCTATTTTGGACAGCCCCGCCCCCACTTCTAAATTGATGAAGAAATATTTTCCGATTTCGACATCCTCGCTAGAGGAAGATCTAATAAATGTCAATCTACAATTTTTTTTAAATCCCTCTCTTTTTCAATGGGTGGATCAACTGATCTAATTAGCGCCCAAAGACTTATGAACAAATTCTAATACCGCTTTAAACCCTTCGAGTTAATTTGTTTAGCTTAGCGTACGTTATGTAAGGCACGAGAAGTATTGGTTAAGTCAGATGAAAGCGAACTAATACTAAATAAAGGCAAAAAATAGAAGAGATTTGAAGAAAATAACCTGACGTTTTTGCTTGTATACGTTACTTCAAAATGAACTCAAAATGACCTTGCAGATTGAAAACCCTGAATTATAATCTCTGGGGTTTTCTTGTCGTTGTCTATTCTGTTTTCCAACAAGCCAGCTCCTTTGCAAGTGGACTCACGAAGGGAAGACGTTTAGTGAAGACTGTTTATCAGAAAGAAAAGCAGCTGCACGTTTCAGTAAACGCTGCCAGTATCGGCGGAGGTCATCGAAATGGTACTTTTAAATGACTAGTCAATTAGACGTTAATATAATCAACATTTTTCGGTAGCAGAACGCACGACTTATCAACAATAGAAAGAAAGAAAGAGATGGATGGATAGAGAGAGGGCTAGGAAGGGAGAGAAAGAGAGGGCTAGGAAGGGAGAGAAAGAGAGTGATAGTGTTAGTGAGAGAGAACAAGTGAGAGAGAAAGAGAATGAAAGTGAATGAGAAAAAGTGTAAGAGAGCTAATAAAGAGAGATATAATAAACTAAAGACGGTTTACCCTTGAGAAAGGCATGAGTTCACCTTTCTCTTCATAGCTAAGGGTTAATTATTAAAACTTATAATACCAAATCATTATTAGACCGCACCTCCCAAAGAAGTCTTACAATCTTAAAATATTTTCTGTCTTTAAATAACCTGCAAAGAGCGGATAAGCTTTAGAAAAAAAAATTAATCATAATCAAGCAATACTTGGAAATTAAATTTTTAAAAGAAAGAAAGACGTTTCAATCTCTAAGCAAGAACAACTTGTACCCATAAAGAAAATAAACAGCCAACACTACTGGAGGCTCTCAAGCCGTATGTGGTACACCAGAGTTTTCCTATTCCTAGTTCGATAACTCAACGACGTCTAAAGGGTCTAACCTTCCTAAGGGGTTTACCGGCTATTTTAATATCCCTGCGCTTTAATACTACATATATGTATGCAGATATGAACACAGACTCATACTTATTGTCAAGAGCATGTGCGAATCCTTATTTGATTTTAATAGATGAAATGTTATTGTTATTATGAAGATTATTCTTTCAGACTTGCATCATTAAATTATTTTCTACTACAAGTTTTCGGTCACTGTATCCCGTAACCTTTTTCGAGTGTCTGTTGTTAGAACGTAATGATGTTGTCAGCACTTAAATATATTGTCACGAAATTTTTTTTATTGAAATTTACACGAAATTTTCACAGAGCGAGGGCCTACCACTGCACTCCGGTTGGGTTGATCACCCCAAATGTGGGCGTCGCGAGTGCACTATTTCTAAATTTGGGATTGCCGTTCGCCCTCACTTCAATAAACAACCCCCAAATATATTTTCCTTTTTTTTTTTTTTTTTTTTTTTTTTTTAAATTTCTTGTAAGTAACTCGAATATCATCGGCACTTACAAAATGTTAATAACTCTTTGATTTTTGGTAATTTTTCATTCTCAGTGTTGGAGTTGTTACGAGGCAAGCGGAACAAATTTGACCTAAAATTTATAATTTCAAAAGAGTGTCGAACATTTAATAAAAAACAAAACAAAAAACAAAACAAAAAATAAAACAAGAAAACTTTGATTTTATAATTTCTTGCGGTGAATTAATATTTGTGATAAGTAACTTTACATTATTTGGGGTGAATTAGTAGAAAAGATCCCACGATGTCATATAAGGGACCATGAAAGTTAAGCTGTCGACAACTTTAAGTTCGAACAAAAACATAGTTCGGTTTGTGTTTCTTTTTCCAATAAAAACAATTTTCCCGTTTGAAATGTTATTTTCTGAAATTTTAGCGAGTATTTAAGATAGATACGACCAAAGATGGCGGTTAAAAATGATTTAATAAAATGTTTAAACCCACGCTCACTTCTGGAAGCCAAAGGCGCTATTTAACCCATCCGTTAGAACTGGCTTAAAAATCCCACTCTACACGCGAGGATTTAGCCAGATTTACACTATTTTTATTGATCAAAAATTTGCTTACTCACTTCTCAGTAAAGAATTCTATTACTTGACATTAACACATTATCAATGCCTTTCTGGAAGTTAACAACAAAGATCTTTATCGGAAAATGTCGCAATTGAAAATCGTTTGCAAATGTGAAGGCTATAACTTAAGCCCATTTTAAAATTTGTTTGATTATATTAACCTTTTATTAATTGTATATATGTAGAAAATATTTTTGTTCATTTCTCTCCAAATGACTTTAAAAGCCATGAATATATGTTAACCTACTGACTCGCTTTGTATTTGTACGTAAACGTATTGTAAAGAAATGTATGAAATATTTTTTTTAAATATACAAATGCTTAAGCGCATAGGACACGTCTCTAGACGGTCGAATATCTTGATGAAAGCGACGCGCATGCAAAAAAGAAAGCAAGAAGATTTCGCTGTTTTATCTATAAACACAAGAGAAAATGATTTAGTTATGTAATCATTGTATACAAACAAATTTCATTACATGAATTTAATTTCGGTTGATGCAATAAATGGAATGATTTATTTCTTTGTGGATGAAGATATCAGCAACATCCTTACTTCTTGACGCCTAGAACTTTATAAAAAAACGAGTTCCCGTACGATCACCGAAGTTAAGCAACGTCGAGCCTTGTCAGTACCTAAATGGGTAACCGCTTGGAAATACCAGATGCTCTAACTTTGAGCGTGCGGGTGGTGTAATTGATACTCGTTCGGAATTATTCATCGGAGAGTCGAGTTCCAATTTCAGTTGGCTTTCTTTATATCCACTTACGCGCAAATACACTTGGGGAAGGTATGAACCCACATCTTCTCCTCCAGTTATGGGTTAATTAGTAAAACGTGTCTCACTAAATCATTATCATCAAAAAAAATATCTTACAATGTTTCTGGCTTATTTAGAGCAAGAAAAATGCCTGCAAAAGTTGGCCAGCTGTAAAGTGATTTGCTTAGATGTGGCACAAGGCTGAAAGTAGGGGCACCCAGTGAGGACCGAACACACTACTCAGTCGTAATTGTTCTAGCGAGATAAGCTTGCTAACCATTACGCCGTCTCGATCCCGGTTGGTAAATCGTAAAAACCAAATCAATCAATGAAAAACGAATCATTTTCTTTATCAGTTCTAGTAACATGAATAGACTTTGGCGTACATCGACAACTACAACGGTTTTATTTCGTAATGTTTTGCACCACAACCATTTTGGATCTTTTGTTTTTGGAACCTGGCATAAAATGAAAGACATTTATTCAGCTGCATGTATCTCTCGGTAGAAAACTTTTCTTCTGTGATATGCGTGTTCGTTACATTCATTTACGACTAAATATCCTTGGGAAAGAGTTACGAATCTATCTCCTCTTCTAGCTATGGGTTAAATAGAACTTGAAAATAATCATTATTATTCTCAAAGTGTCAATTCCGTATTCAATAAAAAAAATTTCTTAAAATCCAAAATATATGTCCGGTTTTAAATAACCCACGAAGGGTTGATAAGCCATAATTAACAAATTAATCAGTCTTTTTGCTTCTAGGCAACCACATGAACTAAGCACGCCATTAGCGTCTCGGCCACTCAGCTCGTTATAGTAAGGCATGGCTTAATTATTCTCTTTTAAGTACATCTCTCGCTTAAAGGGTAATGTGGCGTTGCCTTGCAATAAGTATCTCTATGGTCGAAGCAATAACGGTGCGTTTACTATTCTGCGGCAAGTACATAATGAAATGAATTGGAAATATTCAGTAAGCTATTATTGACCTATAAGTCATACTACACTAGTAAATAGACTGTTAGTGTTATTTGCTAACTATCACTTTGTCATCACCTAGTGCAATAGTATAATACAGTGTAACCCGGATATAAAAGAGTTGTCGGAACCGGAGAAGTCTCTTATATCCGGGTTTCTCTTATATCTGGGTTTGGTCTATTTTGTTTAGGTAAGTATGGCTCTAATTTGGGACCAGATAAACTCTCTCTTATATCCGGGTTTCTCTTATATCCGGGTTACACTGTAATTGTATATTTCAGGGAAATTTTGAATCATTTGGATTCAAAGATCAAACGTAATATTAAAATATATTTAAGATGGCGGTTGGGAAATGTGG
>OZ010594.1:66583397-66755897 GCA_963932145.1 Acanthosepion lycidas | reverse complement strand
CTTTTTTGTTTACTTGAAAGAATAAAGGTTCATGGTACCTCAGATATGTCAAAATGTGGCCTTCATTTATGAAATTGTATTGCCTAGCCATTGCTTTTTTAAAATCGTCATTAAAAAAAAATGTCAATGTTTCTTTGTTTTTAACAACAGATAAAACAATGAGGATGAGGAGGAACTCTAGGAGTTAAGTCATTTATATTCTATGGGGCACAATCTTTATTAACATTGTGTCAGTTCTAAATTCAACTGAATCAGTATCAGGAATCTTTCAATTATTGTCTTTTGAAACTGGCATATCAACGGCTGAAATTAACTGACGGCTCACATAGCCAGGATTCATTTACTTGATCTTAAAAGGTCACAACCAATAATCAGCTTCAGTTTGATCCTTCTTTTACTGAGTCGACTCTAATTTCCATCAGTTTTCCTTTGATAATAATGCGTCATTTTCTGGCTAATCAATGTTATTCACTCGATGTTGGTGCACTGCCATAAAACAATTAGTGTGTGTAGAGTTATCAACTTTAAATGAATTGAAAATAACAACTTAAAACATTTACTGAAAACAAATTGATATTTTCAATTTCATCGGCGGCGGATTATTTTGTAATTATTTTATTGTGAATGTAAGTTATTAAACCTGTTGTGTTTTTATACGACGTGATCAGTAGTCAACCTCTCCCTGTCTCCTTTGCTATACACTTTATTCCTCTTTTGCTTAACATGTGCAAATAGGTACAATCCTATTCACCAATCCACTACACCTCCCTAAACCGAAGAGGTTTAATGCCTTTAGTTGTTCTCGAATTTCTTCTATAACCTCTTTCCTTCTCTTGAGATTTATATCCTGTTCTTTTTAATGAAGACTTTATGAGGAAGAGACTCGAGGCGACGGAGATGTGGTTCTACGGAAGAATGCCAAGGATATCATGGGCCGAGCATGTGAGCAAAGATGAGGTCTTAGAAAGATTGCAAACAAGGAAGAGGCTTATACTCAACATCAGGAAGAGGCAGCTGAAGTTTCTGGGACACATAATGAGGAAGGAGGGCCTGGAGAATATGATACTCACGGGTCAAATAGAGGGAAAGACAAACGAGGGAAAGCAACGCGACACATACCTGACAAGCTTGAGCAGGTGGATGACAGAACGTGGTCTGGGAAAGGGAGGAAGCAGAGGGAAGGAACTTGCTGAGAGCTGCAAGGGATAGAGGGTGGTGGAGAGCCATGATCGCCTACGTCCTGAAAGGACATGGCACATAAATCGAAAAGGTCTCATTTCATCTTCTTCCGTGTCCGAGACACTCCCGTCATCATCCAAAGGTTCGTATGGTATTTCATTATCATGATCTGAAGAAATCATTCTTTCTTCTGTGTCCAAATCTTCTTCCATCACAACGTCTTCATCTTCACTTCTGGGTCTTAAATGATCAAAATGGGTCAATGGGCCTTTTCCTTTCTTTGATATTATGGCCTTATTATGTCCCCTTTGCATGATGAAATTAGCTCTCTCAGCATTTGCTACTTTGTCTTTCTTATACCGTATCTTTTCATTTGTCGAGTAAAACATTGTTAATGGAGATCTTATTTGTCATCCCATTAATTCAGGTGAGCTTTGCAATCTGTCGAAGCTAGAAAGAGTTCAGTTATTTCCTTTTCTCCCGCTCTTGTCTTGTTGTCTTCCAGTTTTTTAGCCCTATCCTGGGCTGCAAATACCAGATCCAGGCCCCGACAAATTTTCGTTCATCCAAGCGACTTAAACATCTTATTGGCGAAGCCACTTTTTTTATTTTGTTGTTCTACGACACGTGATCAGCAGTCAACTTCCCTCTTCTACTTATACAAACAGGCACAATCCTATTTACCAATCCAATTGAAAACCCAACAAATGTTTTCATTATCAAATACAGAAATAATTTAACTTACTGATACAAATGTATTTTATTATAGCTCTTTGCTTAGTTAACACAAAAAATCACCATTAAATCAAGAAGCATAGTTCTTAATTATCGCAAATTTACAAGATTTTCTTTTCCTTTTTTTTAATCCTTTCACCTCAAGCAAGATAATAAAGCTACTAGAACGAAGTGGATTACAGGGAGTGAAAGTGAAAGTGAAAGTGGAAGAGATGATTGAGAGGATTGAAGGAAGCAGAAAAAATGAACAGGTTTCAAGAAGACTGAAGATGGCGATTGCCGATGCATTTAAACTTTTGAAGATTGTAGTTGTCAGGGAAGCAAGAATCGGGAGGGAGTTCAACAGGTGGGATGTGCGAGAAAAGAAACTGTTAAAGTGGAAGTAGCGGTTTTAGTTCATCAGTAATACGGTGAGACCTAGTTGTCAATCTAGTAGCATGCTTAAATTCATAATGTCGGAATATCAGGGCAAAAGCTCATCAGAGCAGTTGTTATGAGAATATTTGTGGAAAAGACAGAGGGAAGCCACGGAGGCGTTAAAATTTACAGACCATAACTTGCCCCAGTTAACCACTGATTGGAATTCCTTTTAAAGAGCAGATACCAGGTTTTCATTGTTCGTTTGTTGGATTTGCTGGTAAATCAGAAATAAATTGTTGTTCCATCAACATAAATACCTAGTTGGGAATAGATGACTTCATTGATAAAAAATCAGATACAGTGTAGGTACTAGGATAGAGCCCTGTAGGGCCCCCGTGTTAGTATGAAATGATCTGGAAGCGTGCATTCATTAAAAAAATTGTTAGGAACGATTAGATAAAACTAGGCATGTCCACTGTTTTCGCGGAAAAATAGCATAGCGTAAATGAAAAATGCCACAAACTTAAAGAAAATAAAGTATTATCGTCAAAATGCTTATGTTATTATTAAGATGAAAGAAAAAAGTATTTTTTAATTATTTTTTGATATTTTTTATTATTTTCTATAACGTTCGAAATTTTGGTTAAAGTCTTCTTTTGTTTACGTCATCGCGGGAACGTTAAAATAACATAGTTTTTTTTGCGCTTTTTTCCCGTTGAAAACACATTGATTTGGAAATTCTTGTAAAATTAAAGTAATTGTCCAATTTTAATGAAAGTTTCAGGACTTATTCACAAATAAATGAAATTATTTTTGAAATATTTTGTTTTTAGAAATTTTTGGTAAAAAATATTTTTTTTTAAATATGTTACCCCCCCCCACTTATTTAATTTCATGAAATTTCGCCCAAAACCTTTTTGGCTCCTCAATTTTTTTTTGTTAAAAGGAGGAGTCTTTGGAGATGATAAATAACCTACTTTTTTTTTTCAAATTTGAGCTATTTAACTGAAAATCTTGTCTGAATTGAAAAATAATGAATCCAATAAAACAATGATATTACTTAATTAGAAAAGTTTTTAATTGTTTTGTAAATAAGTAATATTAAGGACATTATTGTCTGAAGAAATAATTTTTTTCTGATGAATAATTAATTTTTACAAGAATTTTTTCGTTTTTTAAAAAAATTTAATTATAATAATTTATAATAGTTTAACATCGTGTAAAGCTCTGTATTAGGAGGGCTCCTCGATATGTAGTAATTAAGTAGAAAAAAACTTTACGAATCTAAAATTGCTAAGTTTAATAAATTTAGTTGAGCTGCTTTTTTTAAAAATAATTTTATATGTTGTATATTTTTACTTAATACATTCCTTATTTCCGTGTATGATATACTGAAATTGCCAGTATTATTACAAGGTCACGTGATTTAAGGGTTTTGTCCCTTTACGTGGCCTTTTCATAACATTTTTTATTTTCCATTCAACTTTAAAAGTGTAAACTTTAAATTTTAAAGTAATTTTTCTTTTTTTCATTTACTATTTCACTAAATAATTTTATTTTATGTATTGTATTTCCATTAGTGTGGGTCATACTCAAATAGAATAATTTTTTTTTTTTAACTCAGACTTTTAAAAATTATGTCATTGATGGTAATCCGTAGTAGCTGTCATCGCCTCGTCATTCAACAATCCATCAATAGTTGGGTCAGATTAACAGGATCGATCGTTAATAATTGGTTGTATATTATTTTTTTACGCTATAAGTAAGAAAGATTTCTTTCAAATCAGATTACTTTAACTTTAAATTTTTTAATTTTACTAAAATAACGTGTCAGAAATTTTTTTAGATATTTTAAAAATCGATAAATTTGTGTTTGTTTACAAATTTCTTGAAATTAAGAAAATGGCCGTTTTTAAGAAAATTTAAAAATTTAAAATTAAATTTGAAAATGTATATAGTTTCTATCTGAAATACACCAGAATTGTTTAATTAATAGAAATCGTAAATTTAATCATTAAACTTTCAATTAAAGCTAAAATGAAATCTTCAAGAATGTTTTTTCGTTGTAAAAAATTCATTTTAAACTTCAATATAGAAAATTTATTGGAGGTACCTAGATAAAACCAAATATTCGACTCGGGTAGTGATAATGGTGAGATGAAACATTTCCATACAGGGAACATTGGTCATTTGTTGACCGAATAGTTAGTGTTATGTTTGGTTGAAGTTTACAGAGTCTTTATTAAAACAGATTTTCAGGAAAATAGACTTCCTCAAATCCACTAACTGTTGTCCTTTTTAATCTTGGTGCCAAACGTCTGGGTTGTATGTTCAAGCATGAATTCTGAAGATTTTGCCTTTAGGTGGGAACTGACTACATCTAGCAAACACGTGTGAAGAGAAACATCAAATATGTTGATCTGAAACTGGCATGATGGGTAAAGCCAATTTGGATGTAAGATTATATTGAATCTATGCCGTATGGTCATTTATAGTGAACGCAGGAAAAAAGCTTTGCATCAAGTAAAGTGTTCTGTTACAGAATGCAAAGGCCAGGGCCAGAGTGATCAGCAATTGGCTGGAGTACCTTGCGGGTGTGGTATTCTGACAGTGATGGATTCCTTTTGTCGGGGTTTTGGATAGAAGTCGAATTCAAGAAAGGGTCGCAAGAATTCGGAAGTGTCGATACGCCTCAAGACAGGTTAGCGACAGGCTATGACCAACCGCAAAGAGACGCTAAGACAACGTGCGACATGCGTTCCTGTGACGCCATTCCACCCTGAACTGCTGCCTTTTAGAATGAAAACAGCCACCACTCACTCCTTATGAAACGTATGAGAAAAATAAATTGTTCTTTTCCTTGATACCATCTTATGTAGTACCGTGGGGACCCAGTAACGACACAGAACGCAACAGATTCAGATACAGGACTCAGAGGTACATTGGTGATCACTGTTGGTTGGTTGGTTGGTTGGGTTTTACGGCATATCAACCACTGTGGGTCATTTAATGCCAAATTAAGGGATATATATATATATATATATATATATATATATATATATATATATATATATATATATATACACACACACACACATATACATACATACACATATACATACATACATACATACATACATACACATATACCTATACATATATTAAATATACAGTACTATTAAACATATAGCTGGCAACATTGTTGTTTCAAAAACGCAACATTGTTTTTCCGAAAACATTATCTGAAGTCTTGTTGTTGGACGTAGTTTATCGTCATATCCAAGACGCGGATGTAGTTTATCGTCATACCCAGGACGCGGTGATCACTGTGAACAATCGCATTAAGAATGCATTTAAAATGCAAGTTTATTGGCTTTCTGGTATCAAAGACTGTAGCAACACCAACAGGTTCATTTTTGATACTTTGCTATAACAATGCTTATAGATTGTTGAAAATGTGAGAATTCCATTTAGAAATATTACAGCATCATTAACTTATGTTTAGACAACTTGAGACAATCGGGTCATTGATCAGACTTGAACGACAAGAACAAAATTTGATATTCTTCACCCTGAGGGCGTAAGTACTTTACAGAGAAGACTAATTCACTAGCAGTGTTCAGTCATGAGTGTAGATGATTATTGGTGTACATCTCTCGTGTATAGTGTGTATGAATTAGAGTATTGAGATTTGGTTGTTTCTGTTCCCGGATTCAAGTTCAGACGCCATGAAAATAAATGCTCAAAATGGAGGCATAATTGGAATAAACATTTCAACGTTCTTGCGATGAATAGAAGTTGGATTATAGAGACGAAAGCGGAAATAATCATTGGTTATTTGAAGGCATCTCATGCAGACAGTTGATAATTGCGAGCCGATCAGCAAATAATTTATTCATCGATGACAACTGGAAAATTGACCATTGATAGGAATTTAAACAGCAACTCCAAGAGTCATCTTTGAAAAACTGCCGACAGCACAATTGCCGCGTTTGAGAGGAAAAACGCTTTCTTCAAACCTTCCCAAAATGAATGCATTTCTAAATTTTACCAGTCTTAAGGTGACTCATATTTAAAATTGAGTTTGTTAGGTATCTTACTAAATTCTTTTATTTGCCATGTTCTCGTTAGGTATATTTCTAGCTGTTTTCCTAAGTACCTGTGGATTTCAGTATGACTTGTGAGTGTCAAATTATCCAAACCCTCCTTTCTCGTTGAGTGTCACAGGAATTTCAATCGTTTCCTTCTGATTCTAAGTATAATGGACCTTTTTGTTTTTGTTTTCCTTCAAACTTCCTCGTTACTCACATGTTCTGTCCATAGCATCTTTCTTTAGAACCACATCTATTTTCTCGAGTCCTTCTTCACCGGTGAAGCATTCACTGTCATATCGCAGGTTTGATATGACGTAGTAGTTAACCATTATTTTCTTTGTTTCTAACGAATGTTTCTCGTTTCTTAATAAAGAGTGTTTCAATAATTGGACCGATATTAAATGTGAATTAAGTTTAAGTGTCTAATTATTTTTTTCTTTTTCCTTCAAATTTAACAACTTAAGTCTTTGGCAATTTCAACCATGGAAAGATTAACAATCAAACAACGTGTTAATATTATAGAAGCCTATTACGAAAATGGCTTTATTGAATGAGAAGTTCCTAGGTCGTAACATATCTCAAAACAGAGAAGTCAAATGGTCACCGCGATCGTGCCATTTGACGCCTTTAGATTTCTTCCGTTAGGGTCATCTAAAAAATAAGGTCTATGCCAGCAAGTCAACAACATTTCAACAGCTGAACGATGAGATAATAAGGCATATTGATGAGATCAGGGAGCAACTATGGAGAGACGTCATCAAAAATTTTGACCATCGAGTGGAGGTGTGCCGCCGAAGCCTTGGCGGACATTTGGGCGATATTATTTTTCACACATAATTTCCATGATTTAAATAACATGATTCAATAGAGAAATAAATTTTCACCAATAACACTGATTTATTTAATGCTGACTTTGATCCGTCTTAATGAAACACCGTATACTTTTTTTGGTTTTTAGAAGTTACACTATCTACTCTAATGTGTCTTTTGATTCTGTAAGGTTTAAAGTAAGTTTTAAGACATCTTTAATTCCCAACATTATGACTTCAAAATCGGACAGTCTTGAAAGAGAAAATACTCACATGATGTATACAAATATATGAAAACAAAATCGGAAGAAGAGCAAGGATAAAAGAAAAATATATCGTGAGGTGGTGAATGCAAAAAAAAACACGTCAAAAACGACATTATTACGTCATTATTTTTGCACCAACCTAATAGCAAACAAAAAAAAGGTTACCGGTTACTGGTAAATGCTTATCTCTCTTTTTCTCTTTTCTTACTGTTTCTTTATTCTTGACCAACTGGTTAGAACGTTCGATTCCTGACTAGTAGTCCCGGATTTGAATCTCACCATAATCGATTTATTCATCTAGATGACTTCTTGATGTTATCGAGCGGGGGAAGGTGATTCCAGCGCGAGGCACTATCGAAAAATGCCTGAAAACCTTATCTTGAAAAGCTTTGCAAGGGAAATTGTGTAAACGGAACTGTTTGGAAACTTTCAATATTTGTACTAATATGAAATTACAATTCATCGTGATCGGAGGAGGGGATTGTGCATAATGGCCTTGTTTAAGACACTGATCAAGCCTCTCTACCAGAAACTGTAACTAAGGTCCATTCAGCATAGTTGCTGTATAAACCACAGGTTTGTTCCGGGACATGAGGAGGCGTCTGTACTAGGTTTTGGCAAGCCACCTTTGCTGACGGGTAAACTCAAAAATGAGTGGTAACCGGCCATTTTATCTTATACACTGAATCAGGAAATAAGCCTCAATCCTACTCTGGGGATTATTCTGGACTAGGCTAGATTATACCTGGGTATATTCTGGGAGGGAATTAATCTGGGTTGATATTCTGGTTCTAGGGTTTCTGCAGTTACAGATCGTATCGCGTTCCTTAAATATGCTCTTCAAAGTGTAGGTTGTCTCAGTTTTTACTCAATATGTTACTTTCCTTTGCCCCTCTGGAACGGATATATCCTCAAGCAATACTTCTTTTTCTGGTGGTGGATAGGCTTATTACGCGGTGCCTGAGGTATCTCCTACCGGTGAAGTGACGAAAACGTCCAAGCAACTCTCTTTCCGCCTATGAATGAGTGTGATCCCGCTGTAAACACGACCTATTATCACATTACGTACGAGGTGGGAGTGCAAATAAATATCGGCTTCACTATGATATTTTACCCTTAAATAAATACATACTATTTTATGTTACTTTATGGACTATGCTGTAAAAACTTAACACCTTTCCTCCAGGCGACCTGCGTTGAAGTTCACGTCAGTGTAAAATGACTCGCCTATTATATTATCGCCTTCTAACCAAGCACGTCGCACGTCAAAGAATTTTCCCTTAAAGTATTTCAAACTATCTCTCTTCGTCTACTTTTGAAAGTATGCAACCCTATATCCATTCGGTGAGCTATAGTCTGTCATACCTTTTTCTTTTACCTTTGAACATTTCTTCTTCATGATGATAAAACTACGGACTTTAAGAATTTAAGATTTATTTTACTGAAACGATCTACTGACACATCTTCAATTCGTGAATTAATTTCTCATCTAGTTTTGTTAAAATTACCCGAGTGTTTCCTCATCATTACCATCCTTCATTAATTTCAGCGTAGAAAAATCAATTGTTTATTTTAACCCCACGAGGAAGAAGAAACGGCAGTAGGGCAATTTTTATCCTTTGGCCCATGTACGCGTGGAATACCTTCCGCTTTTAAACTTGACATTGTGTCAACTTCCGCTCCAGTGGGCATATGGATAAATACATTTTTCACTGTTTGTAAAATGATAGAATTAAGAAATACTGTCTTTATGAAAAAATATCGACTCGTTTATAGTAACACACAATGAAATAGTACCTAGCCCTTCTGCATCAGTGCTTGTATAAACTGGCTTACCGAAACAGGAATACAGTTACCGGAAGTGAAACTGTATTCATGTTCTATTTTAAATGTATTCTTTTCAATTCTACCTTCTTCGGCCGAATCGATTGTTTCAATCAAAATAACCCGCCACGCCAACTGTTTGATTCTTAAAAGCGGTTTCAGGATATTCACCAGAGCGTGGAAGTAAAAGCTTTTGAAATTTTCCGTTCAAACTGATTGGCTGCGAGGTAGTGATATTTCCGATGCAACTCAATTGATTTTCATACGTATTGATCACCCAGTTGACCTCTAACCATCAAACAGGCTTACAAATACACCTGCTAATTAGCGCCATCCAAGTATTGATTTGGCAGAGACTCTTAAGGGTAACACGTTTTGTTTTATTCTGTCTGTGGCTGTAAGTGCTTCATTATTGTTGGTTTTACTAATTTCGTTTTTACAACGAAACAGTTGCAAGATTGCGGAAGGCAATATTCTCGTTTAAGCACTTCTACTGAAATAGTTGTTTTTTTTAATAAGATGCCATTTTCTTGACCAACTTTTAGCTAATTCTTTTTGTTTTATGTTCCCAGTGTCTTCTGTACGTAGAAAAATCACGAATCTCTACATATTCCTATTCTTTGTAATTATAAGTTGTCTTTGTCTCGTTACAATTCCTTCCAATCCCTATTTGGTCAACGATTTACACAAACTCGTTTGCTAGGCTGATCTGTGTTTCCCTTGCATTTTCTGTGAGTGTAAAATTTTCCAAGCAATCTCTTTCATTATGTTTTCCAGAAATTTCAACTGTTTTCTTCTGATGTCATGTATAAGTGCACTTGTCTATTTACTTTCCTTCAAAACTTACTCGTTATTCACTTGTCAATTTCATCCTATTCTCAGCATCCTTCTGTAGAACCACATCATCGAAAGTTTCGTCTCCATCTGTGAAGAAAATGCCCAGCCTTCACTGCTCTATAGGAGAATTAGCATTACGTAGTTCAATACCGTTTTCTTTGTTTCTTAAGAAATTTTCTTGTTTTTCAATACTTTGACTTTGGGAGGCATATTTTGCTAGATCAACGTGGCCTCGGATTTCTGTTCCCCATTATATAATGTCTGATAAACTCTTCCAACATAGTTATATTTCTTTTCTGTCTTGATTGGAAAATTGATAGTTAGTCCTTTATTATCCCTTTCCCTTCTGTTGCCTTGTTTTGGAATTCCTGTAGATTTCTTATTGTGTCTGTCATCAATACTTAGGCAATCTGCGTTTACGTTGTTAATATTGTGTCCACGAATAATAAATTCTGATAGGACTATATTTTCTTTGGATTATGCTTGATTACATCGATTAAACTGTTCATTTTTTCCTCGAAAATAAACTACAATATTTGTTTTTTCTTCTTTCTTTCTTTCTTTCTTTCTTTCTTTCTTTCTTTCTTTCTTTCTGGTAAAGAGCAGCATGCGGGCTAATACTTTCGATCATTAACCTGGCTAAAAAAAGAAATTTTATTTAGTGATAAAACGACATGCCTCTTTTCTCAGCCATGATTTTCCTCCCTTCACTAAGATTTCCCAATCTTATCTAGCATCAAATCAAGTGGAGGCTTTAAATGACGAATTGCAGGAATCATTTAGAACGTCTACGAGTAAATACCCGAGAAATTTTTTCTTGCTTTCATTGTTTCATGGCACTTTTGAATCTGTCATCAACGCAGCGTCGATCCTGTAACCTATGTTGTTCACCAATAATAATTCCTTATAGGCCCTCTAATTCTATTAAAATCATATCCTTGTATAATCTAATATTTAACCCGTTGAAAAAAAAAACATTGTCTCCTATACATGTACAATCATACCGAAGTCTTGTTGCCAGTAAAACATCGATATTCGATATCAATAGAGTATAAAATCTATTTCATATATACGAAGGATTTAATCCTTTCTATTTATTTCCGTGGTCACCATAAAAGATATAGTGATCACAATGACACCCTTGGAAAGGACAAGTTTTCTGCTATAAAATAATATTTTCCGCAAAGTTACCACTATTGGGAAGAACCCTTCATTTTGTGGGTTAACAACTCTGCAGGAACGCAGGGAAAGTGGTTTATCACACATATCACTGTCGCTACTTCTGAAACGTATTACCATGGGATGAGACGAATGGGCGTAACCTTTTGGGTGCTGGAGTTTTGGCACGACTGTTTGGGTGCCAGCTGCACGGCTGTTTGGCTCAGATTTTTTAGTATAGAGCCGTTCTTTCCAGCGATATTTTTGTTCACAACGCTGAAATTTAAATCTACTGTCAGCCTTGTTTTTTTTTGTGAAATTCCATTATATTTTCTTTAGCATGTTTCTTTAGCTATAGTCTTGATATTTAGTTCAAAGGAAATATTAAAAAAATGGAAAAAGAACGAAGCACTTGTGTAATGCTAACAGCAAGTTAAAATTTTGCCGCTGGGAGAAAAAAATCTATACAAAGAACGGTTCAGCATTAATGGGTGACGTCAGTTTTACAGCCATACAAAAATGCGAGCGCCAAAACGGCCGTGCTAAAATACCAGCGTCTAAATGGCCGTGCCAAACATCCGCGCCCAAACTGCCGTATCCCAAACGCCAGAGTCTAAAATGACGTACAAAACGCTAACTGCCAATCAGCCGTGCCAAAACATCCGCGCCTAAACGCTCGTGCCAACATACCAGCGTTCAAGTTGCCGTGCCGTTCCCCAAATGCCAGCGCCCAAACTGCTGTACCAAAACACTAGCGCCAAAACGGCCGTGCCAAAACACCAGCGCACAAACGGCTGTGCCTCAAATGCAAGCGCCTAAACTCTTGTGCCAACAGACCAGAATTCAAACTTCTGTACCAAAACAATAGCACACAAACGGCCGTGCCAAATCACCCGCACCTAAACGCTCATGCCAACATACCAGCGTTCAAGCTGCCATGCCGTTCCCCAAATGCCAGCGGCCAAACTGCCGTACCAAAACACCAGCGCCAAAACGGCCGTGCCAAAACACCCACGCACAAACGGCCGTGCCCCAAATGCAAGCGCCTAAGCGCTCGTGCCAACAGACCAGAATTCAAACTGCTGTACCAAAACAATAGCGCACAAACGACCGTGCCAAATCACCCGCGCCTAAACGCTCATGCCAACATACCAGCGTTTAAATAGCCGTGTCAAAACGCCAGGGCCCAAACGGCCGTGCCCCAAATGCCAGCGCCCAAACGGCCGTGCCCCAAATGCCAGCGCCCAAACGGCCGTACCCCAAATGCTAGGGCCCAAACTGCCGTACCAAAACACGATACCCAAAGAGCTGCGCCAAATTTTGCCAAAACGTACCAAACTGATATTTGTAAAGTTTCAGCAAAGTTGATGGGATGGAATGAGTGCATTCCCTTCCGTATCAAGTAAAGCAATGACTGTTTTTATAGGCTTATTTTTTACCGCTTATCAACATTCTTTTTTTTTTTGCATTAATTATTTTTGAGAATAACAACGAATATTTCGTTGACAATTTTATGGCGATAAGAATGATTTTACCATCTCCAAATCCTAGTACTTAAACTATAGCTGGCGGATGTGAAATGGTGGGGTGATAAATAAATTCATATCTTTCTCTAGTGTATAAGTAAATGTAACGGACTCGGCTAGAATTCGAAATCTGTTTTTACCATACGGCCGGTAAATATATGTTTGTAACAAGGCTAACCAATTATGGGTTATTGGAGAGAAGGTTCAACTTCTGCAACCAAACTTTGGCAAATATGATAAAATTGTTATATAATGTTGTTTTACCACTCGTGATCAGTAGTCAACTTCCCCCTCCCTGAGTCTTTACTCAACATATTATTTCTCCTATAACCAACATATGCAAATATGTAAAATCCTTTCTACAAAAATAATAAGATTTATTTATGCATGCTGTTGAAAGTATATCTATAATAATAGTTAATTCACCATTGCCTGTTACTTCCTCGGATTACTCTGATAAATGTTATTCTATTTTTGCGCAAAAGTAAGGTGCATTTCTCTTTTGCCAGTGCCAAAGGTTGCCTTTCTGTTTAGATCATATGCCTTCCTCGTACCGCTCCAGAAAGTACCTGACTCGTTCCGTCATGCGTCATCTTTACAAGAGTAAAATAAGACCAAAAATAGAGCATTTCTACCATATCTATGTTGGAGCGGCTCTATCCTCGTTTCCCAGCATTGACAAATCACAAAAATGGCTTACGCGCGCCCTTGTCTGGTGTGACGTGTTTTTAATCCTGTTTTTCCTACAGTCACAGCGTCGCAAGCCTCTCGCTACTTTTACAGCCAAGAATCTGCTTGTTTTGAATTTCCCACGTATTTTCTTGGTAAGAAGGACCTTCCTCTCAGATTTTTTTCCCTCCAAGAACCGATATTCTGCGCTAAATATTATCATGTAGATGCTTATTCGAATACTTAATCCTATCTTCACGTCTCGGGTTTATCGCTGTCTAAACGCCATATGCTTGTAGTTATAATTTCCTGCTTTCTCCTTTGACGTTCACATCACACACTTCATACAGTAACCCTCTAACTTGAGTGGCTCTTGGAACTTGTACTGGTTGAACGTTAGTACCCTCACAGGAGAACAAACTAACAAAAAATCATTACCTAGTGCACTAGTTCCATAACTTTTTTTTTTTTATCCATGGCCCAATTTTACTTTTAATGTTTTTGTGGACCCCCATAACCATTCGATGGAAAAAAAAGCTTATTTTGTTTTTTATTAATTGATAAGATTAGGGTTTGTATTCTAGAAATAACAAATGTATATGCTTTATTTTAAAGTAAAACTAATTTAAGGAGAATAAACTTCTATTTAGCAATCTCTATCTATCTAGGCAGGATGTGGAGAGTGTGTGTGTGCGTGTGTGTGTGTGTAACGAATGCATGGCCGCAATTTTCGACGGATTTGCACCAAAATTTACATGCACATGCACCAAGTTAGTGGAAGGCCAAGACCGACTTTGCATTTCCCAACTCGCATCGATAGTGGAAATAATCCATTTTTTATGCTTCTACGACAGTTTTCATGTAGTTTGCGGCCATTTTGTACTGGCCAGAGTGAGAGCCTATAGCTGGCTGCCACGAATAGGCAGGAAGATTCTATTGCCCAGCGTGAGAGCCAACAGCTGACTGACACGAATGTTAACTAGCATGCTAGCATGCAAAAAAAAAAAATCGATAGCTGTATTCGTCACAAGTGGGAAAAATTTAAATCTGCATGACACTTTACTCCAATTGGCTCATTCGCTTGCTTAAACTCAACGTTTATTCTGATTCCGCAGAACTGGGTTGGATGTGAAAAAGTATTTGTTGTTAACATTCTTTTTTCATTCGGTTTTTCCAGTTACGAGTCCTTTTTTAAAGCTGATCGTTTTGTGTTCATTTTGTTTAGTTCTTTTTTCGTAATAGATTTAATGTTTAGTATAGACCTTAGAAAAAATTTGCAGTATGAGATAGGTAAGAAGTAAGGCATGCAGCAACATCAGCACGGCAAAGAGCACTCATTTAAAGGCAAGGAAGGGCAAAAATAAGTCAAGTGATAGCGATTACTGTATGAGTCGTACGATTTTTGAATCAAGCACGGGCAACGCCGGACCAAGCTGCTAGTTAAATTATATAGAACATTTATGTACACTAGTACATATATAGACCCTCTGAGTAGATGTTTAGCCGGAAATTCCCCCTACTGTTGAAGAGGTTAATACTGTTAATCTTTCCTTTATATATACTCCTTATATAATTTATATACTAAATTAATTTTACTATTGATATTTTATTTTTTTAAATGTTTTAAAAATTTATATTAATATATTTTATATTTATTAACACTTACAATTAATATTATTATTATTCATTATTAATATATTAAATTAATTTAAATAATAAATTATAATGTTTATATAATTTTCTTTTATATATCTTTTTTAGTTTTTATTTAACCTAGTGTATATTCAATTCTAAGAATTTCTCGTTCAATTATTTTAATGGGAGACAAAAAAAACAAAACAAAAAAAAAACTTTATTCTACAGGTGCACGCAATTACATCAGTCATATGATATTTTGTTTACAGTTCACCTTGTAAAAGTCCTGTGGGCACTTGAGGTAGAGCGTTACATTAAGAGGCAGTTTATGTGGATACAAGATAACGGTTACCCCGGGACTTGAACAGGTTAAGATTGTAGGGATCGGGGGAAACATTGATTTGGGAGTCTGTTCCACAGTGGTTCGTGGAAAGAAGCTATTCGAGTGAAACTTACTTCTGATCAATGGAATACGGAAGGAATGTGTGTGGTTTACTACAATGGCATGGGGAGGGGACCTAGCCGTGAACGTTAGAACTGGCAGAGCCAAGGAATGTAGTTCGCTCGAGCACATTCCCTGGAAATAGAGATAGAGCTGTGAGACGATTGCAACATGATTTTTTCATATTAATTAGTCTGCGACTTAATTTTGATCGGATTCCTTTCATTATAATCTTCTCTAGCTAATTGAATTTCCGAAAAATGTTTACGATAAAAATGGTACTGTTGAAATGTGTGTCATTTTTAGTTAACATATTAATGTTAACACTAGACATTGTATCCAGTTGCTAAGATACAGAAAGACAACCATCTTTGGGAGGAGGATATCTTAATGAATAAAGTCAAGTAAAGAATATACAGGGTAAGGTAAAAGTCGCCTACCATAGGGATAATGCATTAAAAGTATAATTACACATGACACTTTTACTAATTATTTAATTGTTATATGTGCTATTCAAAATGTCATCCTTCTTTTTCAAAACAAATTTCAATTCTGTGCCTGCATAGTTCATTAAAATGTCAGAGGTTCCTCTTTCATTCATATTTTCCTCTTGCATTCATATTTAATTCTTTCTTTAAATTCATCAATGGTCGCCTTTGATAAACAACTGATTAAAAATGGTCTCACAGAAAAAAAAAATGTGTGTAAGGTCTGGCGACCTCGATAGCCACTCAACAGGACCTTTCAAAACAAATTAGACATTAAAGCATGATTAATTAACTTTTATGGTGCGCGACTTTTGCCTCACCATCTATATTAGGGGTAAAGAAATTTTATAGCATCATTAAAGGAATTGCTTGATAAGAAACGCAAGAAGATTGAAAAGACTCACGAAAAGTATATAGGTGTGTTGTTAAGAGTCTTCAAAGAAAGATCTGTTCTCCTATATCAGCAATATGGACTGATGCAGTTGAATCCTCGGCCTTTCTACAGAGGCCCAAGGTAGTTAGCTACTGTATATTTCGAATCGAAACCTTTATTCAATTTTTGAACCTAGAATTTTTCCATTCCGTTGTTTCTGTGAAGGGGAGATAACTCGATTTAGTTAATCCATCCTTGCGACGTGGCCTCTACTGATACTGAACCAGAGAAGATAAATTTTACTGTTTGAGCCAGGGATTGAACTCACGATCCCCTTGTACCTGTACACATTAAAAAAAAGAAAAAAAGAAAGAAACGAACAAACAAAAAACCCCGCCTATATCTCTCTTCTCATTGGTGAATAAAATGTTGATAAGAATTATTATACTCTTGACTACAGAAAACGTAATGTGAACAGTCGGCTACAGTAGATTGAAGAAAAGGGTTTGGATAGAAATGTTAAGAATGTTACTAAATATCAAGAACCTCTTCAAGAAGGCCGGAATGTCCAAGTTGAAATATTATAACTGCAATTGTACAGTAACAAGTTGACAGTTTTAATGAAACTTTGGTCTGAAATTTTCACTGTATACTATTTGATGTATGTGATTAATATCCACCATTGAATTAAGTACATTGACAAGTAATAAAGTGTTATGTTGAAAAATAAGTGTTGTGCAAAATAAATATTTTTTTTATTACTGTTAATTATAACGGTGTGATTAACTGTTTCCTTATAAGGAAACAATCGAAATTCATACAAATAGTTTTTTAGAAAACAGGTTTCTTAAGTCCAGTACCTGTTATCGCTCTTTCTAGTACTGACGGTGGTTTCCTTACTACGCTTTTTATGAAAATCTTCAAGTGATGCCGTTTCTATTATTTGGTAAAATTCTTTTAATGCGATTTCTTAGCATTATCGTCATCGCCATTCCCTTTATATTCCATTGGTGAGGAGTAAGTTCCATTCAAAGATCTTCTCATTAACCCTTGCAATGTGGATCGGACTCCCGAGAGGATATTTCCTTGATCACTACAATCTTAAACTCTTCAAGTCGAGGGTCAACCGTTATATATACCACATACGTTCATAACATACAACCCATCGTTCATTCCCTTACATTATCCTTTTTTTAGCAACTTCCTAACATGTGTGGCGCTTAGGCTTTGCATTGGGTGAAAAATAGTTTTAAAAAATACGAACTTCCGTGAAGGTTACCCAGATTTGTTTTACAGGTTTAACCAGGTCGAGAGACAACTGAAGAAAGCTAGAGGGCACAATGGTTTGGTTTATTTTGTTTTATGGTTTATCAACCTCAATAGGTTATTTAATGCCGACAATTTTTATTTCTGGTAATATTGTTTAAAAAAAAAAAAAATGTATAGCTGTAATATTTTTTGTTTTCAAAAATGTATTGCTGGTGATAGAGTATTGCTGGTAATATTTTTTTTACAAAAAAGTATTTCTGGTCTTAAAACCTATTTACATTTTCATAGTGTTTTAACCCCAGTTTAGAGGTTAACTATGTTTCCAAAGCCTGGACCCTAACAGGTGCTACCATCCCAAGTTAGAGTGAACCTGGGAACACCAGCAATTAAGAGGTAGTTTCACGCTCCTCAAAACCTCCTGATCAGAGGCTTGCTTTTGGACGTAGTTTATAGTTTTACCCAGGACGCGGATGTATTTTATCGTCATACCCAGACAACACAATGGCCGAAAAGTTTTTTTGTTTTCATTTCACCACAAACAAGGTAATAAAGCCGCTGAGACACAAGGGGGAGGTACAGAGTGTGAAAGAATATGAGGAAAAGAAAAGCATTATTAAGGAGAGGGGACAATAAAAATAACAGGAATGAAGAAAACAGAAGATAACGATTGACATTGTATTTAATGATTTGAAATCTATGATGACTGGAAAGAAAAAGAGTTCCACAAGCGAGAATTTCGAGAGAAGAAACTGTTAGCATAGAACTTACATGTAGCCATTAAAAAACGTTGAGATAATAACAACAGATACGAGGACATTAGTATGGGTGTAAATAATGATAATTCCTCATTTCAGAAATCCTCTTAGATACGCATCAGACTTAAAATAAAGACAATTAATTTAGACTCAATATAAGTTATAACTACTCTAATTTCAAAGTTTTTCCGTTTACATCGTATTTTCTTCACTTTATTCATTCAATTTCTTTGGCTGCCAGTGTAAAGCAAGAATTTTCCCGGTTCCAAAATTGGTCAGAATATGTCCTGAAACAACTAATCGACCGGCTGTCCTAATAATTTTCCTACCTCACTCTTTGTAGCTATCCGGAGAAAAGTCAGGAAGAGGTGTAAATTGAGCGTGTAATTACATTTTGTTCCCACCTATTCGGGTTATCGATTACTACAGGCGCATGTGCCAATTGGTGTTGAGAAAAAGTTGATGGTCGGTGACAAGGTCGGAGCCTTGGGATAAAGTGGCGTGGCAGAAGAAGCTCTATCAATAGCCTACGAATTTTTGGCCAACCTCCAATCAGACTGGGTGTTTTTCTCCTCTCATGTTCCTTCTTAAATATCTTTTTCGTTTACTATATATTCTTCCATTTCTCTGTCCCCTTTTCTCTCTCCCTTTCTTCTCTTATGAATCATATCTAACATCGTTTACTTGCTCCCGGGAGAATGTTAGAATGTCTAACAATGTTCAAATAAGGGAGAGTTAAGGTTGGGAGAGCACAGCATAGCATCAAATTTAACCCGAGAAAATTGAAGTTGTAATCACCAAATATATAACGTCTAAAAAGATTTGACATTATAGAATAATTGTCTTCCAAGTCTGTTTCTCTCCGGCTAATATGAAGCAGTTCTTTTGAGGAAAGACCAACAAAGCTACATTTTTTAAAAAGCATAATGAGCTTTTCTTTTCACAAAGCACATCTTTCTCTCAAAGTTATTAACATTGAATTAATCAAAGGTGGGCTGATATTCTTAATTATCAGATTCTAACATACAAATTTAAACCCAGTACTAGATTGGCAGTTAGGTCTCATAATTTCACCGCTGGAATTGCCAATTCTAGTCATAAATTTTATGCAAATACTTTTTTCTTCCGTACTTCTCGATTATGGAACGCTTCTTGTTTTCTTGTCAATTACGATCTTTAAAAATGTAAACGCAGTATCAGTCATTATCTTATATCTCTTTGAAGTCTGTTCTTTTATTGTCCTTTCTATATCTTTCATTTTCAGTAACCTCTTGCATCTGAGTGGCTTTATCGCCTTGCTTGGGGTGAAATGATTTTAAAAAAGATATAATATTATTTTACTAAACCGGAAAAATTTAAATTTAAATTAATGTAAACTAAAATTAGTAGTCAATAAATAGTAGTTAATAAATCAAAAACTAACTCACTCGTACCCTGTACACAACTCTGTGTAGTATAGGGACACAGAATGATGAAGCTAGGCGTTGTTGTTGTTTCCACAGTAAGTTGGGTTTAAGGGATGAAACTGCTAGCCCCATGCCAACCTGTTTTGAATTCAGAATTGTCCTTCATGTGTACTGATTGCCAAATAAGGATAAAGATCCTAGTTTATACTATTATGCTGGCGCAAAAATAATGAAGTAATAATGTCGTTTTTTGATCTTAAAAAATACGTCAAAAAACGACATTATTACGTCATTATTTTTGCGCCAACCTAATACTATTTACCACACTGAACTAATTTAACTTTATATATATATATATATATATATATATATATATATATATATATATATATATATATATATAGAACGCAAATTTTTCTTTCATAAGATTTATCGATACAATCAGACCGGTAGACGAAAATAAATAAATATACAGTTTAATAAACAAACGGAGCGTCTACTTATATACGAGTACACACTATAAATAATGTTTAAAACGATAAAAATCTATTAAATTAATAAGAAATCCATTATAAAATACTCTTTGCTTATATTTCGGTACGAAACTGTAGAATTGTGTAACATTTCGGGAGACTTATGACGAGGGAAGTTTCGCTTAAGAGCTTTAATTTGGCCTTACCTGACCGGAGAGCCGTGTTCGAATTCCAGTCGAGTTTGTTATATTCACTTACGCACAAATACCCTTGGGAAAGGTATGAATAACAGGATAGACTGGGTTCTTTAGTCCTGATTGGCAACCAGCCTACCAAAAAAAGAAATGGTAACCTACTGCGGAAAAAATCTGCCTTGTCAGTCATGTATCGAAGATACATTATCGCCCAAGCGTGTATCATGTATGGCACTTAACTGATAGCCAGTAGAGTGCTTTCTGTACAATAAACTTTTAGCGATGATTCTCCATCCTGGAAACATGCCCAGCCCAGCGCAGCAGGGACTTCAGCAGCATGACTTCAATGCTGGTGATCTTCGCCTTTTCAAGAACTTCAGTATTGGAGACGAAGTCATTCCAGTCTATGTTAAGGATCGTTCGGAGGCAGCAATGGTTGAACCGTTCGAGGTGTCGGTAGGTGACCCATGACTGAGCTGTATAGGAGAGCGAGGACGATAGCTCTATACACCCTGATCTTAGTGACCTTCTTGTAGGTAAAGTACAGTGTGCGCTGAACTGGCCCTACTCTTTACACCCGGGATTCGATCTGTCATTGTCTAGCAAGCTGTCACGATGAAAGTGAAGTCCCCGGGTCGTAGGTTTTACGGAGTATCCTTCTCTTAGAAAATGGCTAGGGAAAAATAAAAAAAGCCTGTGGATTCCAAGACTCCCAAGATGATTGTGCTAGATGGCTATTGAGCAAAAAGTTTCCTCTGTCCTTTTGACAGGGTTTTTATTTAATCCTGCAGGGTTCCTAGCCAACTTTCTCACAGAAAAAAAATATGTATGGGTACCAGTTGAGCCGCCGATAATCCATGAAACAGGTAGTACTAGGATATATATTTATATATATATATATATATATATATATATATATATATATATATATATATATATATATATATATATATATATATATATATATATATATTCATATACATATATATATATATATATATATATATATATATATATATATATATATATATATATATATATATTCAGTCAGGTCGCTTCTAGCGCTACTGGTAGTATGTATCCCAGTACTATATATATATATATATATATATATATATATATATATATATATATATATATATATATATATTCAGTCAGGTCGATTCTAAGCGCTACTGGTAGTATGTATCCCTGTACTATATATATATATATATATATATATATATATATATATATATATATATATTCAGTCAGGTCGATTCTAAGCGCTACTGGTAGTATGTATCCCTGTACTATATATATATATATATATATATATATATATAAACATATAAACAATCAACAATCCTTCATTGCTACAAATTACCATAAAAATAATTTTATAAATCCTCCACAATTTCGGTTCCTAAACCCAACAAAAAACAACTTGAGCAAAATAAACAAAAATATACTATAAAGTGAATGGTCATAAGCACGCAATGCTCTGTGGGTGTTAATCAATGGCTCAGCACAAAAGAAGCCATCAATTGGTACAAGCATTTAAAAAATAAGAACCATTGTGTAACTTTATTGTGTGCTGTATTGAAGAATTATCCTTCTCTATAACGGAATATATATAACGGCATCGATCGAGTTGGGCAAAGAGTATTGTATTAGTAACATGGAGATCTGTATTATGAAAGAGATGCAGTGGCCGATCTTGTTCCATGATAGCGATCTTTTGTTTAATAAAAATAACAACAAATTTAACGTGGCTATGGGAGTGTTCGATTCAACAAAGGCATGTGCGCTAGAGGGCATTTATATACTCTGGGGGTTCAGATATTTGACTGATCTTTAGGACGTGGGATTAAACCAAGATAATGGTTTGATGGCCGTGCCTAGTAAAATACTTAGGTCAAAAAAATAATAAAAAAAGCTATATAAATTCTTTAAGGACTACGGATTGAGAATTAATGATAAAATTATATTCAGTTTGAGTAATGAATGACTTGAGAATTTAAATAATTTACCCAATACTTTTTCCTCATAATGTTCTAAATCCTAACTGTTCTTAACACTAGGATGGCCAGCTCCTTTGACATCTTTATTTACATTACGCCGTGAAGCAGCCATCTTTAATATATTCAATATCAAGTCAGGAATAACAAGTCTGAAAAGAAAATCACGAATATTAGTATACCTCATACTGAAAGAAAGTGATTATATATATATATATATATATATATATATATATAATATATATAATATATATATAGTTTATATGTGTGTGTGTATAGATAGATAGATAAATAGAAAGATAGGGGCCATAAACATAAGTATTATTGCTCGTGAGAAAATTTTCAATGCATTTACCCTATAAATAGACTAGGTGTCAAAAACGACACCTCGGCCATGCAAGGTAAAACCTCAAATATCAGCTATTCCGCTGAATATTTTTTAAAGAATTAATTCTGTTAAACATCTTTGCTAAAATTCAATAATTGTCCATAAGCCTCATCATCGAACCAAAACTAGTTATTCCATAGTAATTTGTTGAAAATTTGAAGGTGTTGAAAACGACACTTCGGCCATCCTAGTGTTAATGTGTTTTCGACATAAAACACAAAGTAAAAGATTACACTACCTAATTTTGAACGCTCAAACGTTCAAGCTTATTTTTATTTTTTCGTGAAAAAGTATAGAGGTATTTTTAATTTGGTGGGGGTGGGGGGGTTCTGAATTGCGAATATGGACAGGTATGTTGTAAATGTTTAGAAATCCTCAACTGTACAACGAAAAGATGTCTTAATGAAAACACACTGCCGATATATATATATATATATATATATATATATATATATATATATATATATATATATATATATATATATATATCGTTGACCGTTTTAGGAAATACACCTGTTTTAGGAATTTACCGAATCATTTTTGTCGCCAATATGCTTTTTCAAAACAGAGTTTTGATTTGTTTTACTCTTTCTCTTCCAAATACAATTACTTGCATTTCATTCGGAATTACGTTACATGAAAATATCAGTATTTCAGATTTCACTCACGGGTATGTTCTTAAATAGCCTCGTCACATCGAGACTTTCATATAGATGACATGCATGGCGCCAACCTCGTTTATACATATTTAAACTGCAAGTCGTATACAACCGCTTCCTCCGATCGCTGTTTAAAAGTGGCTTCCAATGATCCCTGTTGGTCTTAGTGAGGTCCAACCTTTTTTAAACCTCGTTAGCTGGCGTTGTAGAATCACAAAGAACAGTAGCAAATATCAGAAAGCACATTACTTGACTTTCAACAAAAAAATAGCTAAAATTAATATAATATATAACTCGAAGAAAAAATTATGGCATAATTAAGTAGATAAAGGCGTTCGTTAGATCCAGTGTCAGGACCCAAAGAGTTGTGGGTTCAATACCTTGTTAAGGCAGTAGAGAACTTGGAGAGGTGAATTAAGAGGTGATAATTGATAACTGTCATCCATTAAACATGGCACGTGGAACTAGAACAGTCTACCCCAGTGAGCGAAATAAAGGGTTCAGTTCGACATTCCAACCACCTGAAGAAGGCCAGAGCGTACAACGATCGAAACGTTGTGATAAATATGGCAACAAAGATGAGGACAATAGTCTGAATGATGTAAATAGTGTACATAATACATCATCTCAGAAATATAGACACATAATCAAGATGTTAACAATTCTACACTATTAAAAAAAAAAAAAACCAAACCCCCAAAAAACAAACAAAACAAAAACAAACCATTGATGCTGGAAAGAGAAAATAACAGCTACTGAACGAGAAACATATTTTCCTGAAAAAAATTTTAAGAGAAAATTTTTATAAATTTTAAACAAATTTAATACTGGCTGCTCGGTCAATAAATTCCGAATGTTTCCTTATAAGGAAACAACTGATATTACCATTACCATACGCACAAGTATCAGACTATATTAAACATAGGATTATTTGAATATTTAATGAATTTAGTGACTGGAATTAGAATTTCAAATCTTAATCACATGCTTGTGTATCAGAAGTGATTCTTTTTTATATTAGAGTCCACGCAATACAAGTCCCAAGAGCCACTGAAGGTAGAGGGTTACTAAATATATTTGTTTGGAGGGCAATGGAGGTAAGAGGCATATTATGATGATATGTAATATAGATCATGGATGACCCTATACTTGAATTGGTTAAGATTGTAGGTATTGGGAAAGCATAAACTCGGGAGTCTTTCCCACAAAGTTAAAGTTCTAGAAATGAAGCTGTTTGTGTGGAACTTCCTTCTTGCCAATGCAATATGAAGTGAATGATGATGTGTGCATCACATGGCGAATCCGTGGAATGTTCTTCGGCCGAGCATCTGCCACGAAAATATCTGAATAAGAATACAGCAGATCTTTCTGAAATAAAAACAGATGATGCCATAAATTGAACCTTTTTTGTCCTGTAACGGCCCGACTGAAAAATTTTATAAATTTCGAATGATAGTTACATTATTATTATTGTTGTTGTTACTGCTGCTGTGTTTTGCCTTTCCGTTGTGTAGTAAGACTTAGCGCTTGCTCTGTCACGATCCGAATGAAGCGAAAATAATGACATAATCAAGATTTGAAGCCTTCTTGTCGTTAGCGCTTGTCCCGTAACGGCCCGACTGAAGAGAAAATATTGACATAACCAAGGTGTTAATAGTCTGCATCACTTCATATAAAAAGTTAGGAAAGAAATCCCCATTAATACTGGAAAGATCGATAACAGCTACTGGATATAAGAAACTTGTTTCACTGAAAAATGTTTTAAACAATACTTGCTGCTTGATCAAAGAATACCAAATGTGTCCTTATAGGGAAACGGCTAATATTACCATTACTATTAATTACTAAATATATGACTGTTTCGGGCTCCCAGATGCTCTAAGCTTGAATGTACCGGTAGGGTATTATACAATGGCTTGGAATGTGAAACAATAGAGCCGGGATTGAATTCCAGTCGGGTTTGTTACAGATGATCCACTGGATTTGAAAGTTTCTTGTCATTACCGCTTGCCCTGTAACGGTCCACCTGAAGAAAAATTAACGACATAATCAAGATTTTAAAACTCCACACTACTTCAAATATAAGGTAAGTAAGGAACCCTCCACCATTAGTACTGGAAAGAGCAATAACAGTTATTGGACTTGAGAAACATGTTTTCCTAAAAAAATTGTTTTAAAAGCAATATTTTATAAATTCCAACCAAAAGTAGTACTGGCTGCTCCATCAATGAATGCCGAATGTTTCCTGATAAGGAAACGATTAATATCACCGTTACCATTACAATATGCACATGTATCAGGCTCTACTGAGCAAAATAGTATCGATATAAGTCAATAAAATATATATAAACTTTCAATAAGAAATTTATATTGAAAAATGAGCTAAATGGTTTTAAAACAGAACAGAATCTTTCGATGTTCGATGTCTGTCGTGATAAAAAAAGTCAGGTTAAAGAGTTTGTTACTAAACAAAAGGCAAGTCGCAAAAATTATTCCTGAAATAAATACGATTCCAAAAGGAGAAAAGAGTGAAAAGAAAATGAAGTTAAGCAAAAACACGTTTTGATATAAAATGCTTAGGGACTTGCTTAGTGCTAACAAACGATTACGGCACTCGAGCACTTTTTCACCGACTGTTCAGCTTCTGTCTTAGATCTCAGTTCGATTCCCGTTTGCATCGGTCTAAAAAAATGAAAAAAGCTAGGAAAGGAACAGTGTACTTTCAACAAAGTAACGGAAGGTGAAATATCGCCATAGCGAGAAAAGAAATTACAAATCCTTTTTTGTATACACTAATTTCCTTATCCATTGATACACCTGGCATGGGCTGTTGGGTACGTAACTGACACGTGGGGTATCTTAGCTGCTACTTCTGTCATGACAGACTAACGGACCAGATATTCCATATAACACTGCCTGCACCTCTGCCTATATTTGATTGTGACTGTTATTTTCACAACTTTCTCTGCATCTTCGCGACCCCTCTACTGTCACTCTTCATCTCGACGGATGGTTTGAGATTAACCTATTATAGACGGTTGCCTAACAATGTAAGTGCTTCATTGGAGATTCCTAACTTTTACTATGTGGGTGTCCTAAGTCAATCCAGCTGAGACACATTGTGGCACATTAGGAGGTGTGAGCAGATGCGTATCTCCCAGCGAATCAAGGCAAAAATAAAAATAAAAAAAATAAATAAAAAACAAAAGAAAACAAAATAAAAACAAGATTTAAAATGCCGATTTTGAAGGCAAGGCAACGTTAACTTCTTTGAAGATAAGTGCAATCTAACATTTCTAGGCGTCCTGGGTAAGACGGTAAACTACATCCAACAGTAAGGCCGCTGATCAGGAGGTTTTGATGAGCGTGGAACCACCTTTTAATTGCTGTGTTCCCAGGTTCACTCTGACCCAGGGTGGTAGAACCTCTTAGGGTCTCAGCTATGGGAAAATAGTTAACCCCCAAACTGGGGTCAAAACACTATGAAAGTGTAAAAATAGGTTTTAATACCAGAAATACTTTTTTGTAAAAAATTATTATCAGCAATATATTTTTGAAATAAAAATATTTCAACAATAAATATCTTGTAGACATTAAATAACCCATTGAGGTTGATATGCCTTAAAACAAACCAAACCAAATATTTCTAGTCCGAACATATCCCATTCAACATCGTGTTGAACTAGATTGGTTTGTTTTACGGTATATCAATCTTAATGGGTTATTTAAAATCGAAAAAGATTTTTATTACTGGTAGTATTTTTTTCTTCAAAAATATATTGCTAGTAATATATTTTTTCAAAAATGTATCGCTGGTAATAATGTATTGCTTGTAAATAATTTTTTACTTCAAAAATTCATTACTGGTAATAATTTTGTACAAAAAAGTATTACTGGTATTAAAACATATTTTTACGCTTTCATGACGCTATTTTGGGGTTAACTATTTGCCCATAGCTGGGACCCTAACAAGTGCTACAACCCCAGGTCAGAGGTCAGAATTAAGAGGTGGTTCTTGGCTCCTCAAAACCTCCTGATCAAAGGCCTTGCTGTCGCATGTAATTTATCGTCTTATCCAAGACGCAGATGTAGTTTATCATCATACACAGGACGGGTGTTGAACTAGACTCATTTTAGTAAATATTCATACGTGATCACTCGATTCTTTAGTTTTCGTATTGAGGTGTGATGAAGTCATATGGGGTAGATAATTGAGCAACATTTTACTGCGGCCATTCGCCATTTCAAACGAAAACAATTATTTTTCAATCAGTAATTATCTCGTGCATAAGATATTCAAAACTGATTTTGCTTTTCCCCCTGCAGATCAAAGTTTAACTTTTGATTGACTTAAGTGAATTATTAATCATCACTAAATATTGATTAAAGTGATAGCATTTATCTCATTGCGCAGCCATCAGAATTTACAATAATACTGTTTTTGAACTCCGACCATTTTTTTATGTTCGCATACGGACGACATTTTTTGCCAGGAGATGAGGATCACCATTTCGTTATTTTTGGCCTTTGACACAATGAAGGCGACGACTTACATAAGTGTTCTTTTCACTTCAAACGCTGACAGCTTAAGAATGTTTGTCATAGGCAAGAGCGTAAATCTGTCTCTCAGTTACAAGAGTGTTTTTGTTACTGGGTCGAAGTTCATTCGATCAATATGAAAAAAAAAATGGTATTAATTGCCAATGTAATAAAGAATGTCATCAAACCTGGTTAAAACAATTTTTTTGAAATTTCATTTTATAATGTAGATTTTCTGAAAAGCACAGTACATAGAAGAAGTAATAATGATTGTCCGCCGTTTCCTTTTCTTTAGTATGTGTGAATCCATATGTCTGTTCTTCAGAAGGTCAGCAGAGTCGTTTTTTTGTCTTTCTCCTCGATTGGTTGCAATACCAATACTAAAACTCTCAATCTAAAATACTATTTTACCAGTAGTCCAAAGAATGTGAATTTATGATCTTCCCAATAGTATTAGTTGAAAGTGAATATAAAACTTCGGCCGGAATTTGAACTCGACTCGTCGATTGCAATTTCCGTGCTGAAACTTTGCCATCTGCGAATCACTTCTACGAACAATCGTCATTCCAAATCTATGAGGTGTACAAGAAACATAATAAGCTTAGATTCCTGAAGAAATATATAAACATGTCATAATTAAAAATCACCTTTTCACTCTAGAAACTACTGGACAAGTCGTTAGAATGTTAGCATTCCTACCAGGAGTCCCGAGTTCGTATCTTACTAGAGTCGACTTGTCATTATATAACTTCTTGATAATACTGAACTGAAGAAATGATTCCAGCGTGTATTACTCTTGGGAAGTGTCTGAAAACTATACCATAGATTGATCCAAAGAAATTGGATAGATGGGACTCTTCGGAAACCGTCGAGAGTTGTGCCAGCACGAAGTCACAAGTCATTGTGATCGAGGGTTTGAACGCACTGACAGTCTTCAAACTGTTGATCACGTCGGATTATGTTTTTTCTTCTAGAAAATGTTTTATTATTGTCTGCTCAGCATAGTTGTAGTATAAATTAAATTCTTAATAAATTTCGCTATGTGGGTATCGAACAAACACAAATGTATCTGAGGAGGCATCAATATATTGTTGAAGCGAAAAATTAAAACCACCATCATCTGTCAACATTCAGCATGATAGCGATCATGTTTTTTTTCACGTCTACCTATTCCTTTGTTACTCTTAAAAATGTTTGCATTTTACTATCCCTTCCGCTCCCTGACATTAATGTACACAAGCAGGTGACCCTGGCAGCCTTCTTCATTAATCTAACAATATAATCAAATTGTTTGATAACACATTTTCGTAGGAAAATGTTAACAGAAAAAATCTCTCATAAACATGGTGCTCATATGTTTCGAATTACTGTTTCCCTACGCCGTCTGACCTCTAAACGGTATATTCGACGTTTGACATTTTGAGTTGTTAACTTGATTTCATGAATCAGGCGGTAGACATTTGATTTCGGCAACAGTCTTATAGGATTTGACGGTAATGTGATTTTGTTGTTGGATTCTTTGCAGCTTCAGTTGGGTGTAAAGCTAAGTTAAAGTCTTTCTTCTTGAACGACTATTTTATTACAGAATGACTTCGACTTGGATCAAGTTTCTCTTCAAAATATCGATAGATATTTTTCTTTTTAAAATTGTTATTAATGCCCGTTTTTCCACGTAAAACATTCTCAAACGATTTGACATATTCAGAAACAAACAATTTATATCGCGATAATTTTTACATCTTGAATTTGTTATGGTTTTAAATTTTTTAGGTTGAGATTGTTGAAAATAACTTTTCCCATTTTTTTTATTTTAGATTTTATGAGCATTTTGCATGAAAGAATTTCTATACGTATATTGAAAAATTATTTAAACCATTCCCGTTTGTATTGATTTCAGAATGGAATAATTAAAATTACCTTCTTCTGTCAGCATTCAGGATGATGGCGATCATGGCTCTCCACATCATCCAATCCTTTGTAGCTCTTAAAAACGTCTGCTTTTATTATCCTTCCCACAATCTGACATTCATGCACACAACCTCGTTACGTAGGTTACTCGGTGTTTCCCACTCCATATCGTTCCTTCAATATGTATTTTGAGTATCACATTCTCCAAAGCCTCTTTTCCGATTATTGCTCTAAAAAATGTCAACTGTTTCTAATGAATCTAATTTAATCATAAAAAATATACTATGAATCAGATAAAAATAGAAGGGTGATAAAGCAAAACGTGTGTATTTGTGTGTACGCATCTGAATCGGAGTACGTATGTTTTCATATCTGCATTTTTATTTTATTAATAAATAAAACAAGCATAACTGATTGGCTAGTTTAGTTTTATTAACTGGTAACTTTATGAACAAACTTTTGTGAAAAAGAAGAATGTGTGGCGGAGGCATGCAAGCATTATTTGCCAAGAGACTTGTCATTCGAAATTAATCCGAAAGTTGGTTCCTTGTGTCGCGCCAGAAGGTTTTTCTCGCCTGATTCCATCCTTCAAACTTACAAATCAACCATTCGTCCTTGCATTGAATACTGCTGCCATATATAGTCTGGTTTCCCTGCTGTTCATCTCGAGGCCCTCGACAAAATCCAGTAACAGGTCCTGATCTAGCGCCTCGACTACAGTCACTTTCTCACCGACGTGCCCTAGCTTCTCTCTGTCTTTTCTACAAATATTTTCATGGCAACTGCTCTGACGAGCTACTTTCACTGGTACCCCAACTGCATGAATTTAAACGTGCTACTAGGTTGGCATTTCGGTCCCATACTTTAAGTGTCGAAACAGTTAAATGTAACTGCCTCTTCTACTCCAACAGCTTCTTATCTCGCACTTTTTGCTTTGATCTTGATCCCCCTCCTTCTTTTTATCCTTTCCTCAAACACACCATTTTACCCTTATTCTCACTCTCTGTAATCCTTTATGTGCTAGTGACACTCCCGCCTTGCTTGGAGTGATATGCATAAAAAAATGTCTACTGGAATTCTAAAATTTCATAGCAAGACTATATTGATAATAAAATAGTCTCTGCGCTTGAAATATGGTTAAGACTATCCAACGGGATATTAATTTTCCACTCTCCAACCTCTTTCCTCGCAGACGCAAATTTGAAACTTATCGCTATTCTATCGCTATTTCAATGGCAAGAGTTCTGATGAACTCCATTATTTACTTCCACAAATTCAGACTTTTAGAGCTAGGACACGCCTTGCTACATCCACGGTGTTGAATCGCATTCATTTCCCCAGTATTCCAATTTTAAGGTGAACTGCTACTGTGTGGATTTTGTGACTCAAATGAACACTCGTTGCCACTTTTGTGATGTCAACGAATACTCGTTGTTACTTTTGTAATGCTCGTTGTAGTAGAGACTTTGTAATCGCAGATACCACTATAGTACACCGTTGAACAATACTGGTGTCAGACGCCAACGAATACCAGTCGCACTAAATAGTACTTGCTCGATAATTCTTGCTCGAACAGTAATCCGTATACTGATCCGAATAGAGAAATAGTATAGTGGATAGAGTATAGAATAGCGGTCCGTATAGTAACAGAAATAGATTAGAAATGGTGATCTGTATTGTATAGAGGATAGACTAGAAATAGCGATCGTTAGTCGTCACGATACTTTCTACTTAAGCGTATCCTCTATGATCACGTGATCCACTTAATTCAATAATGGGATCATCTGTGTTTACTCACTGGCGATCTATGTTCAAACTCATGTGTCGACAGCGACACTTTATTCCTATATAACAGTGGAACAGACTCCCACGTGGATGTTTCCCTGAACAGTTAAATGTTAATCTCTTCATTTCAAGCGTCAATCATTATCTATCCTCGTCATGTTCACAATCTTCACATTTTACCACGTCTTTCATTCATATAACCCGCTTCATTAATCATAAGGATCCTCACAGTAAATTTGAACGGCTTTCTAACTTTGATTTGAGTGAACTTTATTATGATCTGGTGATCCGGCTATCTATTTCGAGCTCTTTGATAAAATCCAATGAAGAATCAGCAATATTATCGCTCTTGGTCCGGTGCCTTGGCTTCAGTCACTTTCCCACCACCCTAAGGTGGCACCCTGTGACTTTTCTATAAATACTTTCACGGTAATTGTTCGGATGAGGTCTTCGTTATTGTACTTCAGTCCGTTAGGCGCCATGTCATTCATATATCTTTCGATACATGACTGACGAGGCAGATTTTTCCCTACAATAGGTTGCCATTTCTTTCTGCGGTAGACCAGTTGCCATCCAAAGCTATAGTACCCAGTCTGTCCTACTATTAAATTGGGGGTGGGGAGAAGAAGAGGATTCATACATTTCCCAATGGTATTAGCACGTCAGTGAATGCAATGGATTCCCCTGGAATTCGAACTCGGTCCTCCGATTCCCCAATCCAAGCAATTACCCCACCGTACCTCTTTATGGTACTTAGACTTTTAAAATTTAAGCGCAGTAATAGGCGTCGACGTCTCATCAATTTGCAGTCGAGCTGTTTATCCCTAAGTACTATGCTAATTTTTTCTCTTCTCGCTTGTGGAATATCCTTCCGCCTCCATGTTTTCCTGTCAACTTTAATCCGAAAAAAATTCAATGCAATGTCAATCATTATCTACTGTCCTCCAGATTACTCTTTCCTCTTCCCGCTCATCATTTATGTTTTTGTTTCTAATTCTTTCACAACTTGTAACCTCTTGTGTCTTAGTTACTTTACTTCCTTGCATAGGATGATACCGATTAAAAAAACATCCGATAAAGCACAATGGGCAGCTGCTCTTGAAAATGACCCCCAACCAGTTATTTACAGGGGCAAGGAATGGTTTGTAAATTTTAACGCGTTCGAAACGGAAACGCAAACGCAATTATTAATCACCATAAAGAGCGCAGTACTAGACTGGCATTGACTTCGCATCGGTTTACAGTTGAATTGGTTAGATGTAACCGTAAATTCTATGGTAACAGTTTCGTTTCTCGCACTTCTCGCTTGTGGAAGTCCGTTTCGGCTCCATGCTTTCCAGCCAACTTTCATCTTCAAAAATGTAAATGCAATATAAATCGCTATCTACTGTCCTCTTGATTACTCATTTTGTTCCCGCTCATTAGTAATGTTTCTGTTTCTTCCACATCCAGTAACCCCTTGTGACTTAGTGGCTTTACTGCCTTGCTTCAGGTGAAATCTATTTCATATATATATATATATATATATATATATATATATATATATATATATAGTCATTCCCAGAGAGATTGTTTTGCAGCTCATCAGTGTGGCTAGACATCCGATCGCTTCAGGCCGGGACCGAAACCCGACCGATTTGGTATCAGTCGGAGATTCTCACCCTAGGCCATCGAGAGACGGAGATTCTCACCCTAGGCCATCGAGAGAAAGGCGAATTTTTGCATATTCATTTTTTCATAAACACACTAATCACTCAGGGAATTCAATCCTTGCTAGAAAGAGTTTATATATATATATATATATATATATATATATATATATATATATATATATATATATATATATATATATATATATATATAAAACTTGTGTTTACTTGTTTTCTATCACTGACTACAGTTGACAAAAAATAACTTGTGGTCGACGTCTCAACAAACTTAGCACATAAAAGTGGGCTGGCAGACCGATATATTTACACACATCAGATGTGAGCAGAGATAGATAGACGACACAGAAAAAGGTATTGTAAGTCGCCAACAAAGTGCGCATTGCTTATTTGAAATAGGATTATAAGATTTTCTGACATTGATGTGAGCTAAAAATAAAAAAAAAATAAATAAAACAGACACACAAAACAATAAAATGTATAAATCATTATATAAAAAAAATCTTTCTTGGGACATTAAATCGGGGTTTTTCGGGTCTGAAGCGAACTGATGTCTGTTGAATGATGCTAAGGTGGTCACAAAATTTTATCTTGTAATAAAACGATAGAATAAAAATAAAAAGCTTTTCCTTAAATAACGATAACGGAAAGTGAAAAAGAAGTTGGGAAAACTCCATAGACAGTTTCTAGAAATTCAGAAAAAAAAACTTTAAAAGTAACCTTAGATTTATCAACCATAAATGTCAAAAAAAGTTCTGGACTTAATATCTGAACGAATTTCTGTGGTCGGCATAACATTTGATTGGCAGTCCAGTGTAAGTGAGAAGTGTATTAAACTGGAGACCTACACGTAAATAAAGCGGCTGTAATTTGAACGCTCCTCGTCTGGTGATAAAAGAAAGATGAGTTTAACGCTTGTTCAAAAAAAAAAAAAAAAAAAATGAAACTTAAAAAACCCTTCGCAATTAAAAGCATAAAATACACATGGACATATTAGACGCACAGTCATTAAACGCACAACCATTTCAGAAGAGTGTATTCAGGAAAAAAAAAAGAAAAAAGTTTTTTAATATATTTAAACATCTAACGCTTACAGGAAGCAATAAGTATGTTCATTACTAAACACTACATAAACTACATCTGGTAGCAAGGCCTCTGATCGGGAGATTAGAATTTTTGAGGAGTGTGGAACCACCTCTTGATTGCTGTTGTTCCCATGTCTACCCTAACCCTGTTAGGTTCCCAGCTATTTGCAAATAAAGAACCACCAACAAAAACAAAACACTATAAACACATAAAAATACAATTTGCGGATTCTATGGCCTTGTGCCAGCCTGCCCTCGTGGCGTGGTGGGGGGGCTACTAAATATCAGCAGTAGTATAGATTGAACGCTGGTCAACTGACACACACTCCAAAGTCGTATAATACACTTCTGTTGTAGTTACTGTTCAATACACAGTTATCTGCAACCTCTTGTTTTGTTATTTCTTAACCATAAACTTGGTTACAACAATATATATATATATATATATATATATATATATATATATATAGGTAACTATACTCGTTTTGAAAAACCTTCGAATTTTTGATTTGCCAATAATCAAATCAATCTCGAAGGAAAAATGTTTTTAAAAAAGAAAGAGCCAGGAACATGAAAGTCTGTCGAAAAAAATCGCACAGACACAGTTTTAAAGCCTAAAGAAAAAACCCCGACACGAGTAAAAAAAAAACTAACTAAAAAGAGCTCAATACAACCGTAGAGCAGACCTAGATAAACCTAGTGAGCCAGACAAACCTACCGAGGTTTCACCTAAGCGTTGCGTCAGGGAAAGCTGACGACCCTCTTTCCCTAAGCTTTCACCTAAGCTTTCCCTGACGATCCGCTTAGGTGAAACCTGAGTAGGTTTGTCTGGCTCACTAGGTTTATCTATCTATCTATCTATCTATCTATCTATCTATCTATCTATCTATCTATCTATCTTGAGACTGGGGAGGCTTCTGCAAGTTTTCTTACACACTCTTCCTTTTTAATTTATTTCCAGCATACTACTGGGTATAATTTGTGGAATGTCTCCCTTTATGACTCTTTCGCGGGCGGATGTATGTGTTGAAAGACGTGTGTGTCCTGAAATACTCAGAAAGATGATGGCAGACTCGGGATGGGAGTTCACGTAAAGCAATGTAGGAAACGAAAAGAACCAATATATATATATATATATATATATATATATATATATATACAAACAAACAAATGATAATGTATTAACAACAAAGGATTACATGTGACAAAGACAACAATATGCGTGACAAAAGAATGTGAAAGCTGATTATGTGTAGTAGGTGAATGTGTGCGTGTGTATGTATATATTGTTCCTGAGTTTCCCAAAAGGCAACACGATCTTCCGCGAGATATTTACATGTCGAATAAGCGGAAAAGTGACACTAAGTGACCACTGACGGGTAGGAGTTTGTCTGCACCAGCTTATTATTATTATCTTATTTTTATTTCCTTGGATTTCTGGTGTGTACTCATTTATTTCCGGGATCTTACCAGAGACCTAAGGTCAGAAATGCCATCATGACTTTATCCCTTGACCAATTTAAAAAAAGCAAAAAAAGAATCACACATATTTTACATCGATAAAGTTCTTTGTACGGTGTGGGCTGTACTCACGAGAACAATTTATTTGTATTTCTTTAAGTCATAGGCTCCAGGAATCCCTTCAATGAGTCTATTGGAAACTTTCCCACTCAATCCGAGGGTCCAACTACAAATGGAATTGTTGATGTCCTCATGTGCCACAGAGAATTTCGATTTCAAGGTCCTTGTTCTTGTACACACTGCAGTCTACAGGGAATGCCGTGTCAATAAGAAGGCACTTTTTGTTTGGCGATCTCTAATCACGATGTCTGGGCGATTAGCTTTGATTGTTCTGTCCGTGTGGATTGTGAAGTCCTATCTGCGTAATGGGGTCTAGGTGTGTTATTGCTTTCGAGACCTCGCATCTTTTATTAAAGACTGAAGAAACTAACGCGTGATTGCTTCGAAAGCTCTATTCTCTAACTGATTCCCTTTATTGTCACAGAGACCAATTTTCTAATTGGATAATGAAGAATTTGTCGCGCGTGATTAGTTCGTTTTTTTTTTTTTTAGTCTTTTTCTCGGATCAATTAACTGACTGAAACCTTAGAAAGGTATGTTGCGGGAGCATGCCGTTCGTGTTTAGGGTGGGAAAATACGTGTCGCCTGGTATACTTATTCCACAACAAAAATGTCGGACTTGGACTGTGAGTCTGGGTAATAAAGAACAAAATACTAACAAAATTATATATATATAAACAAATGATAAGTATGTATTAACAAACCAATGGTATACATAGAAAATAGAATATTGTTGCGTGTTAACAAAACAATGAACATGAATGAAGAAAACATTTAAACTAATGAATTGTTTGCGTGTGTGAAGTTGTGTAGAAGGAGTTCTAGAGAATATTAATAAAAAGTGAATAGAAAGGTGTGTGTGTGTGTGTGCGTACCCAGGTGTGGGCTGCATTTCTCCACGTGGTGATCTACATTTTACTGAACATGGGGGAAATAGGGAAAAGAGAGGATAACAGATAATGTCATTGCTTATTTATAGGCTTATGAGTGTCCCCTATCGACGTTTTTTTTAGCAAAGTAAGTGGATTAACTCCACAGGCCTTACGTATCTTCTTTCATATTTGATAGTGCGTCAGAAAAAATTCCCTGTTCATAGGCTGACTGTAGGCCCCGACTTACATATGTCAGATGCTAATTTTGTTAGTCGAAATGTAAATGGAATTAGAATCTCCAGATAAAATGCAAAGTTGTAACGTCGAAATATACTTACGAAAACAGTCACTTGATTAATACAATAATTAAAAGATAATAACCGATTTAGAGAACATACAGGTGCGAAAACGTGATAAAAATTAACAATTGGAAACAAATAATCGTTAAATGAACAAGACCAATCATTGCTTATAGCTTTTAAGACCGTTATCGTTTGTAATTTAATGTGTGAATAATTAAAAGTTTCGTAATTTTATTCACTTTACTTTCGTTTCGATAATTCAACAATCGGCTTTAGTGTTTGATATTTTGTTTTTAAGATTTATTTGCGTCGAGCTAAATTCACTTTTAAAACTCCATTGTATTTTCACAACTTTCTTAAGTTTTAAAATGTATTTTCTATTTAATCGTGAACGAGATGACTTTGGTTCCCGTCTGGAAAGATGAATCTAGTCATAGCCCGGTAGCATGTTTTCTGTCTTGTCTCTGTGAATACCCATAGTAACTCCAAAGGTGATGAGTGAATCCGTCGACGAAGTGGCAGAAAGCAAAGTGATTACGTGATCTCGTTTTTTTATCATTTCACCCCAAGCAAGACATTAATGTCATTACGATGCAAGAGATTACTGACTATAAATTGCAGTTCTGTTTTTACGATTTATGCAACATCCCAGGTGCGATGAATAAATTGTCGTTTAAATCACGTAAAAAAAGGAAAATAACATTGCCATCTTATTTTAACAGATATATTTATCAAAATTACACAAAAATATCTTGAAATACTAAAGAGTAAATTTATTCAATAAAATCGCCATTGGCTTCAATTATGGTCTTCAGATGGCATCGAAATCTCTTGCAGTTCTTCTGGATGACCTTGTTTAAGTTGATGAATGCTGCCATAATCCTTGCCTTCAGTTCATCGTCGGTGTTAGATGAGTTTCGTTGGTCTCTCACTCAACTGCGTCCACACATAATAATCAAGGGGGTTGCAGTTTGGAGAGTTAAGTGGCTAGATGTAAGGGGTGATGTGGTCGCAGAAATTGTCTCACAGCCATGTCTGTGTTCTCCTGCTTGGGTGACATGTTAGAGTGCAGTTGTCAGACATAGGGTCTTCTAGCAGCTACTTTCTTTACCCAGAGCAGCACTACCTACTGAAGATATTTGATATCGGCCTCCGTGTTGAGTCTGAGGCCTTCACCAACAAATTCGGAATTTCGTTTCTTATCAGAACGATCAGAGCTGCTGTACCTTCGTAATCAACATTAGACTCATCCAACTCTTATCGAATCCTCTGCACGGTCCTCAGATTGACACTTAAACACTCTGAAATGGTCGTATTGGAGCTTCCGGCGCGAGTGCCAAGCAATACAGCATGCCGTTTTCAAATTTCTGGCGGAGTGAACTACGTCATGGTGCTCTTTTTCTCCAAACTGACCCTACTATACTGTGTAGCCGACAAAATTAAAAACACACAACGCGCATGCAAGTAATTAAACATATGAAATGGCGACAATTTACCCATTGCACCTGTAATATTTATTATTGATTATGTATATTTCGTGTTGATGGTTTGTTGTTCGTCCGTTTTTTTAATCATTTCATCCCAAGCAAGGCAATAAAGCCTCTAAGACGCAAAGAGGTTACTGATTGTGGGAGGAAATGAGAAAAAAAAAACAAATCATTATTAAGGAGAGAGAACATTGAAAGAATCGGGAGGAAGTGGACAGAAGATAACGATTGTCATTGCATTTAAATATTTGAAGATCAAATTTAACTGGAATGTAAGAAACCTGATGAAATTTCCAGAAGTGAGCACTGCTACAGAAGAAAATTTTAGAATTGATCTTACATCTAGAAATTTCAACTGTAAAATCTCTCTGTCAATTTCGCTTAAATTCGTAAAATCTAGTTACCAAAGAGAAAATCTCATCAGAAGACTTACTTTGAAAATAGTTATAAGAAAAGGCTACTTTGCAGTTGTGAGAAAGTGACTGAAGCTGAAATGCCAGATCAGGACCGAAAACATTGCAGATTCTTTGGATTTCATAAAAACTCTTTAAATATATAGCAGTTTCGTACTACTTACTTAAAATTAATAGCGAATTAATTGTCATCCTGTGGTTGCTATTAAACACGGCATTCTACGATGACACAGACAGCCATTGATAAGGTACACAACGCGAAATCTAAATAAAGCAGGAAAGAGAAATTTTCAAACTCGAAATTTAATTAACTAACTGAAAACAAGCTATACGTTTGGGATTTTAAGAAGGTTCATATTAAAGACCTACATAAGGCCTTTATTCCCAGTAGGGGGATGATGGATTTTATTTGTGGACTTATACCATATTTGAATATTATCACCACCATCTTGGAGCATATTTCATTTAAATAACGATGGGGGTAGTATTCAAAAGAGATTTCAAACATTTTTCCAATTATATCCTAAATTTTATCTGACAAATTTTTTTTACTGAATCAATAAAGATTGGCATAGCACCAAATTATATTTTAGTAAACGTTGTTCAGAAATTAACGTTTATGGCCTCTCGTAGCCATAGCTCATATTAAAACTGTAAACATGAAAACATATTTTTTATTTTTCATTCATTAATTCCCGATAACCTAAACAAAGTTATCAGAAACGGTTATAACTTTGGATTTCGGCTAGGTATATTTCAGATCGAGGTCTGCTTTATACGCTTAGCAGCCATATTATATATTAAAAAAAAACATTTTCGTACAATCACCGAAGTTAAGCAACGTCATTCCTGGCTAGTACCTAGAAGCATGACCGTTTGGGAATATCAGCTGCTGCAAGATTTGATGTACAGCTGGTGTAATGGATAACGGATCAGGATTGGAAATTGAAGAGACGAGTTTTACTTCCAGTCGTGGTCTTATATTCATTTACGCGGAAATACCCTTAGGATAAAGTATGAATCCATTCTTTTTTCCCCCAGTTATGGATTAATTAGTAGGACTTGCTCATTATTACATCTAAAATAATCTTACGTTCTAAAAACATTTTCCGGCTTTAAATAATCTTCAAAAAGAAGATAAACCGTAAAAAATGAATCAATCTCTATCTATAAAAGGCAGGATGTGTGTGTGTGTGTGTGTGTGTGTGTGTGTGTAACGAATGCATGGCCGAAATTTTCGACGGATTTTCACCAAAATTTACATGCACATGCTCCAAGTCAGTGGAAAGGCCAAGACCGACTTTGCATTTCCCAACTCCCATTGATAGCGGAAATAATCGATTTTATCATGCTTCTACGGCACTTTTCATGTAGTTTGCGGCCATTTTCTACTGGCCATAGTGAATTTAATTTAAATCTGCATGGCACTTTACTCCAATTGGCTCTTTCGCTTGCTTAAACTCAACGTTGATTCTGATTCCGCAGAACTGGGTTAGGTGTGAAAAAGTATTTGTTGTTAACATTCTTTTTTCATTCGGTTTTTCCAGTTACGAGCGCTTTTTTAAAGCTGATCGTTTTGTGTTCATTTTGTTTAGTTCTTTTTTCATAACAGATTTAATGTTTAGTATAGAGCTTAGAAAAAATTCGCAGTGTGAGATAGGCAAGAAGTAAGGCATGTAGCAACATCAGCACAGCAAAGGGCACTCCTTTAAAGGCAAAGAAAGGCAAAAATATTTTAAGTCAAGTGATAGCGATTGCTGTATGAGTCGTACGATTTTTGAATCAAGCACGGGCAACGCCGGGTCATGCTGCTAGTCAATCAATAAACGGCTAAAAGAGAAAGAATCTGCTTCGAATAAAATAATGGTGATAAAGTGAGGATCCTGTTTGTAATTATAATGAACTCGTCGCTCGCTATAATCTTAAAGAACTTTGGCAGTTTCAGAAGCCAGTACATTAGAAACGTGAGGAGAAAGACTTTAGTGAGGAGAAAGACTTTAGTGAGGAGAAAAGAACAATGAAGGAACATGATTAAGGAAGACAAGATGGCGATTGACGTTCACTGTGGTGATTAATAATTGCATTTCTGTTTCGGAGGCGTTAAAACTTATAAACATTTTCTTGCTCCAGTTAAAAATTGATTGGGGGTCATTTTCAAGAGCAGCTGTCCATTGTACTTTGTTGGTTATTTATTTTTTAATCGGTATCACACCCATGCAAGGGAGTAAAGCCACTAAGACACAAGGGGGTTACATGGTGAGGAAGAATTAGGAACAGAAATATTAATGATGAGCGGAAGAGGAAAGAGTAATCAGGAGGACAGTAGATAACGATTGACATTGTATTTAAATTTTTGCAGGGAAAATTTTTGTTGGCTGGAAAGCATGGAGCTGGAAGGGAGTTCCACAAGCGAGAGGTTCGAGAAAAGAAACCGTTATCATAGAATTTACGGTTACATCTAGCCAGCTTAATTGTAAATTGATGAGATCTCGACGCCAGTACAGTGCTGCGCTTAAATTCAAGAATTCTAGATACCATAGCATAGAACGTTGTTTACTTGTAAATATTTACAAAATGTGGCACAGGGCCAAAATAGACAATGATGGAAAAGGACGGTCTTCATCTGTCTTAACTTTAAACTAAGCTAGCCACAAAATCTGACCCAGACATATCACAATATTCCTAATACTAAAACAACACATTCTTACCATAGCGAAGAGCGATATTTATTCTGATATATACACAGAAATGTGACACAAATCCAAAATGGAGATTGGAGAAAAAGGACGGTCTTCTTCTGTCTTAACGATAACTCAGCTAGCCACAAACACTGACCCAATCATACAAACAACATTCCTTACACCAAAACAACACATTCTTACGTACTTTTCTTACTACATCCACCATAATATTTCCTTGTCCCTATGAAAATACGAACTAGTCCCATATGTACAATTCATTGTCCGTGGGGGAAGGGAATAAAACAATTTTAAAAACTAACCCCAATGAGTATTACCATAGCGAAGAGCTCATCAGAACAATTACCATGAAAGTATTTATAGAATAGACACAGAATGGCATCCCTACAACGGTGGGAATGTGACTTAAGCTGAGCTGCCAGACCAGGGCCAAAAATATTGCTGATTTTTCTTTGGATTTTATCATGGCGCTTAAGGTAAATAGCTGAGGCAACCGGCCATAAGTGGCAGTCATATTCTAAGCAAGAACGAATGGTAGACCTATAGATATGTCAGATAGATTCTAGATATAAAAATTGTCTCGCCCGACACAATGAACCAACTTTCTTAGCAGCGGACCTAGTAATGGATTCAATATAGTCTTTTTACTTCATGTCAGTAGAAAACGTGAGCCTAAGAAGGAGCAACGAGTCACTTTCCTAGAGGTTGATGGAAGGCATCGAGGGGTCTCTCAGATGATTAATGGAGAGAAGTTTACTTTTGGAGGTGTTACAATTAACAAGCCGTCTCTTACCTCAGCTAACGACGGACTTGATGTCGTTTGTACATTGGCTGCCATTTTGATCTGGTTGAACTGATGAGCCTTACTATCGAAGCAGGAGTAAATGATCATCAGCGTAATTCAAAGTTCATCGGGAAGGTCATTAATAAAAAAAAAACAAAAACAAAACACAAACAAACTAAAAAACAGGGACTTACTATTAATAAAAGAGTAAATATTTGTGTCATTCAACATTTTCCGATTTGGGAACTGATGACATCCGGACGGTCATTGATTAATATATAAAACAACGTAGGTTAAGGGATAGAACCTTCGGGGACACCCGCATTAATGTGAAATGACCTAGAGGTGTGACCTTTCAACTCGATTTTCATTAAAGGATTTGGATAGGCCAAATATTTGGTCGGAGATACCATAGTCCTTGAGCTCGTAGAAAAGGCCGCAAGACAAACCTCCTGGAACGCCCTTGAGATATTTAAAGCCACAGCCAGAGCCTTACTGTTGTGCCACTCATCTCAATTTCAATAAATATTATGAGCACTAGGGACATTTTATTACTTGTTTTTTTTATTTGAACGCATATTTTTAAAATAAGATTTCGAGAATATTCAGGCCGGTAAATGAAAGTAAATAAACATACTGTTTAATAAACAAACGGAGCGTCTACTCAAATATGCGTATCCACTAAAAATAAAAATAACGCTTAAGTTATAAGATCTGTCAGATTAATTAATAAAAATCGATTACTTCTTTATAAATGCTTTGTTTACGTTAACGGAGCAGATATAAATATTTCGAGAGGCTGATAGAGATTTGGATTTATAAGTATTATTCAACATTGCTTGATCACCGACGCACTTCGTCACGGAGACGAGCTAACGACGGTTTCTTATGCTAAGGGAGATGCAGGTAAGAATTGTGTTATAGAGAATATATTTTTCTTCAATAATATTTGTTGAATGTTGAGGAGAATTGAAAATAAATACGAAAAAGATGAAAATAAATATACTGTTTAATAAATAAACGGAATATCTATTCAAATATGGGTATCCACTTAAAAAAGCAAAAAAAAAAAACGTTTTAGTAATAAAATCTGTCGGACTAATAAATGTAAATCCGCCATTTCTTTAGAAATTACACTAGGATGAGAAAAAAAAAAGAAAAAAATCAGAAAAAAAAGGTTTATCTGGAAGATTTTACAAATATCAGTTATTGCTAATTGTCTCAACGATTTGGGTAAAATGTTCAGGATATACCTTTTTCTTTTATAATTTAGTTTACTTAATATCACCCGTGGATTTATATATATATTTTTTAATCCGTCTTATCCAATGCAAGGTAGTACAGCCACTAACATGCAAGGGGTTACAGGAATTAGGAACAGAAATATTAGTAATGAAGAGAAAGCGAAAAGTGCAATCAGGAGGCCAGTAGATAGCAATATTTTTTGCAGATTAAAGTTGGTTGGAAATCATGTGACAGAGAAGGAGATCTACAAGCAAGAAGTACAGCATACGAAAGTAAAATTACGGGCACATCTAGTTTGCTCAACTGTAAATTTATGTGATCTCACCGCCGATCTAATACTGCACTTAAATTAATACAGTCTAAGTAACATGACGAAGAGCGATATTTATTCTGCACAATACAGAAATGTGGTACATGACCGAAAGGGGGATTGGGGAAAGGACGGTCTTCTGTCTTAACTATAACTTAGCTAGCCGCAAATACTGACCCAATCGTACGAACAATATTCCTTACACCAAAACAACACATTCATACGTACCTTTCTTACTACAACCACCATAATACCTCTTTGTCTCTATGAAAATACTAACTAGTCCCCATATTTACAATTCGTTGTCTGTGGGGGAAGAGGGGAATAAAACAACAATTCTAAAAGTTAACCCCATGACGAAGAGCTCATCCGAACAAATACCGTGAAAGTATTTATAAAAAAGGGACAGAGGGGCAACCTTACGGCGGTGAGCAAGTGACTGAGGCCGAGCCGTCTGATCAGGCCCAATAATATTGCTGATTCTTCTTTGGACATTATCGCGGTGCCACAGGAAAAATAGCAGCAATATTTTAAGCATTGACGAATAGTAGACATATACACATGCAAGATAGATTCCGGAGAGATAAATTATTTCACTCGACACAGTGAACCGTCTTTTATGGCTGGTGATCTAGTGATGGATTCAGTGTAATCCCTACCCACCCCCCATGTCAGATAAGAGCGTTAGACCGAGAAGGCGCAATCAGTTACTTTCATGGAGGATAGCATCAGCCATGACGATAGAAGTCAGAAGGGGGAATCTCAGATGATTAATGGAGAGCAGGTTATTTTTTTAGGCGTTACAATTGACAAGCCATCTTTTACCCCAGTTAACGACGGTTTTGAGGTCGTTTTGTATATCGGCTACCATTTTGATAATGTCTGACTGATCAGCCTTACTATTGAGACAAGAGTAGACCAGAAAATTGAATCCTTGAGCCAACTTCAAAACCAGGTATAATCTTTTCATGTTCACATAAATGCCTATGGGGGGAAGCATGAAGCTATGGGTTAAATACCAGTAGGATAGCAACCAGTCTAAGATAAACCCTTATGCAAATTAATTGAAACAATCGCTATAGTTCCCTTTCTTTCACCATACGGTCTGTTCTAGACCCACTGATGGAACAGGGTGTAATCGATTTCTATTTTTCTCAGATTAGGTCATTTGCATTGCTGTGCAGTGATATAATCTATTTTCGGGGTGTATGATGAAATTTTTTTGGCCTTGAAAAATATTGTGTCATCCGTGATTGCATCAGATTTTTATCACGCCCAGATACTATTGTCTCAACTCTCCATTAGTTGTCCTACGCCCATTGTCTGCGATGAACGTTACTCCAAGGAAGCGTAAGAAAATTGTAATGTTGCACGAACACAGTGGCAAGCCTTACCAATGAGTAAATCAAAGTACTATAGATAGACCCGGAAACTCTCCTGATTTAACTCCAATCGAGAATCTGTGGTCAATCCGCAAGGAACGACTTCGTGGAATGGAAATACGAATTACTAAAATGTGCACTTGGTGATGTTTTATTGGAAAAATACAGAAAAAAGTAAATAATAACAGAATTATTCGTTTTGTTTTAATTAATTTGCACAAAGGGTGTAGAGTTTAAGTCTAAGAAGAGGGGGACTTTATATTCGAAAATGTTGAGAAGCAAGCTGGAAAGTATATTTCTCAAGATTTTATGTCAATAATAATAATAATAATAATAATAATAATAATAATAATAATAATGAAAATTTGTGCAAAGTCACATTCGCTTAGGTTCTGAGGGGGGATGCCGTTAAAAAATAATAACCAATTGTATTATGAAAATACTGACTTTGTAAAATCTGACCTTGTATTCTCTAAGTATTCAAAAAAGATTCTTTCGAATGAGAAATCGGAGAGCCGAGTTTGAATTCCACAAAAATTAATTACATCACTTACGCGCAAATAATTTTGGAAAAAGCATCTACCCATCTCATACCCTAGTTATAGGTTAAATAGTAAGATTTGTATCTGGAATAAACATTCTTATTCTCTAAATATTTTTAATGCAATATTCGCTCGCAAAAAAGATCTTAAAATCCAAAATATGTCTCGGCTTTAAAGAACCCACAAAAACTTGATAAGCCGTAGAAAGAGAAATCAATAACAAATCATGCTTGCTGTGAACGGTGTATTTTTGTCAAAATTATGTTGTATTTTAATTAATAATAGTTCAGCAATTATAGCAAAAATGTTCAAATTCTCGCATTGCTAAAAATTTTAAACTAGAAAAGTTTGTGTCAAGTTAAAGTTTATTGGTTGTGTAATTGATTTGCAAATCCATTTTCGTTTTGAAACTTGTCTATATCTTTTAATATCAATCGTTTTGTTGTAACCAGTCATTTTTTGTCACAATTTTTCTAGCTATTTATTTTTGTTTAAATTCCATATCTCTTCAGTACAGAGGTAATCATGACTTTCTGCAGATTCCTTTCATTTATTATCTGCATATTGAGGTATAAGCCAATTAGAGTTACCTCCCTTGAGGGCGATTAATAATAATAAATCGTTTTATTTAATATTAGATTTAAAAGAAAAAATATACACAGATTTTAAACAGGGCAGGGACTTACCTATTGTTATGAATAATTAAGAGTGGTCTCCTTATGTTTCGTTACATATTTTTGTTTACTGGGACTTAGAGGACACTATATGCGAACCTTGTATTTTCAGTTGAATAACGCATTCTTAAAGCCTACACCTGCGTACTTTTGTCATTATACCCATGTTTTATTTTTTTTATTTTATCATTGGTTGGGATCCGAACGCTCGGATTTTTAATATTTTAAAAAAAAATGTATCTGCAATAGCAAAAGCATTCAACCTGAAGCATTAATATACAAAGTTGATCGCAGAAAATGTCCCATTAAATACCTTGGTGGGACGACGAGAAATGATTTATTTAACAGGCATACCCATCAAGAGTAGTCTCCCCTTGTTTCGTTTCTCTCCTCTTTGAGAGAGCTATTTCTGTTTACTGGGACTATAAGAGAACACTATACGCGAACTTTCTATTCGCAGTTGAATAAAACTTACTTAAAGCCTACACCTGCGTACTTTTGTCATTACAATACTATATACAATTTATAAATCATGTCTCACTTTCAAGTTGCAACAAATAAAAGGCTGCATTGAACCAGAAATTTTAAAACGTCATCACTTAGTCTCAGATCCAGCTCAGTTTATCATGGTAAATACAATTCCGCTAACTATCTAACAGTGAATTTATTTCATTACAATAAATACCAGGGTCCCGGCAATTAATAAACTGACTGAAGGTATTTTTTCCTTCTTGTTCCTAATTGGTCCCCCCACCCGGCGGTGTATATCTGAAACTAAAATGTGGAAAATTCTATAATCATTAGGATAGATTTCCCTTAAATAGAGAGGGTAGAACAGGGCCTCGATAGGGAACTGCATTATTTTGGGGTCCGAGAGGTTTGTGAAATATTCAAATTAAGAAACCATGTTGATCTTTAGTGCGCCAGGCATTTTCCGCTATTCTGTTGCAGGATAGGCCGATAACATGATGTTGTTGACAATCATTTAACATATTAATAGTAATGTTATGAATAATCAAGAGTGGTCCCATTAAATACATTGGTGAGACGACGAGAAATGATTTATTTAACAGGCATACCCATCAAGAGTTGTCTCCCTTTGTTTCGTTTATCTCCTATTTGAGAGAGCTATTTCTGTTTACTGGGACTATAAGAGAACACTATACTCGAACCTTGAATTGTCAGTTGAATAAAGCTTTCTTAAAGCCTACACCTGTGTACTTTTGTCATTACAGTTATATCCTATAAGTATTGTTTATGCTAGTTCTTTAGTCTTACCAGTTGTTAAATATAAATATCACGCATTCTATAACCTTACATTACCTTACTTAAGCCATTTATGGCTATAGCAGTACTTCTTATCATTTAACGGGACCCGTTCTAATCTTATTTGTAGTTCAGTAATACCACCAATTTTTATGTTGATAGCATAGCAATTTTTATGTTGATCGTAACTCTCAAATTATCATAGTTAAAAGATACATCGGCTACAAGTATTAGAAGTTAAAAAAAAAGTCTATTGATAAGACATTTTTCAAACACAGAGGCATCACTCAATCACACGTGCCGGGGTTTTTAGCTAACGTGCACGGCTTTCCTGGATTTTTCTTCCATTAAAATTCCTGGGCGACATACACACAGGAAATTAACTATTTGCACCGTCAAACAACCTTTTACTAAATTCTCGTCCTCTTGCTCTCGTGAGTTATTTTATATTCTTTGTTTGTCAGAACTTTTCTGACTTTCTTGCAGCTTTTCTAAGTAGCGATGCTTCAGAAGACGCCGGGAATTACAATCTACAAAGAGTTCTAAAAGCTGGATCCCTTTATCCAAGCCAATGTACACGCATCATTTTGTGCCCACTCGCATTCCCTTTTAAATGAGAATTTCAGGATCATAATAGAAACATTTTGCCATTTAGTTAAAAAGTAAAAAAAAAAAAAAAAAAAAAAAAAAAGAAATCGAAACAAGACCAAAAAAAAAAAAATCTACAAAGATGCTTTAGCAATTTTAAAATCTAATTTTTTTGCGAATAGATACTAACTATTCTTTCATTACACAGAACTGACAACACTTGTCGGAAAGATGTCATAGTGAAAGACATAACAGAAGCTTCTGAATAAAAAAGATCTATATAGAAAATTTTGTAATATTCTCAATTAAAGTAGTTAATATAGTCAGATAAATAAAGGTAATAGTTATTTTCCAAGCGTAGTTTAGATGTGGCACAAAGCCGAAAGCATGGGGCACCCAGTGAGGATCGAACTTGCTAATCAGTCGTAATTGATCTATCGAGACGAGCTTGCTAACCATTACACCTCCTTGGGGCGCCCTAGTGATTTTCTAAGCGTAGCTTAGATGTGGCACAAGGCCGAAAGTATGGGGCACACTGTGAAGATCGAACTCTCTACTCAGTTGTATCTGATCTAGAAAGTAAATCTTTTTAACCATTATACCACGTCGAGGTGCCCAGAGATTTTCTAAGCGCAGCTTAGATGTCGCACAAGGCCGAAAGTACGGGGCACCCTGTGAGGATCGAACTCACTACTCAATCGTAAATGTTCTAGCAAGACAAGCTTGCTAACCATTACCCCCATGCCAATTAAAATAGGTAACATAGTCAGTTAAATAGTATTTTAAGTTATTTGGTAAAGATAAAAGCAATAGTAATATTATCCGTTTCCGTATAAGAAAACATTTGACATTCGATGACCGTACAGCCATTACTACTACTGGATGAAATTTATATCATATTTCTTTTAAAAGAGGCAGCATCTTTGAAACCTTTTTCTGTTACATTTTGCAGGTTTTGAAGTGAATAATATTTTCAAATAACTCTTTAATTTAGATTTCATTGGAGAAAGTTTTCCTCAGCAAAGCATTTTGCAGCCATCAAAAAGATAATAATCGATTGTTTCAGTGTTAATAATAATTTAAACTGTTACCTTATATGTAAACACTGGGCATTCGTCGAACCGTTATTACTTTTTCTAGAATTAAATGGGGTTTTCCTCCCTAAACTTTTATTTGAAGTATTGTGAAATGTCAATATCTTGATTATATCAGTATTTTCTCTTTTAGTTAGATGCGATATTCATTTTAGTTGTTTCTTCCGTTGAAAATCCTATACTGGTGGGGTTAGGCTAAGGTGTATCACGGATTAACTAATGCCTATAGTGGGCCTTGGAGAGATGACAGGACCTCTCTTTCCAAGCACCACATTATAGAAATTAAATTTGATTTAAAGTTGATAGTCAAGGGGAAATTTTGTAGTCTTGCAGCTCAGACCAGACACAAGGTTCATTCTCTGGGTACAGCTTCTTCCAGTCAAATGGATTAAAAAATAACTCTTTGTCCAGATCGTCGCCCATGAAATAAGACCATGAGATGATTATAGCAGTAGTCAAATTTAACTCTGGTTGCAAACTTCCGATGTAGACGAGCGAGACCGAGGTGAGGAGAAGGGAAGTGAGAAGACGATACACCCTTCTTTTTACATCGCGGCAAGCGGTCCTCTGATTTCTATTTGCTAGTGGCCACTGTCTTATAGGCTTTGGCTTCACTCAGTACCTCTTTTTGTCAGGGTTGTTTGTCATGGTTCTTGTGATGTCCACTTCACTTAGCTGATAATCTTCCAGACAATAACTGTCGAAACAATTTCTGTTACATCTTTCAGGCGTTTCTTTTTCATTTAACAAGATATCGGCTGCCACATCTATCGTTATATCTTTACACAATAATTTTCCTCAAAGAATTAATTCAGTTTTTATTTGCTGACTTTCTTCCATGTTTAAAAGAACGGCTTTTGTTTTTGTTCAGTTGAAGCTGACATTTTGCGTCAAATATATATTTTTATTAAGACTTTGCAAAGTTGCAATGTCACTAACCTGTCTTAGAACCTTAAAATATTTGCAAATTTTAAACGCAAAATAAATATTATAGTGTATATTTTCTTTTGAACTTCTTAACAATAATGAAAATGATATACTTTCTTATTTTTAAGATAATTCATGGGATTTTTTATTCCGTATTCCGACATTAATTCTTATTACAATACATACATTATATTTAGTTTATGTACCAGTTTGAGTAGATTTTCTACAAACAGTACCTTTTCCTGGTGTGGATAGAACGTTCGATTTCTGACTATGAGACCTGGGTTCGAATCTCACCATGGTCGATTTGTCAGGAAGGAGACTTCCTGATGTTATCGAACTGGATCGAGGTCGATCTCAGCGTGCGGCACCTTTGGAAAGTGCCTGAAAACGATACCACGTTAGTAAAATTGGGTAGACGGAACTCTTGGGGGCTGTGTTAGCATGAAGCCACAAGTCATCGTGGCCGAGAGCTTGAATGTGCTGGCTTTGTTCAAATTGTTTATCACGCTAGATAACACGCTATCTCCCAGAAACTGTTAGTAATGTCTGCTCAGCATAGTTGCAGTATAAACCACAGGTGGACTCTGTGGGTGCTGAGTAAACACAAATGTGCCTGAGCGAGCGTCTGCAATAGGGATTGGCTAGCCACCCTAGTAGACGAGTATCCTTGAATACGAGTGGCCAGCTATATATATATATATATATATATATATATATATATATATATATATATATAGCTGGCCACGCGTATATATATATATTTGTCGATGGGAATTTTCGATAGCCTTTAATAAATGCGTTCCTTTTATGTAGGGGAAAACATTGTATAACCAGGGGTGTTTTCCTTATCAAATCATCCGTGAAGGAAACCACAGCAAAATAAATTTGAATTATCCTTATGAAGGAAAGCGCGTCTCGTATTAATATTGTTCGAAGCACCTATCTGCTACCGTTTAAGTTCGTATCTGGCCTTAATATGGGTTTCCCTTACAAAAGGGGGAAGCGGTTTCGAATCCTGCGCAATGCACTTTTGCTTTATTTAAGGCTCTCGAAAACGTCAGGGCAGTAAATGAACATATATTGTTAAAAAGTCAGAGACGCGTACTAAAACCATTAGGCATTAGTTTATCTCGAGAGATAATGTTACCGCCCTGTTTGGTGAAAATTTGGTGGTGTGACTGAATCAGGACGCAGGCAGAAGTGATGGCCTAAGCGATGGTATATGGAGTTAATGCACTACACAGACTACATGCCTCTCACCATCTCATCCGTACCTATAGGATCCAAAGGAATAGAAGGCATTACATTCGGAGCCGTCTTGTCTGTAGGAGAGGATGGATGTTTGTTAGTCTTGACAGCCAACTGCCTTCGGGGTTACACCCCACGTTTTCTGTTTGAATTTACTTAAATAGACGTTTTCCATGTTTGGATATGATTGCAGGGCAGCGGTGGTTTTATTCCCCTAGATGGACTGCCATCCCAGTCTGAATAACTCCATCTACCCAAAGCAGCTCGTTATAAGGTGCCAGTGGTCTTCATTCGCCCCATCTTCGGCTTGGAGCTGGACTTAATTGCCAGAGCCTCTTTGAGACGCACGTAATAGGAGCATTTTTATAGATTTGTATTTACAGTGGAGAAATGGATAGCGGCTCGGATGGAGGAATCGGAGAGCCGAGTTCGAATCCCAGTCGAATCCATTACATTCATTTATGTCCTACTACTCTTGGGAAAGGTATGAAACCTCTTCTTCTCCCAGAACAGATCGAGTTCTTTAGCCTTGGTGTACCGCAGAAAGAAATGGCAACCTATTGCGGGAAAAAAATCTGCCTCGTCAGTCAGGTATCGAAAGATAAGCCTAAGCATGTATCACGCATGGCACATAATTGACTGACTGATCCACTAAATATAACGCATATAGTAGTAAGAAAGATAACAATGTTACGCACTTATGTCTGTAATTCTGTTTTCTATGTTTTAATTTCATCTTTAAGGAACACCGAATAATTCTTGTTCCAGGACATACAAAAAATGCAATTAAATGACTTGCAGTAAAAATCAGATATAAGATTTTAATGCCGTTTTTGTAGTAATGCTGTTTTAAAAAACAGGAAAAAATATTTCCGTTGTTATAAACAAATGAATAAATCATTATTTTCGATTTATTTCTAAGGTTTACTCATTTCAAAAGTCGTCAACTGCAAAGAAAAAATTTTTCCGTAAAGTTAACACAAGGACGAGCCTGCTTTAAAATGAAAGAGAACAAATTATAAGTTTAACTATTAGGTCGTTGCAAAAATAATGTCGTTTTCTCACATAGTAACATATTTGAGAAAACGACATTATTTTTGCACCAACCCAATACAACTGAGATTTTATAACTACATTTCGCTAATGAATTTATAAAAAAAAAAAAAACTTGTCTAAGAGAAGAAATGGAATGAAGAAAAAGAGGAATAAAAATGGCCCTATTGGAAAGCAAAAACAGAAAAAGAAAATAAATAAAGTTGGTGAGAATTTGAAAAGCAGTAGAAGATGAGGAGAGATTATAGAAATTATAAAATAATGAGTGGAGTTAATTGTTGATGTAAACGAAAGAAATAATGAGTCGGCAAATGGAAAAGAAAAGCATTTAATAAATACAGAAAGAAATAAACCAACCACATACGGGTTAAGAGTTAATAAGAATATGTGAAATATTAGGTTAATAATAATCACGTAATAATGTCGTTTTCTGACCTTAAAAAATACGTCAAAAAACGACATTATTACGTCATTATTTTTGCACCAACCTAATAAAATCAGCAAAAGAAACTCTTCATGTAATTAAAATTTTCTTTACTAGATTGAAATGTCAAAAAACTTGATAAGGCACTTCATAGACACCAACATATATCAGTAACTTTAATAGGATTTATTCTTTGACTTTTGTTGTTTTTATTTTGGTGAACATAAGTAATGGTATCTATTCGGCATTTGGAAAGAACTACGCTTCTCTTAGTAATAAAATTGAAGGTAGACTGCAATAACATACGTTAAGTTTTGGTGTAGATTTCTAAGATGAGGGTTACGATTTAATTAGTTTCTCATACTTCTATTTGCGGTGCTTCCTGAGGACGTTATCAGTCATGAGTTCGTTAAATTCTCAGATATTTAATCGCAGATTATCGTATGCATGTTAACTTTCATGGACCTTTTTACCAGAAAGTTTTTCGATGCGTTTATGACATAAATTGAGACTATTTTTCAAAGAAAATTTTATTTTGAATATTTGAATTTGTTAAATTCATTAAAATCGATAAATCAGCATTTCTGTTGCATAGGGTCATTTATAAATGATAATTCTCTCTCTATATCTATCCCTCATTTTTAAATATATATATTAAGCATTTCACTCCAAGCAAGGCGGGGGTGCCGCTAGTAAGCAAGGGTCCACAGAGAGCGTAAGTAAGGGGAAAGACAGGGTATAGGAAAGTGTGTGAGGAAAGGATAAAATAAAGAACGGAGAAGGATAAAAAAGAAAAACAAGCATCATGACAACAGAAGATGTCGATTGACATTACATTTAAATTTTTGAAGATTATAGTTATCAGGAAAGTAAGTAAGCGGAAGGGAGTTCGACTGTTGTGAAGTGCGAGAGAAGAAGCTTTTGGAGTTGAAGAGGCGGTTACATTTGTCTGTTTTGACAGTAAAAGGATATATATATATATATGTGTGTGTGTGTGTGTGTGTCTGAGTCTGTTCTTATCTACCTACAATTCCTTAGACTTTGTAAGTATTAGAAACCTGTGTCCTCTTAATATCACCCCCACTTCCCGTTCTGCCATACAATGACACCAGCTCCTTAGGTAGGTTACTCGCCGTTTCTCTGTTTTTCTTAACTTCAATATGTCTTGCGAGCGTCCTATTTTTCCAACCTATCATTCCTCGTCATGGTTCCTTGAAATTTCAACTGTCTCTTTCTGACCCCAAGTTAATGTGACCTTTTTTATTCCTATTTCCTTTAAAACCTTCTCGTTGCTTACACGTCAATTTAACTTTCAACAGCCTTCTGTAGAAACATATTTCTGTTCCCGCATTTAGATAATGAAAAACGAAAGTTTAAAAAATCTACGAATATTCTATAATAAATTGTATTTATTTATTGCATTTGGGTAGAAGATATTAGATAATCAACAATCCAGGTTAGGCATTGACTGAATGAATGCTAGCGAAATCCATAAAGTGAAAACTCAGTTGGAAGGATTCTATTCAAGACTCGGCAGGTCAGCTTCCTTTATGATAAATCGGTACACAGAAGAAAGGAAAGAGCTTGGAATTTTAGTATTTTAGTTACCTAATTCTTTGAATTCCATTGACAGTCATTTCCATCACGTCATTGGTATTTGGGGTATTTCTGTTGTCGCAGAAATTAATCAGAGAAAATCTAGTAGAAAAAAAGGCGTTTGTCATTTTCCTATCCGGCTAAAAAGAGTTATTTTTCAAAACAAAATTATCATATTATGCCAATACATCTTTCATACAATAAAATTGATATTAAACTAATTTAAGGAAATGGTTATATGTTTTCACAATAAAATTCATATTAAAAAGTATCGATATATGATTATATATTTTCCCAGTTAAATTTACATTAATCTAATCTCAAGATTTATTTATATTTATTTCAGCGATTTCATTGCGTTAGCTCCAGCTTACAATATCTTCCCTTATTAAATATCTTGGCAAAATATACAGGACGTGGACACATATTTGATTAACGCAATATACATATAGGGGATTGAATTAGTATTTATTTTCTATGTTCGGATGTGGAGTAGTGTAATGGTTAACGAGCCAAAACTATATAGTGTTGCATACACTTCTGCACAATACCATTGGGAAAAGTATAAATCCATTTCCTCTGCTCTTGGTTATGGGTTAAGTAGTAAATCAGATTGAGTTCTCTTACTGTGATTGGTATATCTAGAAGAACCGTATGAAACCCTAGCAAAGATTATGGATTCCTCGATGACAATACTTCTCCGTCTTGTGAACAGGAGTAGAGTTTTATCCCTTGTTTCTTGTTTAGGATCGGGTTTCTGGTTCCTTCTAAGGTCTTATCATTCTCTTTCATTTCCCATAACCCCTTGTGTCGTAGTGGCGTTATTGCCTTGCTTGGGGTGAAATGATTAAAAAAGAAAGAAAAAATCAAATAGGGAAAACACTATGATCCTGAAAAAGGTCAATCTGATGAATACAGCTGTTACTGTGGAATCCTTAAGATTCTATCAGGTTTTCCCTCATTAACTTTTCAACTGTTTCAACTTAAACATTACTTGAAGTAGTTTTAATTACTTTCTAGAGATCTCTCTTGCTTGGGCATTGTTTTCCATTCTCATATGCCTTACGGCCACAACACTGAAATAACGCTTCCCGTAAGATTGCATTGTCGATCCTGGTCAGCAACTAGATAGGTAACTGTTTGGCAATACGAGGTCCTGTAAGCTTCGAAATGCGGGTGGTATATTAAATAATGTCTCGGGATTGTTAATCGTAGAGCCGTCTTCCAATTCCTGTTGGGTTCGTTAAATTTACTTACGTGCAATTACTCTTGTGAAACGTATGAGTTCACCACTTCTTCTCCAGCTATGGGTTAATTAGTAAGAATTTTATTACTAAATCCTTATTTAAAAAAATCTTAGAATCTAAAAATATTTTTTGGCTTTAAATAACCTACAAAGGGTTGATAAGCCGTAGAAAATGAATGAATCAAACATCATGACACTTGTTGAATCCAAATATGGAGCAAAGTCACATTCACGGAACTATCAATGAAGGATGGTAACTACTTAAAATTGGAGAGCCGAGTTTCAAAGTCGAATTCTTTATATTCACTTACGTGAAATTACCATTTGGAAAGGTATTAATCCATCTCTTCTCCCTCAAACTATAGGTTAATTATTATTATTATGTAAAAGAAAATGTTACAACGTAAGAATAGTTTCCCAAGGCGCATTGTAATAGCAAAAGTTGCATTTCAGAAGCTAAACAAAGTATTAAGAAAGAGGAAAATTTCATGAGAATAAAAGAACGGAGTGCTGAACTGTAATGTAATGTCATTCCTTTTAGATGGCAGTGAATGCGGGACAGTTTCCACATAGATGACCAGGAGAAATGTCATTCTACGAATGGAAGCTGAGAATAATTGGGACGAGACACATGGACAACGAGAAAGTTTTAAAAAAGTAGGAACGAAATGGGAACTTGTAGTTAGAATTCGAAAGAGCCAGTTGAAATCTTCAAGAAACATAATGAGAAAAGAGGGATTAGAGAATATGACACTCACATGACATATTGAAGGCATGATGGGCAGAAGGAAACCTCGAGTAACTTACCGAAAAAGCTTGAAATGAGACAGAACAGAATGTGGGAATGATAGGGGACAAATATTGTTTAAATCTGCAAAGGATGACTGGTTCTCAAATTTTCTTTTTTACATATAGGAGGAAGGAGTGAGTTATGTGCGTGTGTCCTATGCGAATACGGGATAAAACCACTTCTTCTTTGCGTGATTTTCTGTGTTCAGTTAGTTGTTTCTTGAGAGAGGGTTTGATTTTAAATAATTTGTTGTTTTGAAAGTTGTTCCAACCGTCTTGCCATTTCTTCAAAATAAAGTCATTTATTAGAGGTTTATAGTCAGTGTATGGAACCTTTATGTTACTTGTGTTAAGTTTCAGAGAGTTTTTTGCAGCCACATCAGCTTTTTCATTTCCATGAAAACCAGAGTGGCTGGGAATCCAACAGAAAATGATAGTTTTATTTTGTAAGATCGCATGTATTCTATGTAGGAGTTTGATGAGCAAAGGATTGTTTAATTTTTCGTTTTTTAATGATTCGAGTACTGATAATGAGTCTGCAAAAATAATGAATTTATTTGAGTTAAGTTTAGTGATGAGGTCTAGAGCTAAATCAATGGCTGTAATTTCAGCACTAAAAAATGAGGAGTTGTTAGGTAATCTTTTCTGTAGAACAGTCACTCCTTTCTCCTAAAAGACGAAGATCCTCCTGAATGCATAGCATGCCAGGAGGCTTATACTGTGAAGCACTTCCTGCTTGATTGCGGTGACATGGCACATATTCGAAAATTATTTTACAACGTGAACAACTTGAAAGAACATTTCGAAACATCAAACCCCAATTTGATCTTGACCTTTCTTAGGAAAGTTGGACTATATAATAAAATATAATTCCAATTTGGCGTCTGATGATGAAAGGGGAAACTTTGATACTTGCCAGGTGAGAAATTTTCAAAGAACAACGCACCTCTGAAAACGGTGAATTAAAAAAAAAAGCAAGACATCGAAAAAGAAGGAAAGGAAAGGGAAAGACTTTTTGAAAGGATTTCAACCTTATTTAAAGAAAAAGAAAAAAAAAACAACAAAAAAAAAAACAACTGTTTGACCTTAAATGATCTTGCTGATCGATAGGTCGTTAAGTTTTAAACAAACAAACAAACTTTTTTACATATGGACCACTTTTACTCTTAATTCTTTTGATGGACCCCATAACTATTCCATGAAAGAAAAAGCTTATTTTATTTTTTACTAATAGATGTTTAGGAATTGTCTTATAGAAAAAGTAAGGGTCTATGAATTATTTTGATGAAAAACTAATTTAATGAAAATAAACTTGTAATTAACAACTAAATTCTATGGAACATTTATGTGCACCTGTAAAATAACTGATAATAAAACATTTAATTTTTTGTACAATAAAACCACCCTTTAGGGTAAAAGGGACGCTAAATTACATCGCTTGATCTTGTTTTCGAGTAGTTTTTCCATTTTTAGTATTTTTATATGGCGTCAAAAATATAGAAATTCCAATTCTCTTTTGTAACAACCGTTCGGAAGTGAAATTGCTCTAGGGACCACTAAAATATTACCGTTGACTACCACTTTGCTAATTTTGTGTGGACCACAAGTAATGTTGCATGGAACTCTCCCCCTCCCCAAGGTCGATATAAACCACAGTTGAGAATCACAAGGATAGGGGGTTGTAGGAAACCTCGATCGCCCACGTACGAGAAGGACTCTAGAAAACAAGATCTATAAGTATATTTAAGTATACCCCGCAAAATTTGGTAGCAGAAGGTTACCGCTGGCAATTTTACTGTGGAAGCACTTAGCTGCAGAATAAAATCCAACATAGTGTGCTAGCATGAAATAGTATAAACATGAACTGTTGAAAGACCGAATTAACCCCAAAAAATGTGGCAAAGTATAAAGAATTTTTCAGAAAAACACTAAGAATACAACTGCTCGAAATACGATCCACATCTAATTGAGAAAAGCATGGGAATCACTTGGTGCAAACAGATCGATATTTTCGGTATAATAAACCAGATATCATCGTAATCAATAAACTGTGGCAAACAGCCCCCTCCCCACAAAAAAAAACATGCTTCACCAATTCTTGATATCGCAATGTCAAGTGACAGAAGAATATCAGAAGAAAAAAAAAAGAAGAAAGAAACAGGTAAAGAATTACTAGAAGGTTGAGAAGTTATAAAACGAGATAAGAGAAAGATGGCACCTCTGCGAAATTCAAAATATCGAGGAAGCAGGTGCATGGCGCAAAGGATGCTGGGAACTTATAAAAACACCGAACATAATTCGATGAGAAAAATGGAGAAAATTATAGTTTGAGTTTTGACAAATATAATTAACAACTTTCAAAATCCAAAGAAAAATTCTCCGATGGTCTTGTGGGGGAAATATTAAAAAAAACAAAAACAAACAAAGAAAAAACAAAAAACAAAAACAACCCTCCCCCCCCAAAAAAAAGAGAAAACAAATAAACGAAAAACCGCTGAGATAAAAAACAAAAAAAAAAAAAAAAACAACAAAAAAACAACGTTATTATCAACTATGTCTTTATTTGCACGTTTTCATTTTACACGGTTTGTCGATGAATATTTTCATATTTGTTGCTTTCATTACAGATAAAAATGGCCACGGAAAAATGAGACCGACACGATATGTTGAAAACCGAAAAAATAAATGCCTTATTTTATCTGATGTGGCAATAAAGGACGCTGACGATCATGATTATCCACAATTTCCTGTCATTTGTAACACTTAATAATTTGTGTTTTGTTTTGACGATCACGGCTCTCTCGAATCTCATGTCCTTTAGAAATCTCAATAAATTGTGTTTTGTGCTGACGATCACGGCTCTTCCGAATCTCATGTCCTTTGGAACTCTTAATAAATTGCGTTTTGTGTTGACGATCACGGCTCTCCCCAATCTCATATCCTTTGTAACTCTTAATAAATTGCGTTTTGTGTTGACGATCACGGCTCTCCCGAATCTCATATCCTTTGGTACTCATAATAAATTGTGTTTTGTGCTGACGATCACGGCTCTCCCGAATCTCATGTCCTTTGGAACTGTTAAGAAATTGTGTTTTGTGTTGACAACCACGGCTCTACCGAATCTCATGTACTTTGAAACTTTTAATAAATTGTATTTTGTGTTGACGATCACGACTCTCTCGAATCTCATGTCCTTTGGAACTCTTAATAAATTGTGTTTTGTGTTGACGATCACGGCTCTCCCGAATCTCATGTCCTTTCTAACTCTTAATAAATTTGTTTTCGTGTTGTCGATCATGGCTCTCCCGAATCTCATCTTCTTTGGAACTCTTAATAAATTTTGTATTTTTGCTGGCGATCGCGGCTCACCTCAATTTCCTCCCCTTTGTTGATCTTAAGCAATTTTTTATTATGTTGGACACCTGGGCTCTCTACAATTTCTTGTCCTTTGTAGCGCTTAATAAATTTTGTTTTCTGTTGGCGATCAAGTCTCTCCCCAATCTCCTGTCCTTTGTAGCTCTTAAAAAATGTATTTTTGTTAGCCTTCCTAAACCGTGTTCCACCATCCATTTATTCAATTTCGATCGATAGACTATACCGTGTTTTCCTTTGTACCTTTTGCCTTCAGTCTATCCTGTGAGCTCAAATTTTCCAAGCACTCTTTCCTCATTATATGTCCCAGACATTTCGTGTGCCTCTTTCTAATGTTAAAAATGATTGTCGTTCTCGCTACCATTTTTCTAAAACTTCGTCGTTGCTCGCATGTTCAGTTCGTTGAATTCTCAACATCCTTTTGTAGAACCACATTTCTGTTGCTTCAAGTTTCTTCTTCATCTGTGAGGACATTGTCCAGCAATAGGAGGACGGATATTATGTAACAGTTCAATACTCTTTTCTTTTTTTCTAACGAAATTTTCCAATGTGCGATATAATGTCTAATGGAGGTATCTTTACTAGATCATTTGCAGGTTTTTTTTGTTCCGTCCAAAAGACGTATCAACCCCTTTTCCGGGTTATTTCACGCGAAATCCTCTTTATTCTTTATAGAGTTTTCAACACTTTGTATGTTATATGATGGCCCGTCTTGTAAGATGTCATGTTTTTTTTATCATTATTTTAAAATGAGTTTATAAAGATTGATTTCTTTTTAAAATTTCTGAATTTGGGAAAGATTTAAAATTTTTAAGATTTTTTAATATCTAGTACATCGCAGTACAGGTAGTCGTCGACTTACGGCATATGCAACTTACGACGACATGTATGGTTAAAACGTGTACGTCAGAAAAGTGAAAGTAAGCGAACGCATTGTGTGTGTTGCCTTCACAGCCACCCAGAAACAGTAGCAACCGGTTACAGTACAGTCGAGTTATATCCGTGTCTTCTAAAATCTCTTCCAAAACACCCCACGATGTCTTCCAAGGGGAAATTATCTCTATCTGCTCCGATTCAGACAAAGCTAAGTTTATGAAGGTCATATCTCCTCCTGATAACAGATCAGTCGTGATGCACGCCTAGGCGAGATTTTTCCCGCAGTAGGTTTCTTTTTGCGGTAGACCAGTTGCCATCCAAGGCTATAGAACCCGGTCTGTACTGCTATTTTACCCATAGCTGGAGGGAGAAGAAAAGGATTCATACCTTTCCCAACCCGATTGCTCAATCCGAGACGCTCCACCGTGAATTCGATGATAGATATTAAACGGATAAAGACAATGAAAGAGAAGAAAGCGAGTCACAGAAAAGGGTAGATGAAAAGAGGGCGAGAAAGAAGAAGAAGAGTTATATAAATTATTATTATTATACAGCATGCTATTTGCACGGTAATTTAACATTGTGCAACTTACGATCAAGCTGTCTTACGACGGGTCTTTCAGAATCAAACAGCGTCGTAAGTCGACGACTACCTGTATCTTTTATGCGGAGGTGAGAAATCTATTCATTTGATAAGAATGTGTTTAAAAGATCAACTGTAAAATATACACATAATTAAATAAAATATATTATTTTGGCAAATATTAACGGAAAGGGAGTCTGTTTTTGGATGGTCTATGTTTGTCCAGTGTTTATGCAGCAATAAAATATATTTCTGAAAGTTTTTGTTTTCTTTTGTTTGTTTGGTTAGCCCCATATCAACTCTTTATGGGACATTTAATGTCGAAATTTAATTTTCTTGGAAGTTTTGAAGTAATAAAAATATGTCATTCTCCTTTCACAATTGAATACATGGCAGATGATACCCAGGTTCTGTGCATATACGTGTTTTGTAGATATACTTACTAGAGGTGGTAATGTACGTTTTATGTTGTTTTCATGAAGTTGTATATTGGAATACAGTTCGATTTAAAAATTGTAGGAAATTATGGATTGTTGTCCTGAAAGTGTTCTTTCATGTTGGTTGTTTTTGTTTTGTGTCATATTAACCTCTATGGGTTAATAATGCCGAAATTTAAATATTTAGAATGCAGAGTCTGTCTATATTTCTGAGATGAGGTATTATGTACATTATTTACATTATTCGGACTATTGTCCTCATCTTTGTCGCCAAGGACACATGGCATAAAGGCGTTGGCTAGATCCAGTGACAGGACCCAAAGAGTGTGAGTTCAATACCCGGTTAAGGCAGTGGAGAACTTTCAAAGGAAAATTAGCAGGAGACATAACTGACATCCATCAAACATGGCACGTGGAACTAGAACAGTCTACCCCAGTGAGTGAAATAAAGGGTTCAGTTCGAAATTCCAACCACCTGAAGAAGGCCGGAGCGTACAACGGCCGAAACGTTGTTAAAAATATGGCGACAAAGATGAGGACAATAGTCCGAATAATGTAAATTATTTAGAATGCAGTTATATACTTTAAACTACAGATAAAATAAATATAAATATATTGGTCATTTTACTATAAATAGTCATTGTCGGTAATTTTTTGATAGAAAAATTTATTGCTGGTGTTTTTACTATAAAATACTTTTATACTTTCATAGTGTTTTTAGGGGGTTCACTATTTACCCATAGCTTGGACCCTAACCTTATCGCACCTTGCTTGTCGCTTATCGTCATACCCAGGACTAGATTTCTGAAAGAGAATTATGAATTTCTTAAATAAGAGAAAAAAATAAATTCCAGACTTTAAAGAATGTGATCTTGCTTTTAGTTTAGAGAATTAAACATCGCTTGTTTCAATATTGTTAAATAAAGAACATAGATAATAGTTTTGGAGCAATATTCAGAGACTATGTGTCAAGAGTAAATAGTCAAAGCTCAAAATGTGTGAGAATGTATATGATTAGTAATAAGTAACGGTACTTTGCGAGTTATAACATTCACACGAGTTCTTTCTATAAGAAATCCGTCGACGTAGTTGTAAACAATAGTAAACTTTTAACAGGGCTTAAAGATTTTGTGTTTCTTGGATATTTTCATATGGATCATGCTAGCAAACGATCTAATGTACAGCAATCACATTTTCTAAAGTGATAGATCTGTCGTTGATCAGGGTGTGTTGAAAATTTCCTAGAGATTTTTCAAACTGCTTACTTGGGAAACAAAAATATGTGATTTTTTTATGTGAATTCTTCTTATTGAGGCTACATATAAAGTAATTTTTCTTTTCTGCCTACTTTTACGTGATGAATTTAACAAGTACCTCCATGTCTGAGATATTAGTTATTAAGTTTAAATCAGGAATTTATGTGAATGGCTATCAATCACACTTGAGATCTGAGGTAAAAATTAAGCGGGGAAAAATGTAAAAACTTCGTTGGTAAGTAAGAGACGGCGGAAAATGTGACACAAAAATATGACAGGCACATAAGAATAGAGAAAGAAGCCTTTCGGAAACTAAGGAATAGGAACATGTTAGAGACATAGTGATGAATTGCGATGTAAACACCAAATCTCGGCTATGTCACTGAATACTGAATACTGATCAATTTCTTTTGGACACCTGTTTCTTAAGGCTTCATATTCTAAAAAGTTCGTTGAAAATAGCAGTGATACTGGATCAAAAAACTCAATCGATTATTCTTTCTTGGTGGGGTTGTAAACTCTTTCCAGTGAATTGTGTCATTACGGTTTCAGGTTTTACTTGTAGATTTACTAACATCATGCATTATCGGTTTTCAGTTCAGAGTTGTTCTTCTCAAAGGCTGGTTACCAAACAAGGCTCGAGGGACTACTCAACCTAGATACCTGAAGTCTGGGAATGAATGAGAGAAACGACGGATTCATATATTTCTCAAGGGTATTTGTATGAAAGTGTATTATACGAGTTTGACTAGAATTTGAACTCGGCTCTGCATTGTGACTTTCTGTGTAGATAACTGCTACAATAGGAGCGCATCGGATCGATTATTGGAAAATCTCAAAATAGATTCCATTTCTTTTATTGTTAAATTGCGTAAGGAGGAACAAATACTGGCATTATTCCCAAATAGTTTTTTTTTTCTTTTTAACTTTATCAGAAAAAGCGACATAAAATATCACTCATATATTTACTCGTTCTGCTGGGAAACATTTTGAAAATAACATACTTTATATTTAAGGACATGTATACAATGTGTGTGTATATATATATATATATATATATATATATATATATATATATATAAACATAAAAATATGTTTGTATATATATATATGTCTGTGTATATGTGTGCGTGCGTGTGTGTCTGTAATCTTTAAAATATATTACTGATGTGTCAGTCAAATTTAATACTTTCAAAGAAGATTCAAGGTGTTCTTTATTGATCTCTGCTGATATTTTTCTCTGTTGAAAGAAAATTAGCAGAAGAAAATGGCTTCCTATGAGAAGAAAAACTTCACTCAATATTTTCATCTGACGGTTTGATCCTGTTATTTTTGGCTTCCTATCCCTTAAGCATCGTGACAAATATAATCTGCACAGCTTTGATGCGGTATCAGGATATATATATATATATATATATATATATATATATATATATATATATATATATATATATATATATATACCGTCGGAAAATAAAAACTGAGATTCCCTAAAAGACTATGACGATATCTGCCATGATAGGATATGAGCATGATCATAGGTTTGTAGATAATTTTTCACGGATTTTTGCCATCTAGTAGTAACTATCATATCGGTGAACAGTTTGTGTCTGTACCTTAGGAGATGGCGGATGCTGTGATGTGACCCGGTGTGGGGAAAGAATCCAGTGCAAGCATCAATAGTCTAGTGAACGTCTTGTTAGGGAGATGCAAATCTTCTTCTTCTTCTTCTTCTTCTTCTTCTTCTTTGTATCGTGTCTCTCGATGCCGTGGGCGATCTTGAATCTCCACAATTTCTTGTCTTTTGTACTTGTAATCTCACCTAATCTTTGTACTGGTAACCATTTGCAGCTCGTTAGATATGGTATGCGCTGATTTCTTCTCTCCCTCTTGTATTCTCTTTGTTTCTAACGAAATGTTCTTTTTATCTTTCCTTATATTTAGGTACTGTGTCCCTTCAAGACGCCTGGTATCATACCTCTCTCAATATTCTAACCATTGTAGCCCTCAGCAACGTTTGTCCTATTCTCTTCTACAAGCTCACTAGGTAGGTTATGCATTGCTTTTTCCGGTCCCTCTTGTATTCTGTTCTTTGTTTCTAACGAAATGTTCTTTTTATCTTTCCTTATATTTATGTACTGTGTCCCTTCAAGACTTCTGGTATCATACATCTGCCAATATTCTATCCATTGTAGCCCTCAGCAACGTTTGTCCTTCTATTATCTTCTATAAGCTCGTTAGGTAGGTTATGCACTGTTTTCTCCGGTCCCTCTTGTCTTGTGAATGTCAAATGTTTTAAGTCATACTTCCATATCATGTGCCGTAGAAATTTCAACTACATTTCTCTTATACTACGTTTAAGTATCTTTTTTGTTTCCATTTTCTCTAAAACGTCGATTCTAACGTGTTAAGTCTATGGTATTCTCTTAGCATGTAGAAACATGTTTCTGTTAAGTCTTTATATCATCTGAGATTATCTAGTATTCACTGTCATATCGTAGGAATAATTTTACTTAACGAGTCTCTAATCCTTTCTTTGTTTCTAACGAAATGTTCTTTTATCTTTTCTTACATTTATATACCATTTCACTTTAAGATATCTTGTATCATACCTCTCCCTACATCCTATCCGTTGTAGCCCTCAGCGACGTTTGTCCTTCTATTCTCACTCCATCTTATGCCATCCATTTACACAAGCTCTTTACGTGGCCTGCTCGCTGTTTATTTCAGTGTCTCGTGCCTTCAGTCTTCTCTGTGAGTTTCAAATTCTCCAAGCACTCTTTCCTTATTATGCGTCTGAGAAAGTTCAACTCCCATTTGTTTTTCCTTTTTGCTTCCCTTTTTTTTCAAACTTCCTCGATATATATATTCTCAACATCCTTCCGCAGAGACATATCTCTCTTTACTCAAATCTCCTTTGCGTCCATAAGGAAATTGTCCGGCATATATTAATTTACAAAGCGCAGCTTAGACGTGGCACAAGGCCGAAAGTCTGGAGCACACAGTGAGGCTCGAACTCACTACTACGTCGTAATTGATCTAGCGAGACAAGCTTGCTAAGCATTACCAACGTCGAAGTACGTACATTCACTACAGGATTGATATGGCGTGGCAGCTCCACGCTCTTTTCTTTGTTTCTAACGAAAATTTCCTGAATTTTGAATAGAGTTCTTTAGTCCTGGCTATGACAATAAACTACACATGGGAGCAAGGCCTCTTATCAGGAGATTAGAAGTTTTGAGGAACGGAGAAACACTTCTTAATTGCAGTGGTTCACAGGACTCTTCATCCTGATTCGGGGGAGTAGCACTTCTTATGGTCGCAATTATCCTACGATTTCTTAAAGAAATCAAACTGTATTTCAAAATATAACTATAATATAAAGTACACATATCACCACCTCTAGTAATTATGTCCACAGAAACGTGTATATGCTTATACATATGTATATGTTCCAGCCAACTTCTGCAAAAATTTAAATGCAATGTCAATCGCTATTTACTGTGCTCCTCATTACTCTTTCCTCTTTCGGCTCATTAATTATGTTTCTGTTCCTAATTCTTCCATACCCTATAAACAGCCGTGTCTTAGTGGTTTTACTGCCTTACATAGAGTGAAACCGATTAAAAAATATATATGCAAAAGCTAAGGATCATCTACCATGTGTTCAATTGTGAAAGCAGAATAACATATATCATAATTTTATTACTTCAAGGTCCCCAAGAAAATTAAATTTCGGCATTAAATTACCCATAAGATATTGATATGTCGTTAAACAAATAAAATCAACTCAAATCAGATAAAGTTTTTAGCTTCTGAAAAGCAATTTTGCTGTTTTCGGATTCTGGTATAACATTTAATGTCATCGTTGAATTTCTCTACTAAATACATTTTAACATCTCGTAGTTGATAGTTCACATCTTGGTCTATTCCTCTTGCTAAAAACATATTTTCTGTCTCCATAGAGTTGATAATTATTCCTTTCTTCTCATCTTCCTGTAGGAGTTCTTTCACTTTTCCTTCAGTGTCTACTATCATCACTATGTCATCTCTGTATCTTATGTTGTTAAGATTGTGATCACTAAAAATAAATCTTCGGAAGAATTCTAGTTCTCTCAAGATTGCTCCACTGTAAAGGTTTAAGAAATCCTGAGAGAAAAACATATTTGTCTTCCGCCTTTTTCTGTTTTTGTTTCCATAATTCCTTTTCTATTCGTATACAGGCTATTTGTTCCCAGTATAAGTTCTATGTTATTTTAATATAATTCTCAAATAAATCAAGGTTTCCTAGCAGTTGGAATAGATCTTTGTGTCATACCTTATCGATTGGTTTTGAATTAGTCGATAAGACATAGGTATATGTCCTTCTGCATTTTTATTACTCTTTCTAAACTGCTTTTGTTCATTTAGACCAATGGTTCGCAACATTTTTTTTTTGAGTGACAGAATTAATTTCAACTCAGAACTAGTTTCAACTAGGTTTAAAATCAAAGTTATCAATTTCCGTAAATTCCTAAACAAAATGTAATGAGTTGGTTTCATTTTTTTTTTTTTTTTTAATTTAGCATTAAAAATCCTTAGCAGATAAGTCAGAATTCAGAATTCAGAATTCAGAATTCATCTTTTCTGCAATTTTCATTATTTAGTTCCGGGTTGAAATTACTTCTGAGTTGAAATTATTTTCGAGTTGAAATTAGTCTGAGTTGAAATTAATTCTCGACCCGTTTTCTTTTTTTTTTTACCCGTAGACCACTTTTAATCATAATTTTTTTGGTGGACTCCATAACGATTCGAGGAAAAAGAAGCTTACTTCATTTTTTTTTATTATCTTAGAAACTGTATTGTAGAAGTATTAAATGTATAATAAATGCATTATTCTGAAGTAAAAATTAATTAAATTTGTATTTAACAACTAAATTCTATGGAACTCTTCTGTACACTAATAAAGTAAGTCATAATAAAATATGTGAGTAATTAACCCACAATTTTCTATTTTTTATATGGACACAAGTAATATTAAATGAACCCCAAGCTCCATATGGACTCGGTTGAAAACGACTGATTAAGACCGGTTGAAAATGCACGAATTTTTGATTTTCGAATGTGCTCATTTCTGATAATTGTTTCACATGATATGTCAGTTTTGCTTCAAATTTGGCAAAAAGTAAGCAAACGAACAATCCTCTAATGTAGATCATGTTCTGAACAGCGACATAGTGAAGTACTCTCACCAAGATAGATTTTATTTTTAAGGAACCACACAGTGTCCACAGATCAGATCAGACCAAATATTGTTAATAGGCTGTTGGTAATCGCGTTTCTATATCCAGACTTTCATTTATGCTACAGTACCCTCAAACCTGCCTCTAATTGTGTTGAGAAAAGAGTAAGCTAGGGCTAAAATGACATCTGAAATTATTAGCTGTTAGAGCAGGTTATCTTATTCTTACGTGGTTTTGAAATTCTTATTCACGTTTTCCTTTGGCTATTATAATAGTACCCTGGTAATTAAATTCATGTATCTGCTTGATTTTAACGTCTGCCACTTCGTAACGCTATGTATCCCTTAGTCTTTCTTGCTCTAGTTATGTCCTGTGAGTGCCTAATACCTTATTGCCACATTATGTATCCCAGAAATCTCTGTTACTGTCTGAGTTTATATACGAAGGTAAGTCAAAAATTATCCGCACTTTCGCCATATCTTTAGGTTTGTCACACTGCTTTTTATGCATACTTGCTTTTGGTTGATGCTATTGTAGTGACGTGATCGAAGTTTGATTGCTCCAGTTTTGTTTTTTTTTGCTGCTGTTACAGTGCAAACATAGTCGCTCAGTTATCAGTGTTCACTCATTATTTTTCTATACGGTCCATCCCGAATTATAATTTGTTACCATACTTCGTTATCATATACAATAGGGATTAGGAGAGGTGGCGAAAATACAACTAAGAGTTGCAAAGGACATACAATTTTGTAGAGCCATGATCGCCCAGGTCTGAAGGAACACAGCACATAAAAAGATACATAGATCAGATAAAATTATTTAGTAGACCATTGCCAAATTGGTCTCACACGCTTCTTTATAATTTTATTTTAATCATTTCACACCAAGGAAGACAATAAAGTCACTAAGATGCAAGTGTATTACTACCTGTGAGAGAATATGAGAAAATAAATGATTAAGGATAGATAACAAGAAAAGAATAGGCTTTAAGAAGACATAAGATAACGATTACCACTACTTTAAAATTTTTGAAAATCTCAGTTGATTGGAAAGTAAGCCAGAAGTGAGAAATTCAAGAGAATGAATTGCCAATATAGGATTTACGATTACATCTAGCCATTTCAACTTTCGAATGATGCGAGCTTGTTGCCAGTCTACTACTGCGCTTAAATTCTACATACTACAGAGGAAAGATCATCAGAATAATTACCATGAACATTTTTATAGAAAAGACACAGAGAAACCGTGTTAGGTCGGTAGGAAAGTGACTGAAGTCGAGATATCAGGTCAGGACCAATAACATATTATTAGGCCATAAATCTGATTACCCTAAGTATAAATTCATGTAAAATCAATGACAAACATAATAGTGGGACTCTAACAAAACATTCAGTGTTCTGACATAGTTTCAGAGCCAAGACACATTACTAGTAATCCAGGGCGAACCAGCTATATCTCTTGATGCCTCTATAGGCTTTTTGGTTCTCTGTTCCATTGAGGGGTATTATCTGTATATATATTATTTGCTTTTATTTAATTTTATATATTTTTCTATTAGGTTATTCTACGAATGCTATGGGTACAATGCAAATCAGTTCTACTTGTCTCATGGCCGCGTCATCGGCGGCGATTAAACTGGTTTTCACACCAAGGTTTTCTGATGCGGGTAGCTATACACACAGCAGGAATCGAGAGGTAGATGGGCCTTCCTCTTACAGTCAACGCCCATCTAGCACAATGGGATCGACTGGGATCGAAAGCTATGTATACATGCAATGTGGCGATGAAACGACATTGACAGAGTGCTTCTAGACTAATGCCAACGTGACCAAGGCGAACCATCAAGTTGGAGGACACCGGCTGAGGACATGAATGCTTCTCCGGCTTTTAACCCAGACTAGCAGTAGAGCCAGGCGTTGCCCAGGGATGTAACAGTAAGAGATAGATCAAGTATCGACCATGATAAAGACTGAAAAATAAAATTGACAAAGATTATTGTTCAAGGTTAACGGACACACATGTCTTAATTAGTTTTTTTTTTTTTTTTTTTTTTTACGAATTGGTCAAAACCAAACTCAAACAAAAACATTGTTTTCAATCGTTATGAGTCTACTGATTGAATAGAATTTTATTATAAACAATTGCTTTGTAAATGAAATTTTTAAAGCATTCTGAATGTAAAAATAAAGAAAAAAGTCTGCAAGACAATAAGTAACACTACCTGCCAAAAAAAAGTGAAGTTTTGTTGAAATCGGTTGAAAAATGTAGGAAATCCGATCCCATATATAAACGAACACACACACACACACACACAAACAACCTGGGTTTTATAATAAGTATAACTCGATATGAGTTGCCCCCTTTTCCTTCTCGCGATGTCTCTTAATCGTGTTTTCAAATTGATTTCGTGCAAAAACAATTGTGTTTTTCCAATTTTTGGCACTGTCAGAACCACTGTAAGGTAATTTTACGTAGTCCTGTGAAGTTTTGTTGAAATCGGTTGAAAAATATAGGAAATCCGATCCAATATATAAACGTACACACACACACACACACACACACACACACACAAACACACACACAAACACACAAACACACAACCTGGGTTTTATAGTAAGTATGATATTGTAACCCCGAAATTGGTCAGGAGCTTAGCTGTGCACCGAGCGAACGACGACACCCAGTAATGGGACTGAAGTTGATGATGATGATTTTGTGAAAATTATCCTCATTTTTGCTGTTTTGGCTGCTATATTCTTTATCTCTTTATACGAGGGTGCAGCTGAAATACCTCCCACATTTTAAAGTTTAGCAAAAGAGACCAAGCTAATTGCTATTAAGAAATTCATTTCACGATGTTTAAATAAAGGTATACAGATTTTCTTCATTTGGTTTAAAAAAATGACATCCTCGAAATGGTGGCCTCTATTTGCCATACACTGTTGTAGACGATTTCTAATGTTTGCCATCAACCGGAACTTTGAGAGATTCCAGATCTCCTAGGTGGATTTTTTTAAAGCGCTGAACTTGTGGCCCTGAAATTTCCAAATCCTACCAGTATCGATTTTCTATCCGGAACGGAATAATTCCAACGTAACATAAAATGAACACGAAATGCTCTCTATGTTGCAATTACTGATTGTAGCGTTGCAGCTCAGACGTGACACCTGATTTCTTCTCAGGGTGCAGTTGTGGCTTAAAAATAACTCTATGACCAGATCGTTACACACGAAATAAAACCATGAGCCGATTGTAGCAGTAAGCAAATTTTATTCGATTGTAATCTTCTTTTGCAGACGGGCGTGGCAAAGGTGAGGGTAGTTGAGAGTAACTGGGATTGGGAACTGTTTAACAGGCCTATCTTCCTTTCGCGTAGTCCCTTTCTGTCCGCTCTGTCTTTCTGCTCTAAGGCTCACTGTCTTATAAATAAACAGCATTCTTTTCCTTGTCAGTTCTGTCTATAAAAGTCATTCACAAAAAACTCAGGTTCTGGCATTACTTAGTGACACTATTTGTCAGGAAAGTTTGGCATGGTTCCATGGCGGTCCTATCCGTTAAACTGACCATATTTACTTTGGCGGATTATTGTCAAAGCGATTTCCGTGACGTGACGTGTGGTGGGTCCTTAACGAAGATATTAGCTAACAGCTGATATCGCTACATTATTTACTAGACTTTTCAACAAAAAACTCACAGTGTGCGCCGATCTAAGCTATGATGGTAATTGATGATATCTGAAGAAAATGGTAAGATATTAACTAGAGGAAGAAATCATTGCTACTTGTCTAAGTTCACTTCCACCACCGAGGTGACAGTTTAAAATATAGTAGGTACTTTTGCCGCATTCGGTACTTTCTAAATTCTATATACCTATGAATACACTAAGCCTTTTATTTAAAACAACAAGGACGAAGTATCCTATCTAAAAAAGTTTATAATGCACGTGTTTTAGGCCAATTTCTTTCCAATTTTCCAAGTATACCAACTAATAAAAATACGTTAATTTCTTGCCACTAGAGAAAAAAAAATTCTGGAGAGTTTTAAGTTGGTCGTGTTTTTTTTTTTTTTTTTTTTTTTACCTAAAAGCAAAGAAAACATGTATTATAAAAAAAAACTAAAAATATATATTTTGCATTTATAAAAACCAAAGCACGAGGAAATTCTTTTAAACATTTTATTTCTTCCATGACCATTATCATCCATTTCATTTTCTTCTTGCTTATGATTTGAACGCTAAAAAACGTAGAGCCGTACGACGATATGAGACTCCAATTAAGTTTCTCTCCCAGCTAAAGGCAACCATTTAAATAAAGATAATTTCGACGTTGTATTTTTTTCGACTGGATATGAGAGTGAATTGTCCAATCATCCACCTGTGAAGATCTTAAAAAAACAGTTGTTCTGATCTTTTGGGAATCTTTTTGTCTGCAAATGGAGATTGCTTGAAGCTGATTTTCTGATGCTAAATGGAAGAATATATAAAAACAAATCAACACACAGCCATATGTGATATTTTTAAACGAACATATAAAGGTGGGTACATCATGTGGTTACATGTCTCTATGGATCCGCACGTATACATAATGCAAACCAACAAGTACACAAAAAAATGTTCAGAAGCATGGAATCATTTGCTAGATAACATCTGCTCCTGATGTAGATCTCATCATTTACTGCACCCCCCGACTCGCCAACCGTAGGTGGGGGTGTGAGCCCCAGTTCAAAAAAAATAAAATAAAATAAACCGCGAGACGCATACAGTAGGAAACGTGAAAAAGAACATGAAATCATTTTGGAAATGGATTTCATTCGCATGACACTGAAAAATTCTTTAATTGAATGGATAAAAATATCTTTTGGTAAAACAGACCCCAAAAGGCAAACAAAATTGGCATATCATTCTTTTTTTCAAAATTACATTGGACAGATTTGAAATACGTTTCTGATACTAGGGAATTTGTAGCTGAAATGCAAATATTCTCTATCAATAAATATGAACATAGTTGATAATATATATATATATATATATATATATATATATATATATGGTTGGATTGATGTGAGTTTGTGACCCTGTGTTTCACGCTTTTGCGATCGTCAGACAAACTGATTTATTTTTTAAAAAATTTTGGGTTTATGTAGATTGCGTGTATTGGTGTTATTATGGAAGTGGGGGGCACGTCGTCGTGGTGTCATTGTGGTAAGGCAAACATCGATATATGTTCATACCCCCAATGAAGTACGCAGACACACATACACACTTGGTCGTCCGTCGGGACTCATACATATATAAACATATGTGGACAGTTTCGGATATGACATATGTATGTATACGGGTGGTGTTGTGTCTATACATACGCATTTGTATGTTGAAATTCAAAGATTGGAAGTATAGCGAAAATTTCTCGTGAATGTATACATGTCATTTTTCTATTTTTCATCTGAATAGTATTTCCTCGCATGTATGTATATACGTGTGGTGGGGTTTGTGTAAAATTATGATTGGTAAAAATTATTATTATTTAAATTTATTTTTAAATTTTTGAAAAAAGGGGGTTTATTTGTTATATTTAAAGCTGGTTATTTGTTTGTTTTTGATGACTGTGTATATGCAACAGGTAGAAATTTCGGTTTGTAATCCTTAATCTCTGATATTGAGCGCTTTCTAATAAGTACCGCGCATATAATATATAAATAATTATATATATATATTTATTTATATTTATATACACACACTTTTCACACACACACACACACACACACACACACACACACACACATATATATATATATATATATATATATATATAAATACATATTAGATAGATATAGATGTGAAAGAAGTGTGGACACTTGACAACACGGTGGTAGCAACAGACTGTGTCATGCTTGAAAGCAAACTTCAGAAAACAGAGTGTCGTCATTCGGTGTTAGCATCAGTGTTTACACTTCTTATATTTACACATGTTCTGTTCCTGATGTTCAACGCGTTTGTCTTTAAAATATAGTATACCATAAAACTATATTTTATCACACATACACACACACGCGCGCCCACACACGCACACACAGACACATATGCAAAACATTCACGCATTATTTCATACAAGATTGCTGCAACTGAAGTGTGAACAATGTCATCGTTTGATGCATCATCTTGCCAGTGCGGAGATGTTTTTTTTAAAATTCTGCAAGGGTCTTACATTCTCTTGCAGATGTGACAATGTTGGGCGCCATATAAGCTTCATACATATATTGTGTGTATTTAGACAGCATTTTTTCATTAATGCATGTTTATTTTAAGCAAATTCCTTTCATATTGTTTGATAAGCTTAATAACATTATCATTAAAAGACAAAAGAAAATCACCATATTGATACATGCTTTTTAATCCTTAGTTGAAGTAGTATTATGTTCAATTTGCTTAGTATTGAGACTTCTAAGAAAGCATCTTATTTGTTCACCAACTATATAGTTTGGAAAGCTATTATTAATAAGTGTTTGTTTTATATTCAATAGTTCACTGTAAAAAAATCTGTATTGTGGATGAATTAGTTTCTGCACGATGTATTAGATTTTTTTTATAATTGCTATTTTGTAGTAATATGGACATTCGCTCTTGTAGTTAATTGTACACTTATTTATGCTGATAGGTTTTTTGTATGGCGAAATAGTCAATTTGTTATTATTTGTGTTTCTCAATATGTCAAGTAAGGGAAATTTATTATTAGTATTGAGTTCATACATGAATTTTAGGACAGAATTATTTTGGAAACGTTTTTGAAGTTGAAGTATTTCATCTGTGTTTTTAACTAACATAAGGATATCATCAAAATATCTTAGGTAGATGGATTTTTTTTTAAATCTGTAAATATCTTATTTTCGAGGTTCAACATGTAGAAGTAGAAATTGCTAAATGTCGTACCCAGTACTGAACCCATGGAGACACCATCACTTTGTATATATATATATATATATATATATATATATATATATATATATATATATATATATATATATATTATGGTGGTAAAGATGAGTTACTGTATATATTTCTTGTAATTATGTCAATAGTTTAGCTAATAGGGACATTGGTAAATACATTTTTAATATCAAGTGAAGCTATGATTTCATTGTTGGGTTTTTCACTTTTTAGGATTTGGAATACTTCTAATGTTGACTAACACTATATTTACTAGGAAGGTAGGGAGTAATAAGTTGGTTAATGTATTTTGTTAGCTGATATACAGGAGTTGGAATTTGCGATATGATAGGACGGAGAGGATAGTTAGGTTTATGTGTTTTTATAGTGCCGTATATGTAGCCAGGTCTATAATCACCAACAATTTTAGGGAATTTTAAAGTGTTCTGTTCAACATTATTAGCATTAATAATTTTATTAAGCTTTGATTTTAGTTGGTTGGTCGGGTTCTTGTTAAGTTTTTTAAACTTTATGTGATCATGGAGTATGTGGTCAAGTTTTTTTTTTTTATTGTAATCCAATTTGTTTAGGATGTCAAAAATGTTGGTCTTATCGGCTTTTTTTTACACTTATGTCAGGGTGGATGAGTAGTTCTTGTGCTGCAATTTTTAGTTGTTTAGAAAGTATCTTTGAGGAGTTTCTGCTTTTATCATGCCGATCCTTGAATGCCTCCGTCTTAAGTAAGTCTTTAAATTCTGCTGTTGTTTCTATTAGTTATTCATCCTGGAGTTTAACAATATTTTGGTATAGCGTTTGAATTTCAATTCTTTTAAAAGGTCGATTATACGTACAGTATATATGACAGTTAGGTCCAAAGTTAAGCAATTCTTTTTGGTGCTTAGTTAGTTCATAGTTGGAAAGGTTAATGAATTTATCAATTTAGTTAGGAAGAGTGATTGTACCTTGTATAATTCATTCAGTTTTTTTTAATAATTTTAAACCGGTGTTGAGCTTCAGATTTATTGCTAATTTCCGTGAGTCTATGCATAATTTCCTCCAGTTGGTCCGGGGTAGTGAAATCCTGTAGTTTATCGTAGATGTCCTGTTTGTTGCTGTTAAGGGTGTTCAATTTTTCTTTGGCTATTTCAATTTGCCTTTTCACAAGGCTACATTTATAATTCCAAGTGATGATAGTTTGGTGGGCTGCTGGATCATGTAATTTAAATTGTGTTTATTTAGGCAGCATTTTAGGAAATGGATTAAATCCGACAGATTTTTAATTTATTTGTTTAAACGTTATTTTTTGAAATTATTTAGTAAATACACTTATTTATTTATTTATTAAATAGTATATTTTTATTTACATTTACCGGCCTAAACATTTGAGAAATCTTGTTAGAAGAACATTCGTCTACCTGTGTGTATATATATATATATATATATATATATATATATATATTACATGGTTTTATAAGATATGTTTATTCTAATAATGATCACAGTGTGCCATTAGAATAATTAGACAAGCAAATATTTGTATCAGAGTCCGTACAGACATTTTCCAAACGAACACTAGCCGAGTCATTCGTTGCCGAACCGTAATGCGAAATGTACATGTTCATGTCATGCTGTTGGCTAAAAATGAGTGAAAGGAATTTGGGGAACCAATTCAGCATCATGCTTTGTGCGGAAATTGGTAAAAATGATAGGGAAACATTTGTTTTTTTTTTACTGCTATACGCCTTCAAGACGTAGTCGAACATGACAAAAATTGCTTTTATTCATTATCAATGAACTGCCATATATTCTTGGGAAAGATATCGGAGTAGTTTTCCATTGTCTTCTTTATTTACTTTTCCATCTGTTAGACTAGACCAGAGACCACACTTTACCTTATTTAATACATAGCTTGTTGAAGAAAAGATAGATTCATGCCTTTCCCAAAACATTTCTGCGAAAATGAATTTTTACAGACTAGCACGGAATTTGAACTTGGATCTCCGATTCCACTTCGCCAACCGATATCCATTTCGGCACCCGCACCTAGATACCTCTATCCCAAGTAAAATAGCTTATGCTGAACATGCTATAAAAATTACAGTGTTGAATAGCGAAAAAAAATGTGCTCGCTGACGCAAAAGGTTGCCAACTAAAATGCACAGAGCAAAATTGAAAAGAATCAACAAAAGCCAAAAGATTTTATGACATCATACACAATAGTATTTTGGAAGAGGAATTTAAGACTGTTTTCTAGAAAGGCATGTAGCATTGCATATCAGACTAGAGTTGGATTGGATGTCAGGGTGCCGCTTCCTTCAGTCGAACGCTTGTGGCTTAATACATAGAAAATAACTCTTCATTACTCACGAAATAAAACCATGAGACGAGATTGTAGCAGTTAACAAATTGTATCCTGTTGCAACCTTCTCGTAAGGACCGGCTATAGACGAGCGATGAAGAGTGAGGCGAGATAAGCGGGAGAACAGTCTATTCTGCATGCTCCTCCATTGGCATCGTCTGTTATATTTTGGCAGTTAGGGACCGCTGTCTTAAAGAGAATCAGCCTTTTTTGTTCTGTCATCTTTCGTCTTAAAAATCTTTCATTAAGTCTGCTCCACTCAGCTGACCTACTTTAATAGGATCGTTTGACATGTTCTTGTGATGTCCGCATCACTCAGATGACCTTCTTTGACAAGGCGGTAACTGTCAAAATGATTCCTGTAACAGACATACGGATGTCTTCTTATAAGACATCAGCTGACAACTGATGACACGCACGAAATGCACAGATTTAAAAAGGTGTATTATGCAGGTGCAGTATTCTGCAGTGACAAGTTAGGCTAACTTTGGTTTTACAGGTCTTTTGCGGGAAATTTCTTTACACTTCATATTTGAAAGTATGACCAAGTTGGATTACATCAGTAGAAATGCGGTTATTAGTAAAAATCCGTAATTCTTTTTATTCGCGAAACAAATTTGCCTCTAATATATCTTTTTTTCTGGTTTTCAACAGCAATAAAAATAGATGAAATTTAGACTTTCATACTTATAATCTTAAATATTGTCAATGTGGACATTTTATATTTGATGCTATAAAAAGATGGGTTAAATCGGTAGCAAGGCGGTTATTAGTAAAAATCCGTAATTCTTACTTCTTAATCCAATTTGCCTTGCGTTAATCCGACCGTAATTAAGTACTGATGAAATCTCTCGATCTTCTGATCAGGCATTACTAAGACTTTGTCTGTAGGATTCATGGTCTTGTTATTCAATGAATGTGTTAAAAATGTGTTGCTTATCATACAAATAAGGATTAAAGAATGTCTATGAAGACAATTGAAATAATTTTGTTGAAATAATAGCATTTCTATAAATTTAATGACAGCTTACTTTTATTTTGAATATTAATAAATGAAAATTGGAACTCACTAGGCCGATTCTACTTATGGTCTGACTGTTTCTCACCAGCGTCAGTGGCTTGCACTTAAATTCTGATAAATATAAACTAATGGGGGGAGCTATGGAAGAAGGTTTTATTGCCCTATTTTCATTTCGCCCATTATGGCCATTAATATATCTGTGACCTAATAACACCTTACTTCACGGGCGGAATGGAATGGCTAAAAGGGAAAAGAATGACAAACATGCCCGGTTCCCTAAAAGACTTTTACACTGCAAAGTCGTACAAAAAATAATATATACATTTGTCGTACACAGAGGCGCCACAAAACGCATGCAACAACAAGCAGTGTGTAAAAAAATGTAGACCACCGCAGCTGCAATACTTCCGGAAGAGAAAACTGAAGTCACAGCGGTTTTTTTTCTGAACCTGGGTTTTCCTATAATACCTACCGCTGTGGGCTAGGGAGGTTCTTTTTCTTCGCATTTTATATTGCAACTGCTCTTCATCACTATCTCCTGATGTCATTTACCGACCGTCACATGACCCTCGTGACCTCATCTCGCCGAAAGGGAGGTAATCGCATTTTGTATCCCTGCAAAACGAAATTTCCAATCATAAATTTCGAAGAAGGCCGGTTGGATCTTCACCCTTGAAAGACTGGCGCTTCACGATCTTCCTACCCGTATTTTATCTATAGTTGACTCTGTTCATAACTAAGACACATTTGTTAAATACCAATATCATTTATCAGATAATTCATAATTAAGTAAACGAAAATAAAATTGCTGTTAATTTATATTTGTTTGTTTTTGTTTCGCTGATGTGCATTGTTAATTCAATAAAGAGAGAAAAAATCTCTCATATTTTCTTGAAGAAATGTAGACGTGATTTAGTTGTGCAAACAATCCGTTTATATGGAGAATGAGTCACAAGAAGAATTTAAATAAGCACAATTGAATTAGATGGTAAAATGAAATCATTCACAAATATTTTCCTTTCTCTAATGCACTGCTAATATTTTATTGTTTAAATGCTGATGTATTAAATCATTCTGAAATTTTATTTTTGTTGGTTTCTCAAGCAACTGTTAATTTTTAAAATTAATACAGTTTCTAATAATTCCGTCCTAAATTTAAAAAATAACTAAGTTAATATTAATAACAAAAAACATAATTAGAATGATATGTTATTTGTTTGGTGTCAAATGACGTCGAGAATAAGACTAAAAATATAATAAACGCAAAAACAGAATGTATCCTTAGAATTTGTTGGAGTGAGGTTTTGGGAAGTTGAGACAGAAGAAAATTGCTAAGGAAATGGGCACAATCAGGCGAACAATAGTGCGTATTGTCAAGGAGGACTTGAATTATAAATTTATGTGCTCAAGAGGCGCCAGTAGCTCAACGTACCAATGGTTGTCCGACTATGGACACCGCCTCATCACCAGACTGCAATCCGCTCGACTATTTTGTGTGGGGCATCTCGGAGTCCTACAACACCAAGGAAGCTCTCAAAGCAACTATCAGGAACGACATGGCCAACATGGACAGAGACTTCACCGCCATAGCCTGCTCCGGCTTTCGATCACGTCTGGAGAAAGTGATGACTGCCGACGGTGGCCACATCGAGTAATTTTTATACCTCATTGTTGTGGATTCCGAGATGAAATCCGGTCTCCAATGAATGACAAACGCAGGAATGAGATATAACAAATAAATGTATTTACACAATAATACAATTGGTAATACGGTTAGTAGATCCAGAAACGCGGTTAGTAGCAATAATAATATATATATACAATCTTTTAAATCCAGTCTCAAAGTAGGACTTCCTTAGAGTCTACGTGCTCGTAACTGTGACTTCTACAAGCGTTTACCTCACACTATTACTCTACCTCCAACTCTATCTCAATCACTGTCTCTCTACTCTGGCTGACTCTGGGTAGTTAACGGCAGCAGTCCAAGTACATACTGGTCGAGTCCACTTGTATGAAAAAGGGGTGGACCCCATAACATTTATATATATATGCCTTTGATTATAGTGGTGAAGCTTTTGTGCAGAACCAATGACATTTTTTTGAAAGGCCGAATACAGAGACCTGGTGCACTACGTGCCACAAGGTCCCCAAACGACCCTCCGCAGGTTTTGAATTGTCCTTCTCCTAGACCAGTTTCCATCTAAGGCTATAGAAGCCAGTCTGTCCATAGCAGAAGCGAGAAGAGGATTAATACCTTTTCCTAAGAGTAATACTACGAAAGTGAATGTAGTGGATTCGAGTGGAATTCGAATTCGATTCCTCAATCCGATTCCTCAAGCCGAGCCGTTATCCACTACTCCACCGTGCCTGGTGTCTGGCTATCGGTTCCTAGGAACTGAGCAGCCTGAATAGTCAACCATATCTTCATTACTGTGTATAAAGTTTCAATTAAATATTTTAATTTGTCATATAACAAATTCTGTCTTTATTATCCATTAATAATTATCCGGATATATCCGCGCCACATTGTAGTTAATAGTTTTTTTGAAATTATTTTTGCTTTACATTACTTTTCCGTGTTAGAGTTTTTCTTTCCATTTTCTTTTAGGTGTTTGTCATCAACACGGTGTTATCCACGTATCTCATGTGGTTAAGATTATGTTCCCCGATAATTAATCCGTCTACTGACGTTGTATAGCTAAAACAAATCCGGTGGGAAAACGAATCTTTGTTTTAATCTTCTTTCTATTTTTTTAATCCTATATTTCAAATAGTTCTTTATGTCGTACCTTATTCAATGTATTTCTGCATTTGTATTTGGGTAGATAAGTACTGGAAATTTAAAATGAGAAAACGCCAAACTTTTGATTAACTTTTCTGAAACACCACAACAACGGAAGTTCCCAGGTTTTAACAATAAGAGGTTAGCATCTGGAGACGATGAAGGTAACTAGCTAATTCCTGATGAAGACGATTGTTAGCTCAAATTTGTTTTCTTTCAAAGCGAATAAAGACAACCTGTGGTTTAAACTGCGACTATACTGAACAGACCGTAGTTAGTTTCATGTAAGAGATTACATAATCTTGCGTTATCAGTAGTTGAACAAGGCTATTGTATACAAAACTTTGGTCATGATGATTTGCAACTTTGTGGCAGCGGATATTTTCGTCACTAGCCAACGGTATTATGCATCTAGTGTCTTTTTCACAGGCCGATATTACCAAGAAGTCACCATGGTGAAATTCGAACCCGGATCTAAATGTCGAAGCACTAATGTGACCATTTATATAAAGAAGTACAGCAAACTATACTAAAATATTTGTATTTTTTTCGAAATGTATGCTTCAGTTCATCTTTCTATTAGATTCAATTCAGATATAAATAAATAGAGAGCGGGCGAAAGAGAGCAAATGTGAGCATGTATCATTATAGAGAGAAAGAGAAAAGTGTGTCTGTTGAAAGAGAGAGAGAGAAAAAGATGAGTGTGTCAGTATAGAAAGAGAAATGAAGAAGAGTGTGTCAGTGTAGAGGGAGAAAGAGAGAGAGAGAGGAGGATGGAAGTGTCAGTGTAGAGAGAGAGAGAGAAAGAAGAAGGATGTGTCAGTGTAAAAAGAGAGGGAAGAGTGTGTAAATGCAGAGAGAGAGAGAGAGAGAGTAGACTGTTTCAGTGTAGAGAAAGAAAGAGAGGAAAAATGTATCAGTAGAAAGAGAGAGTGAAGATGAGTGTGTCAGTATAGAAAGAGAAAAAAGTAAGAGTGTGTCGGTGTAGAGGAAGAGAGAGAGAGAGTGAGAGAAGGAAAGTGTCAGTGTAGAGAGAGAAAGAGAGAGAGAGGAGGAGGAAAGTATCAGTGTAGAGAGAGAGAGAGAAAAGAAGAATATGTCAGTGTAAAAAGAGAGGGAGGTGTGTGTAAATGCAGAGAAAGAGAGAGAGAGAGAGTAGACTGTTTCAGTGTAGAGAGAGAGAGAAATAGAGAGAGCGTGAGCGAATAAGAGTGATTGTGTATCAGTGTAGAGAGAGTGAGTGAGAGAAGAAAAGTGTGTTATTTGAGTGAGAGAAGATGGGAGTGTCAGTACAGAAAGACAAAGAAAGATGTCTCAATGTAGGGAGAAAGAAAAGAGGAAATTATCTGTGTAAAGAGAAAGAGAAGAGTGCGTCAGAGTAGAGCTAGAGAGAGAGAGAGAGAGAGAGAGAGATAGAGAAAGAGAGAGAGAGGGAGAGAGGGAGAGAAAGAGAGAGTAGAATGTATCAATGAAAGTGAGAGAGATCGATAGAGAGAGAGAGAGTGACTATGTATCAGTGTTGAGAGAGAGAGAAAGGAGAGTTTGTTATTGGAGAGAGAGAGAATAGGAATGTGTCACTCAGTGTAGAGAGAGAAAGAAAGAGAGAGAAAGAGAGAGAGATGTCTATTACTCTTAAGAGAAGTGGGGGATTGCAGACGACAATATTATGCAGGAAATTTGGATTCAATAATTTTAACAGTAGTAAAAGGAGAACAAATGGAATTTGAAGATGATTAGTCGTATAATTGTCATCTTGTTATTTATTAGGCACTTTTTGGCAGAGACATATTTACTCAGTCTACGCAGTGAGTATCAAACTCCCTAACAATAATCTACGAATGCATCTCACTAACCATTACACGACAAATCATGTGCCCGGATAATTGTCATCTAGTTAATAAAAAAACAAAGAAGTTTTAGCAAATAAACTACTTTTTACTGTTTTTGATAAACGTTTCGAGTGTGCTGACAAGGCTTTCTAGAGTACAAAACAAGTAAAGGTAATGATACAAATTTTCGAAGCAAAGAAAGAATGTTTGTTTTGGAGATCGGCATTCGTAATTCTGGATTTGACCTCAATTTGAGCACCGATGTCGGGCATCTTTTAGAGATAGCCATCTCAATCGCAATGTGAACTGACAGTAGCTTAGTAGCGGGTAATGAAAAACAATAAAAGAAAAGCATAAGACATATAAGAATTATTTTTCAGCTATGAAGGAAAGAAAGACGCAAATAAAAATTGTAAGAAAGAAAGAAAGAAGAAAAAAAGAAGGAAAAGGAAAAGTAAGAAGAAAAGTAAGAATAAGTAAAACAGAAATAAATAAAAGAAAATAAAAAGAAAGAAAGAAAACTAAAAATAGAAAGTAAAAGAAAAAGAAAGAAAGAAAGAAAGAATAAAAATGAGAAAGAAAGAAAGAAATAAAAAAGGAAAACAGGAAGTATAATAGAAAAGAAAGTAAAATTAGAAGGAAAGAAAGAAAGATTAAATAAAAATTGGAGAGACGAAATAAGGAAAAAATAGACAGAAAGAAAAAATATGAAATTGAAAGAATAAGAAGGAAAAAAGAACAAAAGAAGTGGAATCGAAAAAGAGAGAACGAAAAAGAACAAAACAGAATGTATAGTAGAAAGAAAATTAAAAATAGGAAGAAAAATAAAATTTGAAAGAAAGAATGAACATTAGAAAGAAAGAGAAAAGAAAGAATGAAAAAGAAAAACATAAATTATATAAGGAAGAAAGAAAAGTAAAGATCGAAGGAAATTAATTAAGAAAAATAGGAGGAAAGAAAGAAAGAAAAGAAAAAAATAGAAAGAAAAAGCATAAAATTGAAAGAATAAGAAGGAAAAAAGAAGGAAATAAAAAGTGGGATAGAAAAAGAAAAATTGGAAAAAGAAAAAAATCGAAAGATTTAAGATGGTTTTAAAACTGTTTTTGTGTGGGCAAATTTCTTCAGAGGAAATTTATGGACGCAGAACGAAACTTATAATTCAATTATTTTTAGAGAACAAGATTTGTTTGTTAATTTGTATTCCATTCAATTCTGTTTGTTCCCCATTTTAAGAACGACACAAACGACAAAGCGTCAGAATCGAATTATAACAACAACATAAATTGACTGGAATATTTGATAAAAATGACTTTTCTGTTCGTTTTGGCCTAATATTGATTTGACAGCGATATCTGGATGAGTGGCTAATTTCCATTTTCTTGCAACTTTCTCTAAAACCGGCTACTACCAAAAAATTAAATTGTTAATAATCTGACTGCTTTTCCTTGAGGGTTTATTTCATTGACAATATTTTTTTTATATTACCACTGACAAAGAGGTGGGCGCTTAAGAACTGAATTTGGGTGACGTTCTCTTTATTTATTAATAAATAAGCTACCATAAGAAGATTGTAGATGCCCTAATATGATTTATTCTTTTCCCTATATCTTTATTTCGAGGGAACTCGAACACAATAAACGAGTATCTTCCATTCCTCTCTGTCAAAGGGACGCGTTCCTTGTTGACCCACGCAACAAGCGATGTGGTATGAAGAATTGGATTTACTAGTCAGAGTTTTTTTTTAATTTGCTTTTGCTTTTACACTTACAATGTAAGCACAATTTAGTGCTAGAATCGCAGCTCACTGTCGGCAAAAGAAATAGTCCAAGATGAGAACCACGAATTTGATACATTAACATCAAACAACCAGGAAACAGTAAATATCTGGAAGATGTTTAACAAGGCTGAAAATGTGATACCAAAATCAGAAAGCGTATTGAAATAGCAGTGGATGCCTTCCAAAAGCTAAGCAAAGAAGGGGGAAAATTTCATTACAATGAAATAAAAGAGTGAAATATGAATCTTTCTCGTCGGCTTTATCTCATATCTAAGAATTTTATTTCTTCTTTTCTGATCGCTTCCTTTATGATGATGGCTTTGATGACCAAGTAGACAAATTCTTGTATGGTAGAGCCGATGCCATTGATTGCTAAGTAAGGTTGGTGGAGGACGATGTTTTTCCCGAGCTTTTTTCTCTTGTTGTTTGATTTTTATCTTTTCTCTTCTAGTGGCTGTGAAATTTTGGTTCGAATGGTGATGGAGCATCGCCAGTTGGTATGGTCTTATGCATGAGTTTCAAACGATTTAGACTCAAGTCCAGTTTTGTTTCGAGTTGGTCCTTGTATCTTTGAAGAGGTCAAATGTTCGTTGTAGCTCTTAATAAATTTTCTCTTTCTTTTGGCGATCATGACTCTTCACAATTTCCTGTCCTTTGTAGCTCTTATTAAATTTTCTCTTTTTCTTGCCGATCATGACTCTCCACTATTTCTTGTCCATTGTAGCTCTTAATATATTTTTTTTGTTGGCGATCATGGCTTTCAACAATTTCCTGTCCATTGTAGCTCTTAATAAATTTTGTCTTTTTCTTGCCGATCATGACTCTCCACTATTTCCTGTCCATTGTAGCTCTTAATAATTTTTCTCTTTTGTTGGCGATCATGACTCGCCACAATTTCCTATCCTTTCTAGCTTTTAATAAATTTTCTTTGTTGTTAGATGAATCTTCATAATCTGAGCACTTCCATAATATATTTGTGTTATTACGTTTGTTTGCATCTTTTAGTTTGAGTCATAAGTAATTTACGTTTTGGAGAGAAAGTTTAATTACGAATATACCATTATAATTACTAATCATACATGGATATTTGGAAGTTAAGAATAAATGTGCTGCATTTTAATATATGACAATGTTCAACGCATTAGTTTCTTCCACAACCGATCCCATGGCATGTAAAGCTTAAAAATCTTTGAAGCAAAGAAAAAAGGTTTGTCTTGGAAACCAACATTCGGAATTCTGTCTTTGACCTTGACTTGAGCACCGATCCATATATCACTGAGAAATAGCTATCTTAATCACAATGCTGATTCACAGATCCGGTCTTTATTTTGACTAGATGCTTCCAGGTATGGCGATAAACTACACCCGGCAGCAAGGCCTCTTATCCAGAGATTAAAGGTATTGAGGAACGTGGAACTACCTCCTAATTGCAGTTGTACCTAGATAGGCCATGACACGGCGTGACAGCACCTGTTGTAGCTGAAGCTATGGACAAATAGTGAAGACCAAAACAGTGAAAATCTAAAAATACATTTTCTTAGTTCTTATTATCCTGAAAAAATTTTTTTAAGAGAAAGCGATTATAAATTTCAACCGACAGCTGGACTATCGGCTCAGTTTATGAATGCCGAATGTTTCCTTATAAGGAAACAGTTACTATTACCATTACCAGGAACCATTTCCCAGATTAGAATTTTTTTTCCCGAAAATCTTACATTGTTGGCAGGCCTAGACTAGCACAGAAGGATAAAGCCACCGCTAAAAGGTCACCTTTTACTATCTTAATGAAGCTCTCACGAATTTGGGTGCCCCATACATTCGACCTTGTGCTACAAATAAGCTACGCTTAGTCAATCACCATATATTTATAAGTCTATCATTCTTCCATTCTTTGCACATTGCTGCCACGTATGGTTTGGTGCTCCTGTAATATAAAATCGTGATAAAATCCAAAGAAGCATCTGCATTGTTATTGATCCTGACCTGGCATCTCGGCTGCAGTCACTTTTCCACGACCATGATATAGCATCCTTTTCTACATATACTTGCACGGAAATTATTGAGGAACTTCCCTCTATGGTAACTAGACTATGAATTTAAGCACAATACTAGAATGGTGACAAGTTCTGATCTATTCACCGTTGAACTGGCTAAATAAGTTCTATGTTAACAGTATCTCCTCTTGGACTTCACACTTATGGAAATTTCTTCTGGCTTCTTATTTTCCAGTCAAATTTGACCTTCAGAAATTTAAATGCAATGCCAATCGTTAACTTCTGTTTTCTTGATTCCTGTTATTTTATTCTTCTCTCTCCTTAATAATGTTTTTCTTTTTCTTATTCTCTCAGTAACCCTTTGTTTCTCCGTGGCTTTACTGTTTTGACTAGAGTAAAATTATTTAAAACAAATTCTGATCTTCATGTAAACTTTCTTTCGGAATGGAGGAAACCAGTGCGTAAATAATAGTTTTTATCTCCTGTACAAATGATGCTTACTCATGAGAAATATATATTACTGAACTTCTCAGGGTTCTTCTAGTGAATATATGCCGTAAACAGTTGCAGATTTCGCTTAAAGCTAAAGGACTGCATTCCGTGACCCCAGACCATCGACTTTTATCCTGCGACTGGGTTGATAATGTTCACCCCCCCACAAAAAAAAATCATGTGGAAATAAAAATGATATTCTTTTTTATGGTAGGTAAAAATCGCTCTATCAACATTTCCTATAATGTCTATTATAACTTGCTTGCGGTGAAAGTATTTTCTTGCAAATATCTCTCATGTCGAAATGGAATATGTTGAAAAGAAAACAGAAAGTGTGCGCTTCTTTCAGCGAACATATTAGACTACCTTCATTATCTGCCAGTAACATATTCAAGAGAAAGAGGAAGAAAAAAAAAGCACGCAAACGACAAAGCTTAAGAGAGAGAGAGAGAGAGAGAGAGAGAGAGAGAGAGAGAGAGAACGGAAAGAACGTGAAAGACCGAGGAAGACAAAGAAAGGGGTGTTGGGTAGGAGATAAAGAATGTTTTGGATGTCATGTATATTCCCCAGGGTCTTGTGTCCAGTGCTTTCTGTAGATTGCTTATCGCATTCTCTGCGCTGAAATGCAGATGGAGTCATGAAAGACTTAAGACGTCTTCCGAACAAATGTTATTTGAAACTTTGTGGCTTCGTCTCATGAGTTATCTTTCAGTCGATGCCATCCAATATGGCTACTGTATGATTACAATATATAAAGTTTCGTTGGAAAAACAACATCAAACTAAATAATAATAATAAAAAAAAAATTTGCCATGTTGTTAATTTCACTGACAAGATCGAGAGAGTGGTCTATCACAATCAAGTTCCGGTTTAATTAGTATAAAACACAAATGCAGCCTTTCAATGATTTTTAGTCCGGAACGATTTTTAGTCCTAAACGCTTCTGGAACTTTTAGCTGAGTTTTCTTTCGAAAAAAGTACAGATCAAATTGTCCTGATAAGTGTTTAATAATAATAATAATAATAATAATAATAATAATAATAATAATAATAATATCAAAACTTGAATAACTCCAACCTTGGACCTACTGACTTAATGCCAAATAACTTAAAAAGAAGGCGGACATCGAGAAGACTATGAACAGTTCATAACAACTTTTTTCACTGCACTCAAAAATCCACAAAAGAACATCACGTATCAGACATGTCAAACATGGAGAGATATAGTAGGAAGCGAAATAAGACACTATTTCAATCCAAATCTCCTTGCCAATGTCTGCAGGAACACCATGCGAAATAAAAGTCTCTCAAATACAGAAAGAGATAAAACTAAATATAAGACAGAGTAAAATAGCCCATGACCCAAACAAGAAATGAAATAAGAAATAAATAATAATACAGGGGCTGACGTACAAACTGAAATAAAGGAAATAAAAAATAATGATCTCTTACGAAATAAATCGGAAGAAATTAGATCCGACATGACGAAGGTGAATCATACGACATTAGGGCAAGATTCATTGAAAATAACAGAGTTGAAATCACTGAAGCGAAACACCACATCACTCAAATACTCAGTAGAGTAATTCGCTCACAAATGTCAAAAAGAGACCGGATCATAAAAATTCATATGACAAATCTGATAAACATACTGTGCAAACATATCACGCTGCATAGCAAACATTTTTATCGCAGAAGTAAATAATATCATATATGCAACAGCTTTAGCAGATACTGGGAAACTTAAAATTAAGATAAAGAAAAGATCAAACAAAAGACAAAAGAGCCCGCATGGAAAATAAAATTAAAGCGAGAAATTGAGGAAATCAAATGTGAATTATAGATACTAGATGATAGTTCCAGAAAATCAAATGTTTTAACACAGAAAAACAAGATCAAGCAGAAATATAAAATTAAAACAGTAAAGAAAATTCCATCAATCAAGGATAGAGAAACTGCCATTAAAGGCACAGACAAAAAGACGATATGAAAACCGTTAACCATTCTATCGACAAAATAAGATATTCCACTCGGACCTCCGGAAGTTTTATAGAGATATTGGAAAAACATTTGTAGAAGCCAAAATGCCACCATCTTTTGAAATGCAAAAATTTTGGGAGAGCATTTGGAGCCTCCAAAGGAATCTAATCTCAATCCAGAGTTGGTCAAAACAGAAAAAGTAAGAATGAAGGATAAACGCGTGCAAGAATGAAAAAATATAACCCAAAATATTAGGCAAGCTCTAACAAAATCCCAAGAATAAAAATAACCAGAAAATGGCAAAGTACCCAATGTTTACCTCTATCGCCTGTCATCAATCCATAAAACTCTTGAACAAACTCTATCAATGATAAATAATAACCCCAATGAAATTCCGGAATGGATCACTGAATGTATGACATATTTCTTACCAGAAACTGGTGAAACACATGATCCTATTCATTTAAAGCCAATACCATGTCTGTCAACGACATATAAATTAATCACATCTGTCATGACGAACTATACTTACTCTTTTCTCGGTGAAAGTAACAGTCTTCCTCTGGAACAGAAGGGATATCGAAGAGGTTTATATGGTTGCAAAGATCAACCACTGATAAACAAAATGATCCTAGAAAAAGACGTAGAAATCTCAGTACAGCATAGATAGATTACCGTAAAGACTTTGAGAGTGTGCCACACTTTTGGATCCTTAAGACTTTGGAAATGTACAAAGTCTCCTTGGTAATAGCAAATTTCTTTAAACACAGCATGGGAATGTGGAAATACACATTATACCTAAACCACACAAGACGCACTGCCACTTCGAACCGCCTGAATATCCGACGAGGAATCTTTCAGGGAGACTCCGTGTCGTTCTTTCTGTTCTGTCTTTAATCACCCTTTTCCATGTACTAAACAGAACTATAGATACAATGTAAACAAGAAAATATTTAATAACCTACCCCGCAGGAAGGATCCCAAACTCATTGCCAGACGCCAATGAGTTGAAGGGTCTTCTCAATATTGTAAAATGTTTCAGTTGTGACATCGGTAAATTTCCTTAAATATAGCATGAAACCGTGGAAAACCACATTATATCTAAATCACACTAAAGGTAATGCCACTTCCAATTGTTTGGATATCTTATAAGGAATCATTCAAAGAGATTCTCTATAGTCTCTTCAAATCTGTCTGTCCTTAAACCCCTTTCGCATGAATAAAACAACAATGACAACGGATACAATGTAAAAAGGAATCTGTTAAATGCACCTATTCAACATGGATGATTTCAAACTCTTTGCTAAAGACGACAATGTGATGATCTTAAATTGTGTAAAAAGTTTCAGTGATGACATCCATATGAATTTCGGATTAGATTAATGTGCAAAAGTAACATTCAAAAAAGGAACAATTACAGAAATACACGCAATTGATCATCGAAGATTAGGGAAAAGGAACAAAGATGTAGAAACCTATAAATACTAAGAAGTCAGAGAAGATGGAAGACAGCATACCCAAATGAAAAAGAAAGTAAGAAAAGAATATTACATATGTGTACGTCTGGTGTTAAATACAGAATTGAATTCACTTTGGCTGTCCCTGTGATGCCGTACAGTTTCAACATCCTTAACTGGACCATGACTGACATTAAGCAAATAGATTCCCAAACGCAAAAAAAAGCTTCTCACACGCCACAGTATGCATTATTATCCCAAGGTTGATCTTGATCGTCTCTATGTGTTCAGATCCGAAGGAGGCAGAGGATTAGTTCAAATTGAACTGTCTTATAAAACTACAACAAACTGACTTCAAAGATACCTGGAAACTACAGAAGACTCAGTTAAAGACACATGAAAGAAATAAGAAGCTTTATCCAGTAATAAAGGAAATCAACAAATTCAAAATGGAAATTCAAGTGAGTGAAGAAATGTAAGTAAAACGTCAATCCACCTACCGCGTTGACAAATAGCCTAAAGAAAAATGCAAAACCAAATGTAATGGACCAAATGTAGAATGGTCGATACTCTGCCCGTATCAAAAAAGCTGATGTAGACAAACCCACTGCCCATTAGTGGTTATGTATATATATATATAGCTGGCCACTCGTATTCGAGGATACCCGTCTACTAGGGTAGCTAGACAATCCCTGTTGCAGACGCTTCTCACGCACATTTTTTGTTAATTGATTGAATAAAGGGTTTTGTACAAAATTCAGAGAAGATTACATGACGATAGACACCTGAAGAATTCTGGGGTTGCAACAGCCGAAACGTGTTGAGTAAAACAAACAATATGAACATGGACGTCCGAATACGAAGGCATATAATAATAATAATAATTGTTCTCAGGAGTACAGCCCACACCTTACGTAGGGTTTTATCTATGTAAAATATGTGTGTGTGTGTTTTTTAATTGGTCAATGGAAAATATCATGATGCCATTTCTAAACTTAGGTCTCTGGTTGGGACCAGGAAAGAAATGTGTATACACCAGAAATGAAAGGAATAATAATAATAATAATAATAATAATAATAATAATAATAATAATAATAATAATAATTTTTCATTTACAAACTTCGGATATAAATGAATATGTTTAAATTGTTATCACAGAGTTGAAAACAGTGCCGAAGTGTCTGGGGGGAAAAAGAACTGGAGGAGAGAAAAGCAATGAATCATCCTGACGAAGATATTGTTGAAAACAGTTTTGATATTGAGGAGTTGACTGCAGTACAGAAAACACTTGCTGTCATTTAACTCGCGATGTTAGCAACAAGTTAATACTGGTGTAAACAGAATAAGGAATGAAACGATTTTAATTGCGTTATGTATCTATTTATTTATTTAAGTACAACTTAGTCTGACCCGAAGTGCGGCACACAGTGAGTCAAAGTCCATTCGATAGTAATAAACTAGAAGAATAACCACTACTTACTATTAGGCTGTAGCGGACCATGGTTTTTTTACGCATTGTGATATGAATACGTGTGGTCTCCTGAAATAAAGTCCACTACAAACATGGCGGACTCAAGATAAGTTCACCCAAAAGAAATGTAAAAGAAAACAACCAAGACCGATATATACAGTTGCGGCCAAAATGTTCAGAACTGTATTGTTTTCGCCATTGTGTGAGTGAAGCTAAAGGGCTTCACGCTAAATATTAAATAATTCCAGTTTTCTCTGTCATTTTTTATTATTTTGTTATTTTTTCAACCGTTCTGATCATTTTGGCCGCCATCGGTTTTGCAGTAAATTACTAAATCATCCATAACTTTTGTATTATCCTCTCAAATTACACCAAATTCCCAGTCAGTAAAAAATAAAATCGTATTTATTGTCTGTGAAAATTATAGAATATAAAACAACTTTGATAAAAACTTATACCTACTTTTCTGACGAATATAGTGCCGTTCTTAACATTATGGCCGCAACTGTATATATATATATATATATATATATATATATATATATATATATAATTTAAAGAAATTTTCTTAATTATATATATTTTTTCTTAGTTATATATATATATATATATATATATATATTTTCATAACTATATATATATATATATATATATATATATATTTTCATAACTATATATATATATATATATATATATATATATATATATATATATATATATATATATATATATATATATATATATATATATAATTATATGTCTATTAACAAACAGATACAAATTACAAAAACAATAATGTGTATGTGTAACAAGAGAGAGAGAAAGAGAGAGAGAGAGAGGGGGGAGAGGGGGGTATTCTTAAGTATATATAATTTAGGGATAGCTTCCCCTAGGAACAATTTGGACAATTAAGAAATTAAGGAGGAGTTAACTCCGACAATGCCTTTAAATGTAATGTGCCGTATTTTGTTGTGTATTATAAAAGAAATTTTGCATGATAATTAAAGCTCAAAAGTGGATTGAAAATAGACTCAGGTCATAAAACAAAAAGTTGTCAGGTGATGATAACAAAATTGCTTAGAAGAGGTAGTTGATATGTCGGTGAAATTTGTTCTTTCGGAATCATCATAATTGAATGACTTTTGTCTCAGTTTTGCTCACATGATAAAGTTTCTGTCTATTTTGATTCCCTTTCTTTTTTTATAAAGTTTTCTCTCTTCATTCCTAATGAAAGACAATATTTTTTATTTTCATAATTTAGTAATGTATATAAATATAGTAAAGTCATAACAACTAGAAAAGTATGATAGATTAATTAACACCTTTAAGTGTATTACCAGGTCTGTCTCGTTAGCACCTTTCCCGAAAATTCGAAAATAATTTTTGAAGCGGGAATTATGAGTAGAAACACGCAATTGCTAAACATACAATTAATTTCTATTATTTAATATCGAGAAAAATTAAATTGAAAAATTGAAAATTTATTTAATAATTTCAGTGAAATATATGTACAACACTGAGATTTTAATGGGTAATATGATACAAGAAGAAGGAGTTCATAGTCGTCAGTAAGAGGATTAGCCCGAAATGCGATCTGAAGGTAAGGAACACTACAATCAAACAGACGCGGAAGTTTAAATACCTGGGAAGCGTCTTGGCAGAGGACAGTAAGTGCGACACTGAGATTCCAAAAGCTGAGAGAGTATTGCGAGACAGGAGAATATCTTTGGTAAAAAAGAAAATAATACTGAACTATTGCGCAACATCTGTCCTTCTTTACGACAGCGAATGTTGAACGATTTCCGAAAGATGAAGAAGAAACTCGAAGCGACAGATATGTGGTTCTACAATTGGATGCTAAGGATATCCTGGACCGAGCGTGTGAGCGACGATGGGATCTTAAAGAGGTTTCAAACAAGGAGGAGGCTTATACTTAATATCAGGAAGAGGCGGCTGAAGATTCTTGGACGCATAATGAGGAAGGAGGGCCTGGAGAATCTGATACTCACGGGTCGAATAGAGGGAAAGAGAGACAAGGGAAAGCAACGCGTGACATACCTAGCGGCCTTATGCAAATGGATGACAGAACGTGGTCAGGGGGAGGAAGCAGAGGGAAGGAACTTGTTAAGATCTGCAAGGGATAGAGGGAGGTGGAGAGCCATGATCGCCTACGTCCTGAAAGGACATGGAGCATAAAAAGAAAGAAATGGTACATTTTAAAAATAAATTACATATGTATGACTGTATTACGGGGTCGTATAATACTTACACTTTTTAGTTTCAGAGGCACGGGGTCGAATTATTCTCAAGTCTTATTTACACAGAAAATACAGCAGGCATGTATGTACATGTGTCTGTAGGTGTGCGTAGCTCATATTGTAGGGAATGACTGGATACAGGGAAAGATAACTCTTATTTTAGATAATGAAGGTGACACTTTCGCTAGACAAGTAATGGCAGATTGGCCCATGCTTATGGGAATAGCAAGTGAATCGAGCACTTTATCTCTCAGGTTAAAAGTAAAACAACAACAAACATAAAATGTAACTCAACATAGACTTTCTAATATATTTATTAACATACTTATTCGTTCTTTCAAACCACTCTGCTGATTGTGTGTTAAGTCTTCAACATATCAACGCTACTGACAAAACATAGTTGCTTAACGTACTAAAAGCCTACATATATCTACGATTACTTACCAAACTTATGTGTGTGTAAGATGTTCAACATTTACATACTATCACATAAAAAAAAGCTTTAATTCAGTTGTGGCAATCATTACAATGATTTTTTTTTCTGTAATAATATTTGATACTTTGGAAACTATCTCAATGCATTGGTTATTAAATTCGATTGTAAGACTACTAAAATAAGTTCGATCAGCTGTGAGCACTCAGATTGTGTTGCCCTATGCCGGACTAAGCCAAGGCTTATAAATATCTACCCACTTATATTATTGTTCTAGCAAAATGACTGCGCAACACTAGACATAATTTATTAGACGAGAAAAAAATTAATTAACGGAAGAAGAAAAACGTTAATAAAGCAGAAAGAGAGAGAGAGAGAGAGAGAGAGAGAGAGAGAGGGAGGGGGGAGAAGCTTGTTGAAAATACCACAGAGAGATTCTGTGAGAAATAAGTAAGTTTTGATAAAGATAGGAACTATATTGAAACTTACTGAAAATCAGATGCAAATGAAAATTTGGGGACACATAATAAAGGAAAGAAAGCTTGGAGAGTTAAACACTTACAGGAATACTGAAGACAAAAGAATCAGGGTAAAACAGCAAGTAAACTCATCGATATTTTTTCTTGATTGATTAATTCGTTTTCTACGGCTTATCAACCCTTTGCGGATTATTTAAAGCCAGAAAATATTTGTTAGATTGTAAGAATTTTTTTAAAGATAATAATGGTTTCAGTGATAGAAGTTTTGCTAATTAACCCCTATCTGGGGGGAAGAGATGGATTCATACTTTTTCCAAGAATATTTGCGCGTAAGTGAATCTAAATAATGCAACTGGAATAAAGAACCCGGATTTTTGATCAACAATTCCGGACCGTTATCAATACAACACCAGTACATACAAGCTTACAGCACTTGGTATTCCCAATTGGTCACCGATCTAAATACTGATCAGGCATGACGTTGCTTAACTTGCGTCATCGTACAGGAACAGTTTTTCAACGTGATTTAGTTGTAAGTCTTGGACTTTTCTAGGAAATACATGGTGTAACAATGGTCACAAAGTCAAAGTGCAGCCGTAAAGAATTAAGTATTGCTGATGTGGGGCGCCATGATCATCCAAGTTCCGAATAGGGGATAGATAGATTCAGAGAGAGGGAGAGATAGAGAGAGAGAGAGAGGAGAGGAGATGAGTAAATATAAATGTTATAAATATTTTTTTGTTTCAAGCTTGTTGAAATAATAAAAATCAGTGTGATGTCAGGGAATATTTGCCATATTTAAACGATTATTAACGTTGGTCCTACTTTAAAAAAATCATTTCATCCCATACAAGACAATAAAACTACTAAGCAACTCCCAACAGAGATTGTTTTATTAAAAAAATACATAGAACTATATCTATACTTAATACTGCATACCTATACAATAACAAATCAATTTGGACCCATATTTTGCTAATATAGGAGGGATCTTAAAACGGATGTGAAATATTTTTGACTGCAGGCGAATTTTGCTCGAATTCGTATTCCATATAATTAGGATAATATTCAAATTCATCAACACAATTAGACTGAACTTGAATGTTCGAATAGTGATAGGAGCCATTAATTTAATGGTTGATATATATATATATATATATATATATATATATATATATATATTCATGTATATGTAGTGTACATATAGGTATGAGTGTGTACGTGTATGCATTGGTGGGTACATAGACATCTATTATGTCTAAATATATATGTAGCATGTAGACGTAAACAGAACGCACACACACATGTATATATGTATGAAGATATATATATATTTGTAAAGTTTAATCATGTTTTGAATTTTTAGCTATTAGGAAAATCTAATTTCTCTTGAATGACAAAAGTTGATTGGAATTTGCTGGAAGCATTACTTAATTAGTTGACTCTCATCGGCGAGGTCAGTCGAGAATACAATAACAAGCAACTCTATATACACACATAACGCACGCTCTGCCTCTTGATATGTCTGTATATTAGAAACACAGTGTGCACAGACTTCTGTTTGATATGAATTCGTCATTAGCGGTTTAGTATACAATCATAGAGTCGACGATATCTACATGGGGTCGCAAATATACACATATATACAGTTATTGCAGATACATTGACGCATACATATTGGCCTTTTATATACGTTTCGGTACTGAATTGTTTTCAAATAAACCAAGAAACGCTTTCGTAATAGAAGAATTGCCAATTTTGGTCCGCTTTTGGAAATTGAATCAGGCCAAGAAATTTTCCGTACCACACACACACACACACACACTAACACACACAAATACACACACACATACACAAAATACTCACAAATATACACACGCATACACAAACACCCCCCACACAGACATACACGCACATATACGCACATACACACATATACACACACAAACACTAACACACACATACACACACATACACACACATACACACACACATACACAGACATACACATATACACACACAGACAGTGGCTGACCACGACTAACAATTTCATACATTGTCATGAAATGATCAGGCGGTTAGTCCGCCAGATGATTGCTATCAAACTACTAGTCGTGGTCAGTCACAGCTCACTGGAAATTCATTTTAAAATATATTAATTTTATATATATATGGAAATTTTAAGTAAAATATTAAGGCTCTGCCATTTAATATAAATTATAGCTCGAGTATTATTTATTATATTAGTATTGAGTAAGCTAATGAATCAAAAAGATATAGTGTCCTACCAACCAACTCTATCACAACTATAATTGAAAAGAACTTATCTAAACTCAACATAAATCGTGTTACTACTACAACTAAAACAATATAAGACTTAGTCAATAGTAAACCACACAATAAGCTAAAACATGAAAGAGGAATTTACTCTTTCGCCTGTAATAATTGCCACAAATATATATAGGAGAAACCACAAGGAATCTAAATAAAAGTTTATATGAACGCAAACGAGACATTCTTTTATTCTTTCTCTTTAACATCGTTTTTCCCATATTCTATTACATTCAATAAACCCGTGCGTCTCATGGGCTTCATTGCCTTTCTTGAAGTGAAATGATTAATAAAAATGACCTAAAATATTAAGTGTGTCTAATTTGATCGCCTTTTATTTAAAGGAATTTTTTTATTAAGATTCTCTCCTATATTTTGAGAAAATTATTTCCTCTCGTATTTCTTTGGAAATAGCTGCTCAAGGAGAAGACACTCTACCACAAGAAAATAAGTGAATCGATTGAATGCCTTCCTCTATCTGAGTCATTCTCCATTTCTTCATGATTAAATAACTGCGCGTATGGGAATCTCCAGGCTTGGTTGCCAGCCAGTCTAGAAGGAAAGTTTTTCATTCAAAACTGGGGAGAATGCAACGAGAAACCACTCTTCTATATTTCCTAAGAATTCATGATAATAAAGAAAAAGAATCTGTGGAGAGCCATGACCGTCTACGTCCTGAAAAAAACATGACATTTAAAAAAAATGTAAAAGCGATTTTGCCTGCAAATATATAACCGCTTCATTGCATGAAAAAAACAAAAAAAAAACAGCCCCCCCCCAAAAAAAAAATTATTACAGTTCAAATACCCCGGCCTATGGATTATCTATAACAAATTAAGTAAAAGAAAAAAGAACCTTGAATAAGCTGTGCTAGCGATAGTTTCGACTAACATTACAAATCATAAGCCTAAAGATTCGCATTATGCTCTTAAAAATCCTCATCAGATTGAGACTTTCATATTGATGTCCTACATGGCGCCAAACACGTTCAGAAATATCTAAACTGTCAGGCGTATACAAATCTTCTTAAGATCAATGATGAAAAACTGCTTTGAAAGAGTAAAATCTCATGATCTTGGCAAAGGTCATCCTGCTCTGAAGATTGTGGACTGGCGCTACAGAATGGCAAATAGCTGTACCAAATAACGGAAACCATATCCCTTGAGGAATAACAACAGCGGCAACAACTAGAACGGATAGCACATATGGAATGGTAAGATATTGATTATGCCATGATTTTCTCTTCGAGTTAGAAGAGAAAATAATGACATAATATGTTACCATTCCAAATCTTAGGACGGAAACCTCCATTAGTACTGGCAAGACTGATAACAACTACTTGAGAAACCCGTTACCGTGAAAAATTATTTTAAGAGAAAGATTTTATGAATTTCAACCGGAAACAGTACTTGATGGTCGGTCAATGAATGCCAAATATTTTCTTGTAAGGACACATGTCACAGTGGATAAAGGCGTTAGTTAGATCCAGTGACAGGACCCAAAAGTGTGAGTTCAATACCTGGTTAAGGCAGTGGAAAACTTGGAGAGGGGAATTAGCAGGAGATAACTGATAACTGACATCCATTAGACATGGCACATGGAACGAGAAGAGTCTACCCCAGCGAGCGAAATAAAGGGTTCAGTTCGACATTCCAACCACCTGAAGAAGGCCGGAGCGTACAACGGCCGAAACTTTGTGATAAATATGGCAACAAAGATGAGGTCAATAGTCCGAATAATGTAAATAGTTAATATTACCATTACTATTAAAACTGTTATTATTATTATTATTATTATTATTATTATTATTATTATTATTATTTCTGTTATTCTTATTACAGACTAGCAGCATGGCCCGACGTTGCCTTTGCTTGATTCAAAAATTGTACGACTCATACAGCAATCGCAAATCACTTGATTTAAAATATTTTGCCCTTCCTTGCCCTTAAAGGAGTGCTCTTTGCCGTGCTGATGTTGCTACATGCCTTACACTGCGAATTTTTTTAAGCTCTATACTAAACATTAAATCTGTTACGAAAAAAGAACTAAGCAAAATGAACACAAAACGATCAGCATTAAAAAAGGACTTGTAAATGAAAAAACTGAATGAAAAAAGAATGTTGACAACATATACTTTTTCATGCCCAACCCAGTTCTGCGGAATCAGAATCAACGTTGCTATCGATGTTTTTTTGCATGCTAGCATGCTAGTTAACATTCGTGTCATTCAGCTGTTGGCTCTCATGCTGGCCATTAGAATCTTCCTGCCTATTCGTAGCAGCCAGCTATAGGCTCTTACTCTGGCCAGTAAAAAATGGCCGCAAACTACATGAAAAGTGCCGTAGAAACATGAAAAAATCGATTATTTCCACTATCGATGGGAGTTGGGAAATGCAAAGACGGTCTTGGCCTTCCCCGTTAACTTGGAGCATGTGCATGTAAATCCGTCGAAAATCGCGGCTGTGCATTCGTTACACACACACACACACACACACACACACACACACACACACACACAGATCGTGCATTTTATAGATAGAGATGTTGTTGTTATTGTTATTACATATGTATGTTATGTTTCATGCTTTATATCCCGTAGAGCCGGGTCCAAACTTTGGTATTTAGGCCCTATAGGAGATATACCTCAAATAAAAGGGTAGGTAGAAAACTACCATCGATACTGGAAAGATTGATAATAGGTACTGGACTTGAAGAACTAGTTTTCCTGTAAAACGTCTTTAATTGAATAATTCTGTTAATTTCAACCGGAAGCAGTACGGGATGCTCGGTCGATGAATGCCAAATATTTCCTTATAGGGAAACGGATAATATGAACATTATTATTAAAAAGTAAATTGATCAAAGAAGAACTTGACAAAGTTTCTCTTTTCATTTTTTAAAAGAACAAAAAAATGAAAATCAGAGACATCGTTTTTTAAAACTTCTGTCAGAAAATACTGAAAGTAATTCCAGATGTCACTTTAAGACCAATATAGTCGCGTGATTAGAATGGACAGAGCCCTTTGAGGCTGGACGAAAATAATCGAAGCCCATAGCCATTTTGCCAGGTAATTTGGTTCCAAATATTAACCAAGCCGTTCACACAAGCATTCCAAAGATTTCTTTCACACCAGTAACTCAAAATATTTTAACTATTTCTATCAGAAGCCTTACATTGACCTTTTAAACATCGGCGAAGATTGGTTCAGAGATAATTGATTTTTGTGGCAAGAAGTAACAAGAAATAACAAAGCAATTCCTCTGATATAACATCATGGATTTGTGCTAATGTCTTTTGAATTGGAAGTAACCAGTTGTAAATTCATTTCATGCTGTATTTATAATACATTTAAGAATTTGCTGAAACCCACTTCTAAAGTAAGTAGGAGAGCGCGGGTTTACTGGGAGGAAATTGTTTACAATATGTCGAAAGCAAGTAAACAATCATGTTTACTTGATTTCGACATATTGTTAACAGCAATCGACATTATTTGAAACTAGTGTCGCGTGTATGTGAATATTAATCCTTATTATCCTGAAAATATACACTTATATCTATTGTAAGCTGAACGACTTACACGACACCGCAGAGCAGAGGGTGACTGGGAATGAAGATAACTGAAGAAGTCGGCAGCCACGTGTCTGTGACCAATACGAGCCTTCAAACCGCAGGACATCGGTTAAAGAACTAGAAAGGCCTGGGTTTCTCTAGTTCAAGATTTCCAGAAGACACACAAGGCATAAAGGAATACTGACCGTGATATCTGGAGGAAGCTGGTGGTGGTGGTGTGGGGCATATACTGCGCAATAACCCTATGACCCCAAGAGGTCATGGGACTGATGATGATGATTATGATGATGATGGTGATGATGAAACCTTTTTTTTTTTACTTTTCTCAGTTCAGTTTAAGGAATCAGAGAAAACAGTAATGATTATAAAGCAAATTAATTTCAGGATGTATTTCCTAATACATCGATAGTGGAAATAATCGATTTTTTCATGCTTCTCCGGCAGTTTTCATGTAGTCTACTGGCCAGAGTAAGAGCCTATAGCTGGCTGCCACGAATAGGTAGGAATATTCTATTGGCCAGCGTGAGAGCCAACAGCTGGGTGACACGAATGTTAACTAGCATGCTAGCATGCAAAAAAAGAAAAAAAAGAAAAGATAGCTGCATTCGTCACAAGTGGGAAAAAATTAAATCTACATGGCACTTTACTCCAATTGGCTAATTCACTTGCTCAAACTCAACTTGATTCTGATTCCGCAGAACTGGGTTGGGTGTGAAAAAGTAATTGTTGTTAACATTCTTTTTTCATTCGGTTTTTCCAGTTACGAGTCCTTTTTTAAAGCTGATCGTTTTGTGTTCATTTTGTTTAGTTCTTTTTTCTTAACAGATTTAATGTTTAGTATAGAGCTTAGAAAAATTCGCAGTGTGAGATAGGCAAGAAGTAAGGCATGTAGCAACATCAGCACGTCAAAGAGCACCCCTTTAAAGGCAAGGAAGGGCAAGAATATTTTAAATCAAGTGATAGCGATTGCTGTATGAGTCGTACGATTTTTGACTCAAGCAAAGGCAACGCCGGGCCATGCTGCTAGTATATAGCTATGAACGGACGTATATCAGAAGGATAAGTACACAAAATGATAAGATAATTGAGGGATGAAGAAAACTCATTCAAAATATTTACAAATTTCTTGAGAGAAGCATCTGGACGTCTTTGAAATCCTGTTTCTTGTCTCATGGCGTCTCTCATTGCGTCATTCATGGTGAGCTCATCGTCGAGGACTAAACAAATACTGAAAAAAAAAAGTTTTCTTCTTTGAGGTTCTTTGCTTTCAATCCTAATTATCTATTATTTAGTCAGTTATTTCTCATGCATGATACACGCTTAGACAATCATGTATCTTTCGATACATTTCTAATGAAGCAGATTTTTTTCCCGCAATATGTAGTCATTTCTTTGTTTGGTAGACCAGTTGCCATCCAAGGATAAAAAAGGTCTCTTCTGCTATTTACCCATAGCTGGGTGAAAAGAAGAGGATTCATACCTTTCTCAAGAATATTAAATAGGTAAATGAATGCAATGGATCTGACTGGAACTCGACTCTACCGACTTTTCCGTCCGAGCCGCTATCCACTACGCCACCTGTTATTACTCTCTTTAAACTCGCGTTTGTTTGTCACATAATAATAATATGAAAAAAAAAATTAGATAATTCGTGTTCAAAAATATATTAGATATAATAAGTAATACTTATTTCAAGGGTCAGAAATGGTTTAATATGAAAAGAATTAAAAAAATAATTTGAAATAACGAACTGAAAATCTTATTTGGACAGCTAGAAGTCTATTAAGTTTACTAATAAATAAAATCGTAATCCCATTAGTTTCTTAGTATCTCGTGGATGTGTGGATGGTATAATATAAAGCGGTTTGGCATGAGAAATCAGATAGCAGAGTTCGAATTCCGTTCGTTTTCCGTTACATTCAAATACCCCAGGGGATGGTATGAAACTATCTCCTCCCATTGATTGTGAGTTTAATAGTTGAAGTTGTATTTGGAAAATATCATTGTTATTCTTAAAGACAGTCGTTAATGCAATCCAAATACATTTAAGATTTAAATGACTCACACTGGGTTGATATTCCGCAAAAAAAAAAAAAAAAAAAAAAAAAATCCATCATAGTCTCTTGAATCATTATTTTTGTTTTGGTCTGTATTTGGTGTCAGTAAAGTTTGAAAAGGAAAAGTGCATTGTTATATAAATCGTAGTACGAAATTAGGAGATACAGTGACGTAATGGATTGTGGCTTGGATTGAGGAATCGGAGAGCCGAGTTCGAATTCCAGTTGAGTTCATTACTTTCACTTACGTGCAAAAAAATAAGAAGAAAAAAATACCAACAATCAATCGTATTGCTCTTGAATCATTGTACTTGCATTGATTTGTATTTGGTGCTAGTAAAATTTAAAATTGAAAAGTGTATACCTTTTCTTGAGAAAGTTTTGGATCCATCTCTTCTTCCGCACCAGCTATGGGTAAACAGCAGGAGAGACTGGGTTCTAAAGCCTTGGGTGGCAACCGGTCTAGGAGAAGGAAAACTCTGAATTTAAACCAGCCTGGTGAGGGTTGGGCTCCGTCAGTCTGTCTTGCCCAAGACAGACCACTTTTGCTACCCTTGCAGTACATAAGGTGCCCCCTAAGATTCGTGATTGCGGGGAACACATTTATCTATGATTTCTAAAAGGACAAAAACTATTCACAAATAAAACACTGTAAATGAATGTAATAAGTAAATATTGTTTTCTTTACATTTATATTTGAAAGAAAAATACGCGACTATACAATAAATATAGTTAGTTGACGCTTAAGAGATGGCAGTGTAATGCGTAATAACCTTTGGAAAGCCCACATATAGGAGTTTAAAAAATTATCGGCACTTTTGCCATAACTTATCTTTAGGTTTGTGATACCGCCTTCTGATCACGTGTACTTACATGTCGTACTATTGTGGTCACGGGATGAAAGTCTGAACTTGATCGTGCCAGTTTTCTTGCTGCTATTACAGTGTAAACATGGCCGCTCCGCTAGTAGTGTGCATCAAGGCGCAAAAAAGGCAGTGATCCGATTGTCTTGGTCGGAGGCATGTCAGTGGATGAAATTTATGGGAGCTTTTTAATACAATACGGCGACAGATCATTATCGCGTAGAAGTGTGTATAAGTGGATCGAGAAGCTTAATATTATGGGGAAGGTGCGAATATTTTTGATTTTACCTTTTACCCTCGTGAGTTAAATAGCTGAAGTTGTATCTGAAAAATATGATTGTTATTCTTAAAGACAATTGTTGATGCAATCCCAATACGTTTAAGATTTAAATGACCCACACTGTGTTGATATTCCGTAAAAAACAAATCAATCATAATCTCTTGAATCATTATTTTTGCTTTGATCTGAATTGGGTGCCAGTAAAGTTTGAGAATAAAAAGAGGATTTTTATATAAATCGTAGTACCAAATTAGAAGGTACAGTGAAATTATGCATTGCAGCCTGGATTGAGGAATCGAAGAGCTGAGTTCGAATTTCAGTCGAGTTCATTACATTCTCATACGTGGAAAAAAAGAAACAAAAACTAACAATCAATTGTATTCTCCCGAATCATTGTACTTATTTTTGCCTTTATCTGTATTTGGTGTTAGTAAAGTTTGAAAATGACAAGTGTATACTTTTTCTTGGGGAAGGTATTAAGCATGTGATCTCTCGCAGAGATCTGTGTTTTGCCCACTTGTGGGATAAACCCATGAAACCCACATACACGTACATACGAACATTCACCAAAATACAAACACTTTACGTTCACACACAAACACAAATGTTAATGTCTATTGTAATTTTTTTTGTTTAATACATATACTTCTTTGTATATATATATATATATATATATATATATATATATATATATATATATATATATATATATATATATATCGGTCTTGTTTACACTTCTTTAATATGGTGGAGTCCGCTACGTTCTTGTAGTGAAACTTCTAGCAGAAATAAACGCACGTGTTCCTAATTTAACAACACGTAAACCTGCGATCCGCTACAGTATGAATCCATCTTCATCTGCACGCCCGTGGTTTCGTATCTTAACGCCTTCCGCTTGACCTGCTTCGTATTTAATCGCTTCTCACGAAAGTTTAAACGACGATGTTTTCATTTAGATAATCCATCGACCGTATTAATTTTCTTGTTTTTTCATTTTGCATTTTACTTTATTCTAGACATGCGTGTTAAGTGACCCCATTTTTTTCCAATTATAGAATTACGTTTACACAATTTTAATACGAAGTAAATTCATCTAACAATTACTGCAAATTAGAATGAAAGATATGCATCCATTAGAAGCATTCACACTGTGCATGATTTATAGTCAAGAGTCATTTCAATTGAAAGCTTTAAATTACAATTAAGGAAAATTCAACTTGTGAACTAGATCTGCATGTGTAAAATAATTAGAATTCATTTTCCGTATAAACAGGCGAATTTAGACAGTGATTGAATTTAATACTCAGCAAATACAGTTAACATTATTTTTGAAAATTATATTTTGGAATATTATTAAAAGAAAACCGAACGACAGTTAAAGCTTATGAATTGTAAAAGAAATTCAAAATTTATACGATCGTGAAGTAAGTATAACTGATTTGACTATCGAACAGCCATCAGTGAAACAATCAATCAAACAAGAGGCTGCTATTAAATATTAAATATGTTTTTATTATAAACACTTAAAACATTTCATCATTTTTATTTATACTCATTGTTTATTAAATAGTATATTTTCTTTGTCGGGATATCCTACCAGTGCTACTGGTACCATACACGTAGTAATACCTGCCGGTTCGGTGACTAAAACGGTTCGCCTCCAGGCTTTTATTGTGAGGAGAGTGGCTGAACAGCCAACGGGATTAAAAGAAAACCTATAAAATGGCGGGTAAACCCTTTTATCGTTTACGGATATCTAACTTAAATAAATCTTACAACAACTCTAAGACTGATGATGATCATTTCAGGTAAATTTTATTTTTGTTTTACGGCTTACCAACATTTTGAAGAAAATATTTTAGATTGTAAGGATTATTTGGAAATAATAATGATTTACTGATACAAGTTCTACTAGTTAACCCAAAGCTGGAAAGGAAGAAAAGATGGATTCATACCATTCCCAATAGTATTTGCGTGTAAATGAATAAAACAAATCTAACTGGAATTGGAACTGTATTCCAAACCGTTATCCATTAAACCTGCACCGCACATCCAAGCTTACGGCAGCTGGTATTCCTAAGTTTTCATCTAATCTGGGCACTGACCTGAATCGATGTTGCTTAACTTCGGTGATCGTACGAGGAGCGGTTATTAAATTTGAGAGGATTACACAGAAAAAGATATTTTAAAAATGGGCTTTCGACAAGTAAACAAGTATATATAGAAAGTTGGAGATATTAAATTGATGAGTTTCATCCAAATGAAAGCAAGGGTTTTATTCTTGCAATGCAGCTACAGTTATGTAATGTTGCTATACAGTCGATTTAGTCATTGTTTATGATACAGTCGATTTAGTCATTGTTTATGATACTTAATGTTTGGGGATCTTATAAAACACATATACAATGTTTATATACGTACATTATATATGTTCTAAAGGTTGCTAAAGATGGGGTTGATAGTGGGGATAAACTCTGATTGTCTATATGCATGCCTCTCAAATAGCCTCTGACAATAAGTTCATCTACAAACCGGGGACTGAGCGAAGGCAGACAACTGGCGCATCATAACCAGCAACGCCGTGTAGTTGGAACTCAACAGTCCAAGAAGGCAGTTCATTTAAGGGATGGGGAACCCTGATTTTAAACCTTCGCTGCCTTTCGTTCATATCCAAACAAGGAAAAGTAAATCCAGGCAGAAAACCAGGAGTGGAGCCTTGAATGCGTTTGGTTATCAACACTTTCTGGCAACTCTTGTTGCCAAGCCCGTCTCAAATATAATGCCCCGTATTCTGTATACCATTGCCCAGTCTTTTGCCCTGGTGACCTTACTCCAGTCTCACCACCAAAGGACTGAATTTTGATGAAACAAGGCGCTAACTTTATCTCGTGAGATAAACAGTTGTCTACTTATGAGGAGGTAAGGTGGAGTAACGGATTGAGGAATCGGAGAGCCGAGTTCGAATTCTTATGTGCTAGGAAAGGTAAGAATCCACTTCTTCTTCCCTATGGGTAAATGTCCTTGGATGGCACTGATCTACCGCAGAATGAAATGGCAACCTACTGGGGGATAACTCTACCTTGTCAGTCATGTACCGTGTATCACGCATGGCGCATAACTGACTGACTTATGAATCTGGTACATTGCGCAGTATCACCTTTAATGTTCCTTCTAATGTCTAATTTACTTCTACTTTTATCACAAATTAGAATTTGCCCGTAGTTTTGCTGTTAACGTGTCAGAAAAATGAATCGGTTAGCCGAGTTGAATTTCTGGGTTTGCCTTCGCACCAATGTCCTTGGGAAAAGCATGTTTCCATTTTTCTATCCCCCAGTTATGGTTTGTGTTGACTGATATCAATTCTAAGAGAAGGAGAACATTGAATTCAAACTTAGCCAAAGTGTTATGGAAATTCAAAGATGGTAAAGAATTGGAATTCTTATTGAACCATCGTCGTCTCCGACCCGAAAGGATATGACATTTTGAAAAACACCACAAGATACAATTATGTCTGCACAAAGATACATCTATACACTCGCACAATCAAGGGCAGAAGAAATCTGAATGCTTGAAGTTTTGTAAGAAGGAAAGAAATTGATATTAGAATCGAAAGATTTAATTTAGCGAAAGATCTCAAGAAAAGAAAACTAAAATATATTAATTTTGATTTTTTGAGAACTGTAAAGCGACGATGCATTGAAAGATTGGTGGAGATTTCGTATAATTTAGGGATTTCTCAGTTTTAAATATTAACTACTTGTGAACTTTCGATCGATAAGACCACTTGATAATCCCATCCCTGCAAAATTGGAATAAGTGTGTTTGCAAAATATCTTTCCTGCATAGAAGGAAGATTGCGTTTTTCACAGGATATTATAAAGTTTTCGTTTCAGATGTAATAATAGAAAGTCTCCTATTCATTATGTTGACGGTGCACAATCTCCTTGCTCATCTTTTGGTGGTCAGAGCCCCTGACATGTCAAGGAGATAGGTAATAAGATAATTGGGACGGGGAACAGATGAAGTTTACTTCTCGAACCATGTTGGTTATGCCAATATAAAGATCGAACAGTTCTTTATACCTCTCCGCACATTCCAGTACGATTAAATGAATTATTTTACCAAATTAAAAAAGTGGAATTATTTAACTAGTAAAGACAATCCTGGATATGACGATAAACTACATCAGGCAGCAATAAAGATCGGGAGATTGTGATGTTTTCAGGAGCACCAATTCAACTCTTAATTGTTGTTGTTCCGTTAGGGCTCCACCTATGGAAAAATAGTGAACTCTGGAACAAAGAAAATAAAAAAATGAAAGTAAAAAAAAGAAAATTTTGTAGTAAAAATTATCAGCAATACATATTTATATTAAAAAATAATAATAATAATACATATTTAGAGTAAAATTGAAAACAATACAATTTTAAAGCAAAATGACTAACAATACGTTTTATAGTAGAATGACCAACAATATTTTTTATAGCAAAATGACAACCAATACATTTTCTATTAAGATATACCAAACGTACATTTTATTGTAGAATTACCAACAATGCATTTTATAGCAAAATGACCAACAATACATTTTATCTGTTGTTGAAGGCATACAGTTGCATTCAAAATAATTTTAGTGTAAATTATAAAATTGTCTATATTTCTGCGATGGGGCATTTCGTAAATTACATCTATTGGATGCTTTGGTATACATCATCAGTTATGTTTCTAGCCGAGGTTCATTAGGGGTTTCGGGGCTTTCAACATTGAAACCCCTCTCCACGGTGACCCAGCCGATACTGATCGGGTATCGACTTGTGTAGCTTTCCTTGTCTACAGTTTTTCCCATCTTTATAAGTACACACTGCAACTCCCCTTAGCCATTTATAGCCCACTCCTAGATAACTTCCGGTTCACCAGTAATGTCAGCTGTTCATAAAAAAGGAAGCAAAGGCATACACAATTTCTATCTGGTCAAAAACATGGCGTCGTTCTCAGCTTATTATTATTTACTCTAATTACATTGGCTCACTGGATAAAAGTATTGGTTGGATCGAGTGACTTGACCCAAAAAGATGTGAGTTCAGTACCTGCCTACTGCGGTGGTGAGTTAAAGTTAACTGAGACATCCGGAAAAGGCATGGCACGTGGAACTGGAACAATAAACGGCTGAAACGTCTTGAATCTGGCAACAAAGATGAGATAAACTGTCCGAACAATGTAAATAGTGTAAATCATAAAATTGTGGTCTAATTATTTGGATTTCGGCATTAAATAACTCAGAGTTTGATATGCCGCTAAACAAAATCAATCAACCAACTAGTAAAGAGAACGATAAGAAGAGAGAGAGAGAGAGAGAGAGAGAGAGAGAGCAAAATAAACGTTTATGTGCCATGTCATTTAAGGACGGAAGGTAATTATGGCAATCTGTAACTTCCTGTCGTTTGTAGTTTTGACTAGTGTACGAATTCCATTTTATTGTTTTGAATGACTTTAACAAACCAACATTTTTTAGTAATTGTCCAGCATTCACTACCATATAGGAGATTACACAGCAGTTCAGTATATTTTTCCCTGTTTCTAATGATATTTTGTCATATTTCTTAATACATTGCTTAGTCTATGGAAGACATATATCTCCATTAATATATGTCTTTATATTCCTGTATCACATTTTCTGTTGTGTGTTACTAAACTACCGACACAGTCAAATGTTTGTATCTGATTGATGCTGATGTTCCCAATCGTCGTTGTCGACTTTATCTCGTATCGAAGAATTTAATTTTTTCTTCCATTATTATGATGGCGTTGTTGATTAAGTAAACCAATTTTTTTATGGAAGAGCCGATGGCATCGACTGCATAATAATATTGGTAGAAGACCAGGACGATTTTGTTTAGACTTTCTCACCTGTTGTTTGACTTCTTCCTTTTCTCTTCTAGTGACTCCAATGTTTTGGTCTCGATGGTATTGGAACATCATCAGTTGGTACGGTCACGGACTTGTGTTTCAAAATTTTAAGTTCAAGTCAATTGGCTTTCGGCGTTGCTTTGATTTGGTCCTTGTATCTTCAAAGAGGGTAACCTCGTGGTCATTTCCCTGAAATGAGCACACTGAATAAAACTTGACGTACGTGAAGGTTTCCAAACCTTCACGTACGATCACCTAAGTTAAACAACGACGAGCGTGATCATTACCTAGATGGGTGACTGTTTGTGAATACCCGGCTTGGATGCGTGGGTGGTGTCATAGATAATGGCCCAGAATTGTTAATGTGATAGCTGTGCTCCAATTCCCGTTGGCACGTAATATTACCTTACGCACTAATACACTTGGGAATGGTATAAATCCACCTCTTTTCCTCCAGCTATGTGTTAATTAGCAAGACTTGTATCACTAAATTTTTATTCATTATTATCGACAAAAAAATTCTTAAAATCTAAAAATATTTTCTGGCTTTAAATAACCTGCCAAAGGTTGATAAACCGTAGATAAAAAATCAATCAAATGAAAAGTACATTGCACAATCCTACAAAAAAAAAAACGTATTTTTTCAAAGATATTCTTGCGTAACAATTTTCATAGTATCTTTTGTACCTCTTCTTTACTGTTAGGCTGGTGCAAAAATAATGTCGTTTTCTAACACATGTTAATATTATGAAAAAACGACGTTATTTTTGCACCAACCTAATAATTTCTCCCCGACGCTAGGTTCAGCATAATGAATTACTAAGAGTAGCTTAAATATAGCACAATGCTGCTAGTATTACGCTTCCAGTGGATGGATGTCATTACTAAATCTTAACTGATATAGCGAGACAATCTTGCTAACTATTACAACATTTTGAAGTGCTGGTCAGAAGTAACAGTGATTATCCAAGTGTAGCTTAGATATAAAACAAGGCCAAAAATATGCGGTAACCAGTGAGGTTCACTACTCACTCGTAATTGATCTATCGAGACAAGATTTCTGAACATTACGTCATGTTGCAGTGACCAGTTTGAATTTGATTCATTGATTTGTTTTTTTTTTTACGGTGCATCAACCTTTTTCAGGTAAATTAAAACAATAATATACTTTTAGATTGTAAGAATTTTTGGAGCTAATAATTATGTACCGTTACAAGATCCAATTAACCCAACGCTGGAGGAAAAAGAGATGGATTCATAACTTTCCCAAGGGTATATGCGCGTAAGTTTAATATAACGAAGCTGACATGAATTAGAGCTTTGTTCTCTGATTTCTAATATCGTGCTGTTATCCGTTTCACCACCCCCACACCCAAGCTTTCAGCACCGATGAGTATCGGACTCGCCTACTATTTATCTAGTAAGACAGGCTTTACTTTGAAGAGCCCAATCAGAAGTAATAGCGAATACGTGTATATTTTTTAAGCATTTAACCCCAAGAAAGGCAGGAGTGGCCCGAGCACGCAAGGGGTTACAGAGGGTAGAAAACAAGAATAAAGAGGCGTGTTTGGGGAGAAGATAAGCTTTAAGGCCGTAAGTATGGGGTACCCAGAGAGGATCGAACTCACCTACTCAGTCGTAATTTTTCTAGCAAGATAAGCTAACGGACAATTATGTCAAATCATAATATTTTCATCGAAAAAAATAGTTATAGCGATCTATTAGGTTGGTGCAAAAATAATGCCGTAATAATACCGTTTTTTGACGTTAAAAATACGTCAAAAAACGACATTATTACGTCATTATTTTTGCACCAACGTAATACTAAAGGTAATTTAGATGTGGCAGAAGATTGAAAGTATGGAGCACTCAGAGAGCATTGAAATCACTACTCAGCCGTAATGGATCTAGCGCGACAAGATTGCTAACTATTACACCACGGCGGAGATTCGCTATGGATTTTGCTAAGACTAGCGTACCTGTAGCACAAGGCCGAAGGTTCGAAGCGCCCACTGGGGATCAGACTCACTATCCAGTCATAATTGAAAGAGCGAGACAAGATTGCAAAACGTTACTTCCACGTCGAAGTGCTAAAAGTGAATTTTCTAAGCGAAGCTAATTTGTAGAGAAGGACGAATGTATACAGTAGCTCACTAATTATAACAATTTTCCAAGCATAGCTCAGATGTGACACAACGCCGAGAGTATGGGGCACCCAGTGAGGAGCGAACTTACTACTCAGTCGTAACTGTTCCTGCGAGATAAGCTGACTAACCATTACATCCCGTCAAAGCGGGTCAAGATTGCGATTTACTAAGCGTAGCATAGATGTGACACGTGGCCAAAAATATGGAGCATCCGATGATGTCGTAATTGATCTCGCGAGACAAGCATGTTTGCCATTACATCACGTCGAAGTACTTAATTGATTATCTAAGCGTAGGTTTGATGTGACACAAGGTCGAAAGTGTGGGGCAACCAGTGAGGATGGAACTCACTACTCAGTTATAGTTTATCTGGTAAGACAAGCTTGCTGACCCTTACACCATATCGAAGTGCCCAGCTAGGCACAGTATAACACAGAAGCTACAAATAACTACAATAATTTTTATCGAGATCAAATAAATAAACGAAATAGTTATATGAAGATAAATTATAGAAATGGAATAAAGTGGGTGTGTTTCATAAGATTTGAGGAAAGTCTGGTATTTGACGCGTTATCTGCTTACACAAAGAAAACGAACACACCTGGCAGCAGCGCAAAATGAGATTAAATGACAATAAATTATAAATGCTGCGTTACCAAGAAGAAGAAGAAGAAGAGGAAGAAGAAGAGGAAGAAGAAGAAGAAGAGGAAGAAGGGGAAGAAGAAGAAGAGGAAGAAAAAGAAGAAGAGGAGGAGGTAGAAGAAGAAGAAGATGAAGAAGAAGAGGAAGAAGAAGAAGAGGAAGAAGAAGAAGAAGAAGAGGAAGAAGAGGAAGAGGAAGAAGAAAACGTAGAAGAAGAAGAAGAGAAAGAAGTAAAAGAGAAGAGGAGGAGGAAGAAGAAGAAGAAGAAGAGGAAGAAGAGGAAGAAAAAGAAGAAGAGGAGGAGGTAGAAGAAGAAGAAGATGATGAAGAAGAAGAGGAAGAAGAAGAAGAGGAAGAAGAAGAAGAAGAGGAAGAAGAGGAAGAAGGGGAAGAAGAAGAAGAGGAAGAAAAAGAAGAAGAGGAGGAGGTAGAAGAAGAAGAAGAAGATGAAGAAGAAGAGGAAGAAGAAGAAGAGGAAGAAGAAGAAGAAGAGGAAGAAAAAGAAGAAGAGGAGAAGGAAGAAGAAGAAGTGGAGGAGGAAGAAGAAGAAGAAGAGGAAGAAGAAGAGAAAGAAGAAGAAGAGGAAGAAGAAAACGTAGAAGAAGAAGAAGAGAAAGAAGTAGAAGAGAAAGAAGTAGAAGAGAAGAGGAGGAGGAAGAAGAAGAGGAAGAAGAGGAAGAAAAAGAAGAAGAGGAGGAGGAAGAAGAAGAAGAAGTAGAGGAAGAAGAAGAAGAAGAGGAAGAAGGGTTAGAAGAAGAGGAGGAAGAAGAAGAAGAAGAGGAAGAAGAAGAAGAAGACGAAGAGGAAGAAGAAGAAGAAGAAGAAGAGGAAGACGAAGAAGAAGAAGAAGGAGAAGAAGAAGAGGGAGAGGAAGAAATGCAGCACATGTCTAAAAGATTTGCACTTTAATAGATCTTATTATGTGCCGACGTTGCTCGTTTGACTCCAGTTCAGCTTAGAAAACGCAGCAAATGATTGGAAGTTTAAAGATATTTTTTTTACATAACGAGTGATTACAACACTTGGTCCTTCTCAGTGGTATTGAATTCTGGACAATCTCACAAAGGAAGAAGAAACTTGAAGCAACAGAAATTGAGTTCTACATGCTGAGAATACCATGGACTGGACATGTGAGCAACGACGAAGTTCTAGAGACAATGACAACAAAAATGACGCTTATGCTTAACATCAGGAAAAGACAGTTGGCATTTCTAGTGCACATAATGAGCAAAATTTGATGCTCACAAGGCAGATTAAAGGAAAGAGGACGAGGCAAGAGCAATACACAAACTACCTGACGAGTTTGAACGAATCGATGTCAGAGCAGAGTTTGAGAGAGATGACAAAAAGACAAAGGTTATTAAGAACCACAAAGGATAGGAAATTGTGGAAAGTTTTCAAGAGATACCGGCACATATAAAATAAAACTGTCATTCCTATTCAAACGTAATAAAGGACACACAATAAAGTGCTTCTCAGTATATCTATATCATCTGCATAACGTCAGGGGAATTTGTTGAAGAATGATATTGGTGTGTCTGACAATTCGTTAAGTCAGTGGGGATTTTCAAAATGCATATAAATAAAACGTGAAAGAGGCGTTTACGGGTTGTCTTCATTTGGCATATAAGTCGGGTGGTCGCGTTCATCGTGTTTAGAAATGCCTAGACTATCATCTAAATAAAAAGATTCTCTCAGATCAATGATTAAAATGACCAAAACATTTAAGTCTCTAAAAAGGACAATCCTTCGTTTGACTCTACGGAAGGACGCTTGTAGAAGAATGCGTGCCAACATGTTTGTATCGGAACTAGATTGATCTTGGTTGATTCGTTTTCTACAGCTTATTAACCCTTTGCTGGTTACTTAAAGCCAGAAAATATTTTTTAGATTGTAAGAATCATTTTTGCTATAATAAAGGTTGAGTGATACAATTCTTACTAATTAATCCATAGCCGGGGTAGAACAGGTGGATACATATCTTTCCCAAAGTATTTGCGCATTAATGAATATATTGAACCTAACTGGAATTGAAACTTGGCTCTTCGAATAGCAATTCTGAGCCATTATCTATTACACCACTCACGCATCCAAGATTACAGAACTTTGTATTCTCAAGCTGTTACCGATCTAGGTGCTGACCAGGCACGATGTTGCTTAACTTTGGTAACCGGTTTTTCAAAGTGATATGACCGTAAGCCAGTTACAGTTGAAAGCTTATGGAGAAACTGAATTCAGTATCTTTCAGAAGGAATAAATGTCAAGAGGGAGAGGGATATAACGTATATATCTTTTTATAGATAATAATAATATAATAAGAAAGAAAAATGCGGGCGTGTTCAGAGATAGCTGAAAAGTAAACATTTAAGGCTTTCCTAACAGAAAATGTATGTGTGGTGTGTGCGAACTTCAGGTACGATTCTAGTTCCGCCCGGGAAAATAAATTTTATTCCTGCGGAAGAAAGGCTAGTGTTGAAGCTGCTATATATATATATATATATATATATATATATATATATATATATATATATATATATATATATATATATATATATAAAAGAGAGAGACAGAGAGAGAGACAGAGAGAGAGACAGAGACAGCACAGTCACAAATACGCATGTGTATGTATATATATATATATATATATATATATATATATATATATATATATATATATGTATTGAGGCATGTCTCATTGAATAATTTAGACAAGTTTTGTTTACTTATTTTCAACAAGATTCTCTCATATTCACGAAAAATCTTCTTAGCATCTATATGAAAGTACGAGAAAAATTACGATGTTGAAATTTAAATCGTACTGTACAGAAACTTAGCATCTTTCACTTCACAGATAAAAATTTAAATTTCACATGGAGACAACAATTTTGTCTTAGAAACAACAGCACCCTGATCTTGACTGTGTGGTAATGTTAAAAATACTCGGAATAAATATATATGTATCAATATGGTAATTTTCTCTGTTGCTTTAATAAGAATACAGAGAAGCTTGTCCGTGAATATAAGAAGATCCTGTAGAAAATAAGTAAACAAAATTGGTCTAAATTATTATATATATATATATATATATATATATATATATATATATATATATATATATATATAACGTATCTCTTGGCAGTATGTTTTCATTAAGACATGTCTTATTGAATAATTTAGACCAATATATATATATATATATATATATATATATATATATATATATATATATATATATATATACTCTTAAGATGTCCTATATTTATGGGATAAAGTGCTCAATATCAGAGATAGAGCGTGTGTAAATATAAACGTGAACATTGAAGTCATCACTTAGAGGTCTGTTTCATGCTAGACGCAATCGTCAGGCCATATATATATATATATTTATATAGTTATTTATTGTTTCAACTGAGACAATTGTGGCAGAAGGCCTATAGGGAAGTGGGGTAAAGCGGTTCAACACGTTCTATCCTAGACCTAGTTAATCAGATTTACAACCCATGCATTCTTTACAATTTGCTCATTCACCAAAAAACCCATGGTCCGTCATTCAATACTATATATGGCATAATACCACAAATTATCAAGCGCACCTACAAAAAGCACCATGACATAAAAATTTCCTTATTTACAAACAGTTCAAATGTCTCATTTTTTTTGTTTTTTCTTTTTCTTACAAAAATATATAAAAATATATGGCCATGAAATTAGTCGGGGGTGGGGTGGGGTGGGGGTGGGCCGTGCGGAGCAGGGTGAGGGAATGAACAGAAAACGAAAATCAAATGAAAAAGTAACAATCGAATTAAACAGAACAGATGCCTTTTGACAGAATCAAGAAGTACACTGACTAACGATATATATATATATATATATATATATATATATATATATATATATATATATATATATATAATTCTGTCGCAACTATATATATATATATATATATATATATATATATATATATAGATAAAAGTGAACATAGAAGTCAACACTTAGAGGCAACAGTCTGTTTCATGCTGTAGCACTCGTGGCCTGAAGATTGCATCTAGCATGAAACAGACTGTCGCCTCTAAGTGTTGACTTCTATGTTCACTTTTATATTTACATACGCTCTATCTCTGATATTGAGCACTTTATCCCATAAATATACCACACCTTAAGACTATATATATATATATATATATATATATATATATATATATATATATATAGTTGTGGGCAGAATTATTTGCCTCCCCTTAATATTTGCATATTTTCTAAGAAAGTTCGAATATTTGCAAATACTTATTGAATTTACCATAAATAGTTGATCCCGTACTTAATTTTGGTATTATTCGTGAAATTTTTAGAAGGTTCCATCAATTATATTCATAGTGATACATTTTCCTTAAAAAAAATAGTGCAGCCCAAAATTATTCGCCTCTCTTATAGGAATTATGAGATAATATTGCACTATAGTAATTTTTTTCTTTTCTTAATTTGACATTTAATATAAATACCCTTTGTAAATGAATAGTATTGATCTTGATTCTATAACATTCTAAAAGGGAATTAAGAAGACAATATGTGAGTGCCTCGAAACGCGATAACTTATTCGTTCTGCAACCATAAAGAAGACGGCTGAACTTGACATGAAGCTCCGAATGAAGATAGTTCATGCGTACAAACAAGATGATAAATATACAACATTTTCTAAGCGTTTAAGCGTTCCTAGTTCGACAATTCGTAGCATTATCAAGAAGTACAATGAGACGCATTGTGCTGATGATAAATTAAGGAATGGAAGAAAATGGTTAATTTTTGAGAGAATTGTTAGAGATATTGTTAGAGATATCACGAAGAATCTTTAATATCAAATGAAATTGTCAATCATGTAAAGAAATCAGGGTTGAATGTACCGACGAAGATAGTCATTAGTTGTTTTCATCAAGCAGGACTTTAAGCTTGACGTCCAAGAAAAACTTCTTAGCTTAAGGCTAAACAACTAAATTAGCTTATATTAGAAGCCATTTAGGACATAAACGTAAATATTGGGACTCTGATTTATGGTCAGACGAAACTAAACTAAAATTATTTAATCACATGAACTCCCGTTATGTATGGAGGAAAGTGAGTGATGCTCAAAAAAAATACTCTCTTTACAATTAAGCACGGTTGTGGGAACATTCTACTCTGAGGATGTTTTGCTTCTTCTGGACTAGGAGAGCTAGTGTGTGTACAGGGTATCATAGATAAAGACTAGCTAATCTGAAAAACAATATCAAACAAAGTGCACAAAAGCTGACTTTGGGGCGTTACTGTTCGTTCCAACATGACAGTGACCTGAAACACTCAACACGAAGTGTTACAAAATACTTTGATGATAGCAAGTTTAAGGTATTGGCGTAATCTGCATAAATTCTTGATCCAAATCCCATTGAAAAGTTATGAACATATGCGAAGAAAAATGTAAGATAAAAAAAGTCCTTCAAATTTAGAGGAACTAGAAGCTATTGCCAAGGAAGAATGGAGCAAAATACATATCAGTGGACGTTGTGATCTTGTAAGGAACTATCAAAATTATTAAAGGCAATAATCAAAAATAGAGGTTACACAATTGTTTATTGAGTCAAGAGGGCGAATAATTTTGTTCAGTGTTAAATATTTTTGATGGTTTTTGTATTATTGACATTAAAATAAAAAAAAAATTAAAATCCAGGGCTTCCTAATTTGTGAAAAAATGCACATGAAATTTCAATAGAAATTTGAGATATTACAGCTTTATTTGTAATTATGGAATTGTGGGGAATAATTCTGTCCCCAAATATATATATATATATATATATATATAAAAGTGAACATAGAAGTCAACACTTAGAGGCGACAGTCTGTTTCATGCTATATGCAATCGTCAAGCCACGTGTGCTGTTATTTTTCTCGGCTATTTATATATATACGGGTTAGTGGTGCATTGTGGGTATTCTATTATGGCGGTTATTTCACCGGAAGTCGTTTGTTTATCTATTTAGGTCAAATTATATTGCTTGTTTTTATTTTTGTTTCTTATTTTATTTATTTATTTATTTATTAACGTAGTAAAAATTTGTTTATATCACTTATTTAACAGTTTTGTTTTGGTTTGGGAATTTAATTAAAACTATTTGTTCAGTTTTGGTTGATTGTTGTAGTTCATTCTAAGTATTATTTTGGCGGGAACAGTTTTTAATTGATTATCTTTATTTGGGATTGGTTTGTTTATTTATTTACTTGGATGAATTTAGGTTAATTTATTTTACTTGTATATTTTCTCTTTTCGGTTTTCGATTTTTAAGTAACATTGTATTTTTTTATATATATATATATATATATATATATATATATGTATATATATATATATATATATATATATATATATATATATGTATATATATATATATATATATATATATATATATATATATATATATATATATATATATATATATATATATATCAGGCAGTTTTTCCCCGAGAATTGTCACCTTGTGGATAAAACAATACAATATTGACCCTTTTAGGTGATGTATCAACGGTTATCTATTCTCCATATCCTCATAGTTCGCTTCCTTCGACCCCCCTCTTTAATTCATTCATCATTACCATTTTAAAAAATAACTCTCTGCCTTCAGCGGCTCCCGAGCCATGTAATGCGTGAATTTCAATATCAAAATAGAGTTTCTATATTTACGATGGTTCGAGCACCGACAGTGACACAAGAGAGAATGCCCAATTATTTATCTCCCCCCCCCATCCCCAAATAGGCTTTTTGTTTCCAATCCTATTAGAGCGAAGACATAGAAATCACGTGTTGATTTTTACCTTCAGCCTTTCCAATATCGATAAAGCAAATATCAAAGATATTCCAGTCTAGATTCCCATCGAGGATGATAGAAAAGAAAATGCCTTTTTCAAAGACAGTTGCTAGAAGAAATTGGAAGACAGAAAAGCGATCGAAGTAAGAAATCCTCAAATCCTTTTTCTAGTGGGAAATCAATGCAAGATGGTAGCATATAATTTTAATCAATTTCTCTTCGTATCATTTATTACTGTTGATATGCAGTTTCTAGTGGCATTAGCTCAATGCCTAGAACAAGTTTTGACGACTTATGTAAAGAGAGAACGATGTATGAAGTAGTAATCAGATTTAAAGTAAACAAAGATATATTAGTTCAATCTTTCATTTCTTTTTACTTATGAGTCGGGATTTTGAAAGAAATAACATAAAATAAAAGCTTGTGGAGAATTACAGATGTTCCGAAACTTGCTTAAAAAAGCAAATGGCGCATTTCAAAAGATTTAAATATAAAAAATAATGCAGTATGTTTAAGAAAAACAAATAAACGTTACATCGGACTGTTTAGTTTTTCTATTATTGAACGATTTATCCGATTTCATTCGACGAGCTGCATATTTACACGAGTCAGATGAGACCAAGAAAGGATTATTGCTGGCATATCTAGCGTGTTCGTTGAGTCGCCGAAACTTCCCTTTCCATCTTTGACAGAGTTCGAAAGCATTTATGCAGCCTTGTGGATGATGAATAATTTCCCACCCTGCTCCCTCTTTCCCCACAGACGAAACCTCGCAAGCCTATCGTTACTTTCATGGTAAATGTTCAAGGGAGTTCCATTCTTTTGTGTCACCAGCTCTGATCTTTACAGCCAAGACCAACCTTACTACTTCCATAGGGCCGAATCACTACGTATTCCTTTGGTAATAAGGTCGTTTTACTCCGAAAGCTGCTTTCTTAAAAACGCTATTGGGTTGGTGCATGATTATCAGGCGTTTTTGTAGGCGAGTTATTTGTTAATAAAGATTGCTGTTTTGTTTATTGTTTTTAATAAAAATATTTTATTTCCAGGTTATAAAAATGCTTGTCGATAATCAAACTCTTCGGAATAATCATTTAAAAATCTTATTGTTGAAGTGTTATGTTTCTTTTTTCATGATAAATATTATTTAAAAACGCTTGATAATTATGCACCAATCCAATATGTGGAACAGACTCCCGCAGTCAATCGTAATCTATCCTGCATGTCCTCATAATCTGCATTTATTTCCCCTTCTTATGTTCATGCAGCAAGGTCATTCAGTAACACTCTAACTTGAATAACTCTTGGGCCTTGTATTAGTTGAACATTTATCTAACGCCTGTGGATATTGATTTCGTTGTCTAAAAATGTGTCTAAAGAATTGGCATGGCACCTCCAAACTTTGGAGGGTCGAATCGTTTTGTATTCCATTGGTAAGAAGGAAGCTCCACTCAGACAGTCTCTTCCCCAAAACGTCTACTTTATCGGACAGACAGTTTTGAAGATGCTTCCCCCATCATTACAATCTTCACCACGGATAAATGAAGTTTAAAATATCAGCATCTGCTGTATACTATTGTATTTATAACGCCCTTTCAATACAATAATAGACAAGTTTCATAATAGACAAGTTTCTTTGTTGATTGCATTTCTTGCAATATATATATATATATATATATATATATATATATATATATATATATATATATGGGATTTAAATATAGGTCAGTTATGGATTGGAACCCGACAGAATTATAGGATAAGGAAATAATAGGGAACATTTTTAAGTTTAACATATTCCGTTTTTATTAAAACTTCACCAGGAAATGAAATATTGAAGATAAAAGAAAATTCTAGTATTTTTAATTGTTGCGTTGTTTGTTTCTCATTGCTCAAGCAGAACTCACGTGCATTTGTCTTGTCAAGCATTCTTCGCGTGCATAACTTATGTGTATATGTGTATCATTATTCAAGTTTGCCTATGCTATATTCGGAAGATAATGCGTATGTGTGTGTATTAGTTTGAGTATGTTTGTATGAGCGCGCGTCTAGTAAGCATTTTTATGTTTGGTAGTTGTTCACATGTTTATTTGGGGATGTTTTGTGTAAAGGTGAAAGAATTTTAGTTACACAAGATGTCGTAGTAGATAATATATATATATATATATATATATATATATATATATATATATTACATTCAATAAGTATGGATTTTATAAATGTTGGTGATATAATAAAGTGTGTTTGACGTGTGTTTTTTATGATAAAATATTTATCAGGACTCTCTCTAAGTATTTCCTGCATAAAGAATTATATTCTTTTCTCATTGAAGTGGCATTTATGAAAATCGAAGTTATAGTCGTTTTTTTCTTGTGTGTATTATGAGCGAGTTTAAAGGGTTGTCCCAGCATAGGTTTCTTTTATGTTCCCAGTAGATGGAGGACGATAGGTAACCCGAGTTTTGTTTATAGCACCTCTAGCGATAAACTTTCTATAACTAAAATGGAGGCTTTAAGTCTGGGCTTAAATTTTGCAACTGAAATAAGGAAAGAAGACACACAACCCACCTTGAACTCAAAACACAAATGTGACCACATATGCCTCCAAAAGTGTTCCAGACAAGGTATCATAGATAACCCCACCCAACCAAAACCGAAGAAACAACACTGCCTAGGAGATACATACTGGCACTAGAAAACATGTCTAAGAATAAAAACATAGTTATAACGCCATCCACTAAAAGAGGCAGAATAGACATCATGGAAACCAACCACTACAGGACGGTCTGAAAGTCCTGTCACTTCTACGAAAAAGTAATGAGGACAATAGACAAATAATACAGTAATACAAAGCACGTGTAGTGGATTTAGTTTTTTTTTTCACTTTCATTGACGCTGTCACATATCGAGAAAGTCTGTATGAACGTCATCATTTTCGTGTCAGCCATCTGAAATAGAAAATTATATTATGTAGGGATGACAAGACATTCACACCACTTTCTACATTGAAAAATTAGAATCAATCTGAATTGATAACACTTAGAAGAAAAAAAAAACAAAAACAAAAGACGAAAATGGGCGGTAAATACCGACAAAATAATTCAATAAAACACTCATGAAATGACTAAAAAATGAAAACAAGGCCTGGACTAAATTAATAAAATACCACACTACAACATCCACATCAAACACACAAACCCAACATAACCATCAGATCTAAGTTGTCTTGAATCAACTGTACCTTGTACAAACGAAATTGCAAAATTCCTAACTCCGTTTCTAGGTATCATTAACCGAATAAGATTATGGCTTGTTTAGATATCAAATCATTATACACAAACATACCGGTCACAAAATGCCTCAACATATTCAGAAACCACATCAAAAAATCCAAAGAGAAACTTTCTATACCAGTCCATAAAATTATACAACTGCAGAATCCAATTTTCTTCCCATAAAAATTTCTATAAAAAAAAATCAGTTTTACTATGGGATCCTTCATAAGCAATGTTCTAGCTTGTATGTTCTTAGAATTTTAGTCCGGTCCATTTAAACACATCATAATTAAAACGGTGCTACGTTGTCTTGTTATCTGCAAGGAAGATATATCAACGTTGGCTTGTTATGCACAAGGAAGAATTTCTACACCGTACAAATATTATTTATAACATACATACATATATATATATATATATATATATTATTATAACATACATACATATATATATATATATATAACATAAAGAAAATGTAATTAAAATATTAAATTTTTTCTTTTATTTATATTCTAGCAATAAACATCATATACTGGGTGGTCCGAAGTTTTTGCCACTCTAATACTCTCTTCAAAACTATAGAGGCTCGTGTCACCCATCTGAAATGGAAAATTGTATTATGTAGGGGATAACAAGACCTTCAGACCACCCTGTACTGTAAGTAAATGTCCACATTTTTATCAATATTTTTTGTACTAAAATGTATTATCTTTCTCCAATAGCGAGTGCAGAAATAGGACGTCTCTTTCTAAATATTTTTGGGACTTAAAAACAGTTAATAAAACCGCACGGTAAAATGGAAAATACTAAAAAAAATAGAACTTATAAATCTTTAAATGTTATGTTTACATAGAAATTACAAATCAACAAATTTGCTGACAAAAAATCTGTATTAAACCAAAGTAGTGAATTAACTGTAAATTCCAGACAAAGTTTATCATTTACCGTAAAATATAATTACAGTTTTAAAAATTACGTATTACCATAATTTTTTAGTATGTAATGGTTCACCTTCTACGGGTAATTTTGTTTATTCAGCGTTAAAATTGCTGTGTTTTGACGTCCACTAAGTATTCTTAATATTTTAAGACATTTTTAGGTTTATACATTCTTTTTATAGATACAAATATTTAAGTAAATGCTCTGTTTATAATAAACAGTATTAAACAACATTTACCGGCCTGAATGTCTGAGAAATTTTCACAGAAAATATTCGTCACCCGACAGGATTCGAACCTGTATCCTATACGGAACGGTCATTTAGCTTAACGTGCCTTTAACCGATTTGGCCACAGAGGAGCGTTCGGTTAACAAGGTCGAATTTACTGTATTTGAACTTCAATTTTCTATGAATCTCTTACGTACATTCCTATCTGCTCATGTCGTATCAAATGTAAACACATGACGTCACACATTATGTAATAGACAAAGTCCGACAATTATTTTAAGACATTTTTATGTTTATACATTCTTTTTATATATTTTTTTTATTCTTTTTATATTTTTTTGTATAGAAATCTTAAAATAATTGTCGGACATAATTTCATAATGTATATTATTAATATCTTATATAGATGTTTCACATTTGAATTTTATCTACAGGCCCTTTTAAGAAGCTTCTTGGACATAAAAAAATATTTTTTTATGATAACTTTACATCTGATTAACCTACGCCTCGCTTCAACGCCATTTTAAAAAATTGACCATGACATATTTGTCTACAATCACGATACATTTGGCACTGCCATATTTTCAGCAATTATCAATGATGGCCTATGTTCCGGTATATCGGCATATGGCATGAAAAAATAACTCACCCACATCATCTTCACTTTCTGTGCTTACCTTTTTATTTAGCGTAGGTCTGACATTTAATTGGTTAATCAAGACATACCCACAAGTCTTTTTAATTCTGACCTTATGTCCCGTACCCTTTAACTTTCGGAAAAGAGATAACACTTTGTTTTTAAATTTCCTTATAAATCATTTAATAACCTGTTACTTACCATTACCTGAAGAAGTACAATCATAGTATCGAAACATGAAAACTTTTGTGTTGCGATTTCAATACGTTTTTATTATAATCTCTTATAATAAAAATGATAATATATTATACTTCTTTTTATTGAGCACTTTAAAAGTAAATGCGGTATTTACTTGATCCCCCACGAGGTCAGGTTGTGACACAGGGTCGATTTAATGTGGGGAGCCCGAGCGCGTGGAGCCGGGCAAGGAACAAAAATTATCCGAGCCCCTGCAACCGTCGGTTGCGCTGGCCTCGGTGCGTGCATCGATCCTTCTCTCTAGTGCAAGGAGAAGGCGCGGCCTCGAGCAGCTTTTCCCCAGGACCAGGCACCTCTCAGTATAATTTTCTCAGTTGCAACTCTATCCCTTGACGGAGTCGCCCCTGAGCGCACTCTGTCTAAGGACAAGGACGCAACTGAGAGATGATAAGTAATGCGAAATCCCTCCAATTTAAACTATAAAAGTAAATGCTACGAACAGTGGAATTTTACTCTATCTGTTCTTTCACTCATTTGGATATTAATAAATATACCTTGTTTTTCTTTTTAGTAGCACAGCTCCGAGTTCCATGCACGATGCAATCTTCAGGTGCTGAATTGTGTTTTAATTTAGCACCTGAAGATTGCTTTTTGTATGAAACTCCGAGTCGTGCTACTGGCGAAGAAAATTTATTAATATATAATTTATATCACGGTTATTTTACATCGCGCACTATTTCATTAGCATCATCACTCAGTGTGCTATATATATATATATATATATATATATATATATATATATATATATATATGCGTGTGTGTGTGTGTGTGAGTCAGTGCGTGCGTGTGTTTGTGTGTGTGCCTGTGGTGCATGTAGCATAATGAATATCGACGAAGGGAGTGGAATAGGCGTGTCGAGTTAAAATTCTGAAGGCGATGTCTGTGCCTCTCACATGGTACTATGGCCCCCGGGAAAGACAGCTATAGATGAAATAATAGTACTGACTAGGATCTTTTGCCTTGATTGACTGAATGCCTAAGAGGATGAAAATTTAAAATTTAAAAGCAGACTGAAGAATGATGTCCTCTATCTGGCTATCTAATGTTAGACACCACCATTTCTACTACGGCTGCACTACATGGGTGAACCTACGCCCCTAATGGGTTACGTATCGAGATCGACTTGTATGTAATTATGTAAATGTTTCTCTATATAAGCTGATTGAGAATGTCTCCCATGTTTACCGACTTTTTACTCTAAACAATGTTTATAAAGATGCCACTTAATAAAACGAAGCACAAAGCTTATGAATATTTTCCAGTCAGTCTCTTTATATATTGTTGTAACCTAGAGAAGGTTACTGAATAGAATAATCACATGATGGTTGGTAATGAACGATAATACTTAGAACAAGAACAAAATATATAAGATTCGCCAGCGGCGCGTAGAAGTACTAGTCAACTGCTAGAAGTGAATCAAGTGAATTCCACAATTAATCTCTAACTGCAGGATATTTACCAACTGCACAACGCGGTTATTTGCGGCACAAGGCCGAATTTAATGTGGGGTATCCAAGCCCGTAGACTTGGCCAAAAATTTCCCGTAGACCTCGTATAAAACTGTATCGGGTAGCTATTTCCCGAGACGAGACTCTGCCCTTCGACATAGCCTCGTCTGGGCATCCCCTCTGCCCGATGGCAGAGAGTTTGACCAGCACAGCTGGAGGCGAATCCCCAACTGGAGACGAACATACAGTAGTAAATACTGTATTTATGTGAATGGGGACATACCCATTATTGTCCGTAATTATGCTACAACACACACACACACACACATATATATATATATATGATTTATTTATTAATTTATCCGACAGATTTTATCACTTGAATGTTTTTTTTATTGAATACTCGTATTTGAGCAGACACGTCATTTATTTATTAAACAGTATATTTATTTTTTTCGTCTAATGGTCTGAATATTCCAGAAACTTTATTAGAGAAAAATAGAGAGAGAACGATTATATTCTTCACTTATAAGTCTTCTCGAATATTCACACCAGTAGACGAAAACAAATACATATACTGTTTAATAAATAAACGAATCATGTATGCAAAAAGGAGTATCAACTAAAAATAACGTTTAGTAATATATATATATATATATATATATATATATATATATATATATATATATATATATATATGTAATTTTATTTTAGATGTTAGAACAAAAAACATGCGGAAATCGCTTTTAAACAATAAAACAATAGCTTTAACCACCCTCCATTCGTAATCAAACACATACCCACTTCTATAGAATATAGGATTAGCAATAACTCTTCTAGTGAAGATGTCTTTTACAAGCATATTCAAGTTTACAACACTGCCTTAAAAATAGTGGCTATAAGTTTACCGAAAAACAAAATAATTTCAATACCTGAATGTACAGTTGAAAGTACTTGCGTATTAAAGAAAGGCCTTATACAGGTTATAATTTTTAAAAACAAGGATCATAACATTCATCGATTGATTTGTAGGTTAATGCACCTTTAAAATTTTGTTTGCGAAGGGATTTTGACATTTTTATCATTAACTTTACTAATTTACTTTTTGTATGAATGATTCATTGTAATATAAATTGAACTGCACTACATATTTGATTTAAAATAAATGATTAGATGTGCAAATTTTCGGGATAACAACTCAGACATTAATCTATATATTGAGCAATTTAGTTCATGCCATATTGACTGATAAACACCTAAAAAAAAAATTCTCAAATTGCCATATTAGTAAGGAACACACTCTCTTAAATTTTCAAAAAATTCAACCTTAGCGTTGCGACTGCACGCTCCAAAAGTTTGTATCCGTTAACAATAAGATATTTCAAAGAAAACATTTCGATTCGCATTTAATTTTTTCGTCTCGGATGGTACCTGAATTTTAGCAAAAAACAAAATAATTTCCATGCCTGAATATGACTGACTGTACAGTTGGATGTACTTGCGTAATAAAGAAAGACCGTATACAGGTTATAAATTTTAAAAACAAGGATCATCACATTCATCGAGTGATTCATAGGTTAATGCACCTTTAAAATTTTGTTTGCGAAGGGATATCGCCATTTTATATCGTTAACTTTACTAAACTACTTTTTGTATGAATGATTCATTGTAATATAAATTGAACTGCACCAGATATATTTGATTTAAAAGAACTGATCGGACGTGAAAATTTTCAGGATAACAACTAAGACATTAATCTATATATTGAACAATTTAGTTCATGCCGTATTGACTGATAAACTCATAAAAAAAAAAAATTCTCAAATTGCCATATTAGTAAAAGACGCACTCTTAAATTTTAAAAAAAATCAACATTAGTGTTGCGACTGCACGCTCCAAAAGTTTGTATCCGTTAACAATAACATATTTCAAAGAAAACATATTTCGATTCGCATTTAATTTTTTCGTCTCGGATGGTACCTGAATTTTAGCAAAAAACAAAATAATTTCCATTGAAGATGACTGACTGTACAGTTGAATGTACTTGCGTAATAAAGAAAGACCTTATATAGCTTATAATTTTTAAAAACAAGGATCGTAAAATTCATCAAGTGATTAGTAGGTTAATGCACCTTTAAAATTTTGTTTGCTAAGGGATATCGCCATTTTATATCATTAACTTTACTAAACTACTTTTTGTATGAATGATTCATTGTAAAAGACAGATATATAGTGTGCCACACGATCGTCAAAAAACTATCATTAAGTTTTGAATTTGGAGTAATCTTTTTTCTAGACTGGTTGCTGTCCATCTTACTATTCCGTCTACAGGAGTTACGAGAAGAAATCGAATCTTTCTCAACGGTATTTACCCGAAAATGAATCAAATGGACTCGATTGGAATTCGAACTCTGTTCACCAGTTTTTCTTTCTGAGCCACTAACCATTACACCAACTGTACATTCACATACACACACGCACGCGTGTGCGCACAGAGAGAGAGAGAGAGAGAACAGAAAGAGAGTAACAAGTACAATTAAAGCTGAAGTTATTGAAAGTAAATAATGAATTGGATTTTTTTTATAAAACCTCCTAACGCGTGGATACTATATCCGCTAAACTCAGTAGAGCAACAGATAAGTAAGCCTTCATTTTGTTACTATTAATGCTTTTTCTCTTAATATTCAGCCCATTAATGACAAAGACTGCTAGCCTGAACTTCCAGAAAAAATCTAAATCGACCTCACAAGTACATACACACAGGTCGTAATGTTTATAGTATATTTTTATATGGTTTCACCCATATGTGGTTGTTTTTTTTTTGGGGGGGGGGTTTCCGCTCTACAACGAAGATTGCTACACAAATAACACATCAACCTGAAAACTCGAATTATGTTCTTAAAGAGCCTAATCAGGTGAAAAAGGCTTTGAGCGAATAAAATCTGAGAAATTAAAAGAAAAAAATTAATGATCATCTATCTTTGAACTTTGTGGACTGACGCAACAGAATCACAAACAAAGAACTGTACCAAATCATATCACTTGATGACAACCAACAGCAGCAATAACTAAAATGGATATCACATGTAACTGGAAGAGAAAATAATGACATAATATGTTACCATTCCAAATCTTAGGAAGGAAACCGCCATTAGTACTGGCAAGATGATAACAACTACTTGAGAAACCTGTTACCGTGAAAAATTATTTTAAGAGAAAGATTTTATGAATTTCAACCGGAAACAGTACTTGCTGGTCGGTCAGTGAATGTCAAATATTTTCTTGTAAGGACACATGTCACAGTGGATAAAGGCGTTAGTTAGATCCAGTGACAAGACTCAAAGGGTGTGAGTTCAATACCTGGTTAAAGCATTGGAAAACTTGGAGAGGGTAATTACCAGGAGATAACTGATAACTGACATCCATTAGACATGGCGAGAACAGTCTGCCCCAGCGAGCGAAATAAAATGTTCAGTTCGACATTCCAACAAGCTAAAGAAGGCCGAAGCGTACAACAGCCGAAACGTTGGGATAAATATGGCAACAAAGATGAGGACAATAGTCCGAATAATGTAAATAGTTAATATTACCATTACTATTAAAATTATTATTATTATTATTATTATTTCTGTTATTCTTATTACTGTTGTTGTTGTTATTGCTATTACATGTGTATGTTATGTTTCCTGCTTTATATCCTATAAAGGCGGGTTCAAACTTTGGTGTTTAGGCCCTATAAGAGAATTGTCATTTAACTGATAGCACTTTTCTTAGTATATGAGATGTTCCTAGGAGGACTTCTAGGCAACTTGTCTGTTAATGTCACCGGGGACACTGTTAGTAAAATTGTCCATTCCTTTTCTCATGAGGTCCAGTGCTCCGATTACTATTGGTACGACAGTCTCAGTCTTCATTCTCCACATCCTGTTAATCTCGATCTCCAGGTCCTTGTATTTGGACAATTTCTCTATAATTTTCATGGAAGTCTTTCTCTCAGATGGTTACTGCTATATCAATATACATTCACTTCCTGAATTTTTGTCTTTTATGATAATATCAGGTCTGTTGGCTTTTATTTCTCTGTCAGTTTGAATTGGCATATCCCAGAGGATAGTTACATCATTATTTTGGGTAAATGTGTTTGATTGGTGTTCATACCATCTGTCTGTGGTTTCGATTGTGTGCTTCTTGCATATCTTCCAGTGCACATATGTCGCTATCATGTTATGTCTTTGGATATTATTATTTCCTTTGATTTCTGTTGTGTATACATTTCCTTCCGAGTCTTAAGCAAAGACCACAGGCCAGAAATATTTCATAACATTTCCGTCTGATTATTTTTGTAACCCCCTCAAAAAAAAAACAAAAACAAAACAAAAACAAAACAAGATCACACACATTTTACATAGATAAAGCACTTCGTCTAGTGTGAGCTGTACTTGTGAGAACAATTTTTTGTATTTCTTTATGGCATGGGTCACCAGGAATTCCCCTAAAAAGTCTATCGGGGCCCTTTCCAATCGAAGCTTCCAACTACAAATATTGATGTCCCTATATGCCACATTTTTCAGATTTCCACTTTGAAATCTTGTCTTTTCATTGTGTTTTGAAGATCTTCAAAGATTATTATAATTGTTATTGATGTAGTTGTTGGTGATGTATTATTTGTTCAAAATTCGTAAAAGTTTTGATCTGATTAGCTCTCAAGTAAGCAGACATCTTCTTTCTGATCAGTTTCACTATAAATTTTCTTTCCATATGAGATGTAAATACCGACAAACAGACAGACAGGCAAGGAAGAAATTGATGAATCGGACAAATGAAGGAAGATTATAATTAATATATTTCTGTTAAGGTGTCCACCCCTTTTGATACAAGTGGACTCGCCCAGTGTGTACTTTTACTGCTGCCGGTGGATACCCGGGAGTCAGTGATACAGTGAGAGAGTGAGAGTGTGAGGTTACCGCTTTGTAGGAGTCACAGTTGCGAGCATGTAGACTCAGAAGGAATTCATACTTCGATACTGAATTTCCCAGACTGTATATAAATTATTATTGCTACTAACCGCATTTCTGGATCTTCTAACCGTATTACGAATTGTATTATTACGTCAATACATTTATTTGCTATATTTCATTTCTGCGTTTGTCATTCATTTGAGACCTGATTTCATCCCGGAATCCACAACAGTTTCTTATTTTCTTCGGCTTACCAAAATGCCTTTTACCAGATGAAGATATCGAATATATTTTAATTTCATTGTAAATATATGCCTCCCCAGTTTCCTGGGTGTGGATTGAATAAGGCGTCCATTTGTAATCAGTTCCGTAGAAAGGTGATAATAGGCTCCGGGTAAGGTAAGAAATGTAGGTCCGATTTCAAACCGATCATTAAGTAATTTTGTATTAAATACAATGATAGTCGTTTCAGATATTTGGTATTTATCCATCTGCAGTTTTACCAGTGCATCATGAACACGAGCTGAAAGGCATTTACTGTTGTTGATCACAGATCCTAATTATCAGCGCAATATAACTTGTAATGATGTTATGTAAAGAGAAATGAGATTTTATTTTGACTTAGGAGAGTGGGAGAAAAAGAGCAAACATTATTAATCATTGCCATCACCTGTAGACTCTATCATAGTAGCTACATTGTACTGGCCCGTGCACAGGTTAGATTAAAAATATAGGCTTCTTTTGAACCTGCTTCTTAGTTATGCAATCAATGGTAAATGCACAAGGAAATTTAGTATGTTAATTTTTTTTGCTAAACGATACTAATTGTCTCTAAAATATCAATATTCATTTCCAAAGAGACCCTTAACGTATAGAAGGATTCCCTTTACATTTGATGTTCTTTACCAAAGTGTGATCGCTAGCCGCTGCGTTTTGAAAATTCAAACTACCCCCAATTTTCAGACACAGTAGGCTAACTCAAAATCGTAGGTCCTTGTCAGTTGGCTCCCTTACTGTTGAATCAATGCGACCACTAGTTTGTTTGCTCATGGCAAGTACTATATTTATCGTGAGTGACATACGGGTGTGACAGTCCATATCTGAAATGACAGAAAAATTTGATATCCCCCGATCCAAGATGTTACGTGAGTGCCAGCAATGACTAGAACAAAGTATTACCGAAAACCTTGGACAGTGCAGTAGCCAAACAAAGGTCCTTAATGATCGTGGTCAGAAGAATCTCGTTAGAACTGTAAAAGACAACCGAAACTTTCAGGAAGTACCACATGAATATCCAGCAAGTCAGCTCAGTGTTTCTTTTTAGCTTCCATGGGATATAGGAACAGAAGACCCACCAGGGTGCCCCTGTTAACACCAATATACTAGACATAACGTCTCATCTCGGCTGAATTGGGACTGGCAACGTGTAATTTGATCCGTTCAATTTCGTTTCCAATTGTTTGGGTTGATGGCAGGCTTTGGATGTAGCGCAGACGTCTTGAGGCCATGGTCTCCGGTTGTCAGTAAGGCACCATACTGGTTTGCGATAGTTCAAGGGATGTGTTCACCGAAGCAAAATTGAAATAGGCCCACGTAAGCTGAGAAGGCTATATGAGAAATGTAGACTCTATTTGAAACTACTCACTACAAATCTTTCTCACAAGTGCTACATATACACGAATCTTCTTGAAAATATTAATATATTTTATTAAAGAATGATACTTCACTCTCAGTATTCTTTATAAAGGATGCCCCCCTTTGCCTTTGTAATGAAGCGTGTGTGCCTTCAAAAGGATAAAGGCTTACGGACATATAGCGTTGAAACATCGGTTCCCGTATGATCAAGTTAAGCAACGTCGAAACTGGTCAATACCTAGATGGGTGCCTACTTGGGAATACCAGGTGATGTAAGTTTATGTGTAAGGTATAATGGATAATGGCTGTGAATTGTTAATTGAAGAGACGAGTTCCAATTTCAGTTGGGTTCGTTATATTCACTTACGCGTAAATACCATTGGGAAAGGTAAGAATCCAAATCTTCTCCTTCAGCTATGGGTTAATTAGTAAGACTCGTATAATTAAATCATTAACATTTCTTTTGCAATCTGAAAATATTTTCTGACATGAAATAACCTGAAAAAGATTGAGAAACCGTAAAAACGAATCAATTAATCCATGAAAAGGATAAGACAAAACTTGAGTTGTTTGTATTTAAATTTACATTTTACTTAACCGTATTAGCGAATTCCAATCGGTTAATGCGTTTGCGCGCGTCCTACAAACCACCTTGTCCGATAGGTAAACATTAAATTCTGTCTGCGATGTGTTTGAGTGAGCTTCATATTCTCTGAAAAGGCAATTTATATATTTATCTGCCCAACTGTTTTTCTCATGTGCGCACATCTCAAGCGCAGTCTAGGTCACATGTATTCATCTGTAAAGTCATCACTGACAAAGGAGTGAATCGCAAATATCCACGCCCGTCTGGGATCATTAGAGATCAATTCTGCCCCAGTTTGGTATGAAATTTAGTGCCGAGCTTATTCTTGCATAATAGCACACATCTACCCGGTAGGGTAGGCACCCTCAGAATCGTAGATCTATGTCACGTAGCCCTAGCACCCTATGTTTAAATACCGTTTTTAATAATTGAGGGATATGAGCTATTCAGTTTTACATAAACTTAGAAGCTAGCAAACGTATGCTGCCAAGTGAGGACTTATTTTGCGCTTTAAACATTGGTTAAAATATTTTGTTACATAAATGCTTTTTCTGTATAATTTATTTTAATACTTATTATTTCTTAAAAGTTATGAGGAATCATTCAACTATGTATTCCGCTTCATTGTTTACGACTTGCAGCCAATAAGCCCCTCAATGTTCAATGCCTCGACGATAAAAATCAATATGTTTGAACTCGAAAAATTCATCGTCACGTCTTTAAGCTCCACATCGTTGTTGAATGAAAGACCCCTCAAAGGGACCAGAATAGGTGATTAGTATGAAGAAGCTAAATCAGGAGAATACGCTGGGCGTGACAGAACTTCCGAAACGAGCTATTTCTTTCTATCCGCATCTTGCTTCGCTCGGTCAGTGCATGTATCATCCATGCACCATGTTTCTGGACCTTACCCATTGAGGGAAGATGAAGAGCGATAGTAACATGAGAGCTTGCCATCTTCTGAGACAATTCTCTCGTGGTCTGGCGCCGATCTTCTTTAATCAGTGCGTGTAGTTGGTTCTCATCAAACTGAACAGATCGGGAAGAATGCCGAGAGTGTGTGTTCGAGCTTCCACACCTTGAAAAACAGGAAAACTATTTCTGTGCTATTCTATCGGTAATGAAGTTGTAGACTCGTCCTTTTCTTACCTATCACCCCTAGTAACTGAACAGTCTATATCTTACGCCTACGTACGGAAAACTTCAACCAATAAAAACCGTACTAGGCGAATCAACCAATCTCATTGGTTAATGACACGATAATCTGAAAGTTCACGCGCAAAAGCAAAATTGCGCCAAAACTCCGTGAGCCGATATCGGACTTTCAGAACTTATAAAAGAAAACGTCGACTGACCCAAGCAGTCAGTAACGAACTCCCACAGAGAAATTGTCAACATACTCCACGTCACTTGAAATCACGATTTTACCGCGCAAAGGTACATCAACGCTGACTGACTCACAATTTAAAATCAGCCAACTCTGTGAACATCGATTCTCGAACATTGCTTATCCAAAGTGAATTATATTCACTACCTATTAAGTAAACATCAATGTGCGAACGACCTTAAAAACATTACAGTCAAAGGTAGATCACTCCTTAAGATGTCCTACTAAAAAGACACTTAATATTGAAAATTCTAATACCAGCACAAATCTAAAACGGACTGTAAATGAACGAACGATTACAAAGAGAGACATTCTGAAACCTAAAACATCATACACATTTTTGCCAACATAACATATACCAATTATCCTGCTTGTATATTGTTTTGAATTGTATATAAATATTTTATTAGTTTCTAATTGAATATGTCTTGTTCTTAATCGTATTTTAAATTTCGTTTATTTATTTGTTGTGGATGCAGAAAGTCACGCAACCTACACAAATTCCTTCTGATTCTTTCAAGCCTAATTAATAAATTCTGCACGTCCCCAACAAAGTCATCTCCATGCAGACCACAAATGTATTGAGCAGCTTTGGCAGTCTTTGTTGTTTTTCTTTAACAGCATATCAACCTCTATGGGTTGTGTAATGCCGAAATCTAAATATTTTGTACGCAATTTTATTTCTGTTTTTTGAGATAAGGATTTAAGTGATATAAGTCTTACTAATTAACCCATATCTGGAGGAAGAAGTTGATTCACACATTTCCCATGACTATTTGCGCGTAACCCAACTGGAATTGGAACTCTACTCAATTTCAATTTTGATTCATTATCCATTACACTATTCGCACATACCAGCTTACAGCACCCGGTATTCCCAAGCGGTCACCCATCTGGCTACTGACCAGTCTCTATGTTGCTTAACGTAAGCCGGATTTGGCAGCTTCGTGATCTTGATTAAAAGCAAAGGGAAAAAGAACATGCTTATTCTTGCCCACTTAGCGTCCCATCTCAAAGGGGTGTCTAATCTGAAACAAAATATTAATAATGTTAGACAAGAGTTTCACAGGATCACCAGAGTTATTAAGAATCAAAAAAATGCCATGAAAAATTAATCTTGGCTGTACCAAAAGAGGGATAAAAAAAAGAACGAATATATGTAACAACTTAATAGATTTATTTTGCGGTTGAATAAATCAGTCGATTATTGACTTACATCTAACTTTTCAGTCTGTCTGACGGAAACAATTTTAGTGTGCACAGCGGCCAATCAGAGTTACATGTGGTCACCATTACTTTAATCATCTTGGAAATAAAAAAAAAAGAATTTAATAAAAAATGAGCAAAATAATATAAGTACCACGAAACAATTCACTTTTAATTAGATATCTCTCTCTTTCGCATGCATTTTAATGCTTAATTGTGTCCAATCTTTTAAATTAATCTATCATTTATTAAGCTATGTACTGTCATACGTATAAATGCAGCGACTGTTAGGTACGCATCCATTTCAGTATATTGCTGTGTAAGTGGCTATATAAAAAATATTTGTTATCTTTATGGCCCATTACAAAAAGGACAGATAAGGTGAATTGATTTACAGTTAATGGATTCACTGTTCAGACCCTTATTAGCTGACTAATGTGATTAATCCCGGCTTTATGTGGAAGATATCAAGCGAAAAATATTTTAGGCATTAAGTGTCGCATCAGGAAATCAATGAAAGCAATCGAGATAAATTAGATAAAAAATAAAATAAAAACTCAGTGACGACGAAGAAGAATAAAGGCGCCGTTTATTCCAAACACTGTAAACAATTGCGCAGGATTTATAATCTTTTTTTTCTTTGTTTCAACCGGAGATATTGCATCCTGTGTGTTTTCCATCAAGTCGTACGACCTCAGACAGATAACACCTTTCACAGAATATTTGCAGAGCCAAGGAATCCGGACTTCTGAAACGATGGGATATTAGGCTTCATGCAGATTTACTTAATCTAGGTCGTTAGGTTCGATGGTATAGGCACCGATGGTAACTGAGACAATAGTGGTTTGAGCCTCTCACATTCTGGCAACTTCAATGTACGTTTTAGGCTATTCAATTTGTTTGACTTTGATATTATGGTAACCAGGAACAGCCACATCGATGAGGTGGTATTATTATTATTATTATTATTATTATTATTATTATTATTTCCTTTGATTTCTGTTTTATACGCATTTCCTTCCGGATCCCAACCAGAGACCTAATGTTAGAAATTGCTTCGTGACATTTTCTATTCATCATTTTTATATATAAAAAATCAAAGAAACCCTAAGGTCACACATATTTTACATAGATAAAGGTCTTCGTAATGTGTGAGCTGTACTTGTGAGTACATTCTTTTGTATTTCTTTTAGGAATGGTCTATCAGGAACCTCTACAATAAAACTATCAGAACATTTTCTAATCAATCCGAAGGCTCTAACTACAACTGGAATTATTGATGTCCTCATGAACCACACTTTTGAGATTTCCATTTCAAGATGCTTGTATTTTGATAGTTTTTAAAAAATCTTCAACGATACACTTACTATATGCAGGGATTATTATTATTATTATTATTATTATTATTATTATTATTATTATTATTATTATCTCCTCCTCTTTATTTTCCTTTGTTTTGATTTGCACGATCTGCCTTCAAGTCTCAACCCAAATACATCAAGATAAAGCAAGTTTTCCACCAAAAATGCTAATAAGTGCGTTGTTATGTATTTCGTGAGGATGGAAAAATGTTCAAAATATTTACAATGCATAAGTTTACAATTCTAAGAAATTATTAATAGACAATTATTAACCTATCATTTACATTATTCGGACTTTTGTGCTCATACTTATTGTCATATTCGGCCGTTGTACGGCCCGGACTTCAGGTTATTGGAATTTCGAACTTAACCCTTTATTTCGTTCACCGGGGTAGGTTGTTCTAGTTCCACATGCTACGGCTTTTTCGAGTCTCTCAGTTATCTCCCTTTAACTCATTTCTCCAAATTTTTGTTCACCACTACAGTAGCCAGGTATTGAACTTACAACTATTTGTGTCAAATCACTGCATCCGACCAACGCTGGGCCTTTGCTTGGCTCCATAAATATCACTTTTTTAAATCTTCCTTTTGTAATGTGGGAGTATTTGTGGTACCTCTGATTTATTTTATTTTTTTTTCATCTTTGACATCGTGCGCTTTATTCATTTGTTTCCGAATATAACATTCCTGGTTAAAGCCTAAAACTTTTTTTCTAATAATTATTCGTCGGATTCAAAAATTATTTTGGCCTTTCCTGTTTTCTTTAGTAGCGACACTATTTATACAACCCAGTTATTCATTATAATTGCAAATGAAAAACTATTCTTTGATTACTCTATCCATCATTCAGTGGACAAGTCATATTTGTGTTTATTATAATTTCGATGTATTTTTGAGGTTTGGATTAAGCAGTCTGTTTGTGGAGACTAAAAGAAAGCAACTGTTCCTTTTGCCGAATAACTAAGAGAAAAAAAACTTGTCCGTTGCCCATATTTTCTTTTACAATTTTGAGAGATTATTTCTTCGACGATAGCAATTTCTTGTAAAGAATAGTCTACATGTAGGTCACAATTTCGGGAGGTCAAGTAATTGGAGGGAATTTCTATGCTTACATTAAACTTTCGTTTTCTTGTACACTCTTTAAGACAGCTAATAAATTGAATGCTGAAAAATGTTAAGTTTTTTTCGTTTTCTTTTTTAATGTTTCAAATGACTTATGGCAATACATGTATCAATACAACTGGGTGTGTAATCTATGTGAACTTATAAAAACTAAACTAATTGAAAATAGCAAATCTCGCCTATACTGGTTTATAAATAGGAGGAGATGTCATTTAAGTGTGTAATTATGGGGTCCAGACTTATGAAGAAAAACATCAAAGCATTGCAATCAGAGGAAAAGCTTTTTGAAGAAAAATAAAACGAAATTACTACAACAAATATGTTAGGTTTTCGTCGGCTGAAATATTTTGTTACACAAATATCTGCTTCTTAATGAAGGTGGGGCAGCTACAAAACTTGGAGTAAGGAATTTAACACAGAAGAAATATACAAATCTTTTTCTTATAATTTTTTTTTTGTATATTGCCATTGATTCAAAATAGTATGGTTCCATGGTTGGAGGAAGTGACAGGTCACTTGCCGCTTATATTTATTCTTATCGTTTTATGATAGAGTTTTGAGTGTTATTCATTGAATGTTTCCACTTATTTTCAATTCTTGGTAATAGACTTGCAGACACGCAACTAATTTATACAACTGTACTTGCAAAATAGTCCCAATCATGTAACAGCAAAATTGTCCAATTGTTAGAATAAGCTCTAAGTCATTGCATCTTAGAAATGATTAAAGATAACTTACTGGAATTGTTTGAGATTTTTTTTAAAACTATTGATCTCTACTTTGTGTAATGAGAAATTATAATTACTCTCCAAGCTTAGGAGAAGAATAGTGATGGAATCGATCATAAATGAAAATGACAGGTTCATCATTAATTAACCATAGCTTAGGATCGGAAGGTCACAGAAGACTGAAATAACGTTCAAATACATACATACATACATATACATACATATATATATATATATATTATTCCAGGATCATTTTCTAACTTATTCAAGATGATCTTCACCCTCACTAAACTTCTAAGTTTCTGTCCTGGAGTAAGAAGGTGCCTCACAGGTTTCACGTAAGATTTCATTTCAAGTCTTTTTTCACCGCTGTAAAGTTGCTTCCCTGTGACTTTTCTCTAAATACTTTCTTCGTAATTGTTCGGATGAATTCCTTGCTATGGTTCCTAGACTTTATGAATTTAAGTGCAGTACTAAATTGGCGGCTAGTTCTCATAGTTCACTGTTGAATTGACTAGATAAAACCGTAGGTTCTATGCTAACAGTTTTTTTTTCAAGTACAACTCGCTTGTAGAGCTCTCTTCTGGCTCCATGCTTTCCAGCAAATTTTGAATTTCAAACAGTTAAATGCAATGTCAATCGTCATCTACTTTATTCTTGTTTAATTTGTTATTGTTCCTTAATAATGCTTCTTGTTTCTTTATTGTTTCACACTCAACTGTTGCATGGTTTGATATGATTGAAAAACATTGCCAAAGAGGCCTTCGAAGTCCTAAACAAAATATTAAAATAACAGATAAAACTTGTTAGAAACGAAGGAAAACTTGGTGAAAGGTTATTAATCCTTCAATATTACAGTGTATAATGGATGATTTCCTCGTCACAGATAAAGAAGAGACTTGATACAAAAGAGACATGTTGAAAATACCATGTACGGAACATGCCATCAACAAGGAAGATTTAAAACGACACTTGCTCTTAGAATCAGGAAAAGACAACTGACATTTCTGTGAAAGTTATTAAGGACTTGGAAAATTTGACACCCACAGGCTATACTGTTGCAAATCGGCCTCCCTGGCGTAGGACCAGCCGGGTGGGACCAAAACTTTTGAATCCAAACGTCAACATGCAGAGGATATGTGACTTACTGTCAGGAGGGGCCGAATCGCCTAGCTGGGTCCACTATCCGCACTCCTCTGTGACTCTTGCTCGAGACTCTTTAGAAGTAGTCTGCGCCTTCACAGCCATCTCCGCCACCGCCTCCAGAGAGAAGAAAGGGAATAAAGAGAGACAATGACGATCCTGATGGTCGGATGCGGGGGTGGGGGTGTCGACTATGAGAATACAATATCGAGAAACCTAACAAGTGTGCGTAAATGGAGAGCAGAATAGGGCAATGAAGGATAGGAAGTTGTGGAGAGCCATGATCGTCTACATCACGGAGGGACATCGCACACAGATGAATAAAAAACAAATCAGTCGGAGACTGTTTAGCGCTACGAAGCATATATTTTTGCGATGAGACCGTGTATTATAGAAAATTCACTAAAATATAAGTTATTTAGTCACGTTGAATTATCAATATTCAGATTCTATTAGCCACTCCAGAAACACTGAAAATAGTTGCCATTCTCTCTAAAAATATATCTCTAAAAATAAATATATATAAAAATTAAAATTAAATGAGAGTTTTAAATGATTATTTTAATTTAAATAATACGAGGGTAAATCAGAAAGGAAAGGCTATTTTGAAGTGACACGCTAAAAACAAGAGGTTAGCATTGATTTGTGATGCGCACACCTGGGATCACTGATAGATAGTTGTGCGCAGTAATATATCGTTCAGTGGATCGACAAGGGAACAACGAGTTCAGACGTATGGACGCTACATTCAGCGATTTCACCAACAAGGCTGTGGTACACTCTCTGTGGCAAGAGGGAATCAAACCTGCGTAAATCCATCGCTAGATATTAGCGCAGTATAGAGCATGCGTGAGATGCATGAGTTGGTAGGATACTGGAAGAAGTGTAATGGACAAAAACCGTACATCAAGAGGGCGGTGGATGGTTTGGTTGCGTTTGTTTCGGGGCATATCAATATTTATAGGTTTTATAATGCCTAACGGACGAAAACCGATCTGGTAGCCCATGAAAATCGCGCACGGAAGGGCATATCAAGGAGGCGGTAGATGGTTTTGGTTGCGTTTGTTTGGGGACATATAAATATTTATAGGTTATATAATGCGTAACGGACGAAACCCAATCTAGTAGACCATGAACATCGCGCAGGGAAGGGCACATGAAGAGGGCGGTAGATGGTTTTGGTTGCGTTTGTTTCGGGGCATATCAATATTTATAGGTTATATAATGCGTAACGGACGAAACCCGATCTGGTAGCTCATGAACATCGCGCACGGAAGTGCACATCAAGAGGGCGGTAGATGGTTTTGGTTGCGTTTGTTTCGGGGCATATCAATCTTTATAGGTTATATAACGCGTAATCGACGAAAACCGATCTAGTAGACCATGAACATCGCGCACGGAAGGGCACATAAAGAGGGCGGTAGATGGTTTTGGTTGCGTTTGTTTCGGGGCATATCAATATTTATAGGTTATATAATGCGTAACGGACGAAACCCGATCTGGTAGCACATCAACATCGCACAGGGAAGGGCACATGAAGAGGGCGATAGATGGTTTTGGTTGCGTTTGTTTCGGCACATATCAATATTTATAGGTTATATAACGCGTAATGGACGAAAACCGACCTGGTAGCACATCAAAATCGCGCCCGAAAGTGCACATCAAGAGGGCGGTAGATTGTTTTAGATGCGTTCGTTTCAGGGCATATCAATCTTTATAGGTTGTATAATGCTTAATGGACAAAAACCAACATGGTAGCACATCAACATCGCACAGGGAAGGGCACATGAAGAAGGCGGTAGATGGTTTTGATTGCGTTTGTTTCGGGGCATATCAATGTTTATAGGTTATATAATGCGTAATGGACGAAAACCGATCTGGTAGCCCATGAACATCGACACGGAAGTGCACATCAAGAGGGCGGTAGATGGTTTTGGTTGCGTTTGTTTCGGGTCATATCAATCTTTATAGGTTATATAATGCGTAATGGACGAAAACCGACCTGGTAGCACATCAAAATCGCGCCCGAAAGTGCACATCAAGAGGGCAGTAGATTGTTTTAGATGCGTTCGTTTCAGGGCATATCAATCTTTATAGGTTGTATAATGCTTAATGGACAAAAACCAACATGGTAGCACATCAACATCGCACAGGGAAGGGCACATGAAGAAGGCGGTAGATGGTTTTGATTGCGTTTGTTTCGGGGCATATCAATGTTTATAGGTTATATAATGCGTAATGGACGAAAACCGATCTGGTAGCCCATGAACATCGACACGGAAGTGCACATCAAGAGGGCGGTAGATGGTTTTGGTTGCGTTTGTTTCGGGTCATATCAATCTTTATAGGTTATATAATGCGTAATGGACGAAAACCGACCTGGTAGCACATCAAAATCGCGCCCGAAAGTGCACATCAAGAGGGCAGTAGATTGTTTTAGATGCGTTCGTTTCAGGGCATATCAATCTTTATAGGTTGTATAATGCTTAATGGACAAAAACCAACATGGTAGCACATCAACATCGCACAGGGAAGGGCACATCACATCAAGAGGGCGGTAGATGGTTTTGGTTGCGTTTGTGTCGGGACATATCAATATTTATAGGTTATATAATGCGTAACGGACGAAAACCGATCTGGTAGCCCATGAACATCACGCACGGAAGGGCACATGAAGAGGGCGGTAGATGGTTTTGGTTGCGTTTGTTTCGGGGCATATCAATATTTATAGGTTATATAATGCGTAATGGACGAAAACCGATCTGGTAGCCCATGAACATTGCGCACGGAAGAGCACATGAAGAGGGCGGTAGATGGTTTTGGTTGCGTTTGTTTCTGGGCATGTCATTATTTATAGGTTATATAACGCGTAATGGACGAAAACCGACCTGGTAGCATATTAACATCGCACAGGGAAGGGCAGATCAAGAGGGCGGTAGATGGTTTTGGTTGCGTTTGTTTGGGGACATATAAATATTTATAGGTTATATAATGCGTAATGGACGAAAACCGACCTGGTAGCACATGAAGATCGCGCACGGAAGGGCTCGTAAAGAGTGCGGTAGATGGTTTGGGTTGCGTTTGTTTCGGGCCATATCAATCTTTATAGGTTATATAATGCGTAACGGACGAAAACCGATCTGGTAGCTCATGAACATCGCTCACGAAAGGGCACATGAAGAGGGCGGTAGATGGTTTTGGTTGCGTTTGTTTCGGGGCATAACAATCTTTATAGGTTATATAATGCGTAACGGACGAAAACCGATCTGGTAGGTCATGAACATCGCACACGGAAGGGCACATGAAGAGGGCGGTAGATGGTATTGGTTGCGTTTGTTTCGGGACATATCAATATTTATAGGTTATATAATGCGTAACGGACGAAAACCGATCTGGTAGCCCATGAACATTGCGCACGGAAGGGCATATGAAGAGGGCGGTAGATGGTTTTGGTTGCGTTTGTTTCGTGGCATATCAATCTCTATAGGTTATATAATGCGTAACGGACGAAAACCGATCTGGTAGCCCATGAACATCGCGCACGGAGGGGCACATCAAGAGGGCGGTAGATGGTTTTGGTTGCGTTTGTTTCGGTGCATATAATCTGATTTTTGGTTGACCAACGGGCACTTCATTAATTATTGATGGATGGGTACACATAAATGAGTTATTAAATAAAATATGAATAAAATAAACTTTTTGTTTAATTATTGAATTTTTATGAACGCCTGAAAAAATATATATTTAAAAAAATATAAATTTATTTCTAAGCGTCCCGGGCAAACAATTAACAACGTTTTTACTTCCGCTTTATTTCCTCATCTGACAAAAAATATAAACAAATATAAATTTGTTGACTCTTTTTTAAAATTCTAAACTAAATTCTTTGCAAACAACGCATTTACATCTACTTGATTTTCTTATCGACAAAAAAATATGAACATAATTTTGTGGATATTTTTTTAATTCAAAACTAAATTTTAAAAATAATAGCGAGTCTTTTATACATTCCAGGAAACGCTAAAAAATCCGAACACAGTGATGAAAACATTTTCCAAATGTAATGAAAACATAGTTTTATCATCAAAATCGTTATGTTATTATTAAGAGGAAAGAGCAAAACATTTTAAAATTATTTAAAAATTTTTTTTAGAATATTCGAAATTTTGATTAAAATATTTGTTTTTCTTGCGTCAGAGGTTGAACTAACTTTTAGGATAGCAAATTTTTGTCTCCTTTTTGCGATGACAAATAAATTAATTTGGAAATTCTTATTAAAATCAATATTTGTCGGAAAATTTCAAGATTTATGTGGAAATAAATGGAATTATTTTTTAAATTTTTTTTATTAGAAAATCTTGATAAAATATGTATCTGTATATGTACCTATATATGTATGTATATATGTTTCTTCCTCTTATTTAATTTTATCAATGCTTCAGAAATACATCGAGACAATTTGTAGTAAAAAGCAGAGATTTTTGAAGAATTTAAATCATCGATTTTTTTTGCAAAATGGGACCCGGTCTTACCGAAAATCTGTAAAAAATCGGAAAATAAAAAAAACGCAATAAAACTATGACATTATTTAATTAAAGAAGCTTTTAATTACTTTTGTGAATAACATATATTTAAATGAACTTTTGCAAATTTGTTTTCATTATTTACAATTTAAAATTGAATAATTTATAAAGTTTTTGAATGTTTTAAAGTTCAATTTCGATAAGATAATTTTTAATGAATATTATTATTAAGTAAAACTATATTTCCTAATCATATACTTTAAGGCTTCTTAGAAAATGAAGACCCCGAGTATTTTTAAAAGAATTTCGATTTTTGTTTTATATATGTTTATCGAAGCAGAATTTCTGAAATATGGATGTACAAACCGATACGTCTATAAATAAAAGGTCACCTGCGTTAAGGGTTGCTCCCCCACCCTTACTCACAAAAAAAAAAAACAAAAAAAAAAAACTAATGAAAAATATCGTCTGCTCTACCATAGATAATTATTAATACGTCAGAAAAACAAGATCCGGTGATTAGGAAATTATTATTTGTTTCAAATCAGATTAACTTAACTTTAGATTTGCTAATTTTTCTCAACTAACGTCTCACAAAGATATATTTCATTTTTGCAAGATTTATAAAATGGAAAATTAAGTTTTGCTTACAGATGTGTTAAAAATGGCTGACGTGATCAATTTTACTGAAAAAAATGCAATTCTATTTCAATCAATATAATTTCAATCTGAAATACACCAAAGTATTTGCTTACCGGATATAATAAATTTAATCCTTTAACTGTCATTTAAAGGTAAACTGAAAACTTCAGGAAAGCATTTTCATTTTTAAAAATTCATTTTTAACCTTTATTCCAAATTCATGGCGGTACCTACAATGTGGAAAGCCGATTTTGTGGACACAAATAAATGAGATCATAAATAAAATGTGCATAAAATAAATTTTGTTTTTGCTTATTTATTTGATTTTTATCGACACCAGAAAAAATATATTTAAAAAATGTAAATTTATTTCTGATTTTCAAAGCGATAACATCAACATAACATTTTTCATTGTTATACGGCAAAGATTTTGTAGGACCTTCTCAAACTTGTATCGATTTCCTTCATTTTTTCAGATTTTTTTATTTCTATAATTTTTCAATACATTATTCTCTTTCAGGAAATTACCAAAAACAGGAAATTCTAAATATTTTTGAGTTACAAATTATCACTATGCCTCCCAAAATGTTTTCGCTTGGCCGTTATAATCACAAAAAAACTGACCAAAAAAAAAAAAAAAGAAAATTTCAAAATGAAAATGAACAAGATCAAGAACGGTTTCTCTCACATTCACAGGAATGGCGGGATGCAGAACTTGTCAGGGCATGTCACCGACGGGCCATGGAGACAGCTGAACGGTCAGAGGAACGGCGAGATGCCGACCGCGTCAGGACACGTCACCGACGGGCCATGAAGACAACCGAACAGTCACAGGAGTGGCATGAGTCCAATTGCATCAGGGCACAACAGAGACGTGACTTGCAAACAGCTGAAGAAATTGAGACAGAAAGAGTTACCAGGCGCGGAGCAAATTCTGTAGAAATAACCAGGAATGATATATTAGCAGCAATGCAGGTTTGCGCATCGAAAACCGCTTTAAAACAGTCAAGATTTTGGTTATATGAAGGACTCACTTATGACTATCAGCTTGTCTTTGTGTAGAGTTGCAAATAAGTACTATGAGCAACAGAAAAACATGTACCAAATGCTGAACCAAAGAATTGGCGAGGGAATGTGATAGTATGTATTATTCTTCTGAAAAGTTCTGCCAGATTTAGGGACACCCCCTTGAATCCTTAAAATCTTTTCTCGATAACACTTCGCCTGATTCGTTACATTCTTTTACGCAGCTATATGCCTACATTTAACCTTTTGAACTCTGCGTTCCTGAACAATTTTAACTTTTCCGCCTGAGCTTCTGAGTCAAAATTCGCAAATAATTGGTATGCAATATATCACGGTAGATATAAAAATAGTTACAAGTATTTAATCACCGTTCAAACGATGGCTTAGCATTAAGTCATTTTTCTCTATCACTATTCAACTGTTCGTTAGGCATTACGTCATTTTTTTCTACCACCGGTAAAGAGGTGGTTAGGGCTGAAAGAGTTATGGTTTGTTGATAGAATTGTCATAGAGTTGGTTCCTTACTACATATTAGAGGTGAAACTCCTAAGTTTTTTTCAAATTTATTTTCTTGGCGATGGACAGCAACAATCATCAATTAGATGTAACAATATCAGGAATACAAAGTTAAGAATTGTTCTTGACCCCCAAAATATACTTCACTGAGAGTTGAAGATGGCAATTGGATCATGGTCAAGCTGAAGATTTTAAAGTAGTTATCCATGCCAACAGAAATCTTAGAGGAGAACATGAACGGCGTTATAATCTTCGAAAAACACCAGCGGTTGCCATTTTAATGGTTGGGCAAGAGTCATATCATCGTGGCATCATTTTATATCTACAAAACAATCAACTTCAGCACATACCGGAAATAAATTAGGCATATGGTACCTTGCAGTACCCAATCATCAGTGGAAAGGTCAAAAACGATATAATCTCAAGGTTTGGCAAACAAATGCTCAAACCAAACAATTATTAGTGGGGAAAACGGTATCTGCTAATGATTTCTATAGGTTAATGTTACATGAAGGAAGTTACAACATACTAAGTAAATGAAAGAATTTATTCCATCAGTACATACTCAATATGTATTCAAAAATAGAGCATGAGAGGCTTGTCTATATAAAGAATCGTCAAAAGGACGTCAGAGTAGCCAACTACATTCATTTGAGGGACCCCCTAACTAATGATGGCAATGTAGAAAATGTTGAACAACTGAAAATCCTACCAGCAACGTTTACTGGTGGAGCTCAATATATGCGATGGTGTATGTTAGGAAAATGGGACTGTAAATTTATATACGACTTTTACGTGCAATCCAAAATGGCCTGAGGTTATGCATGGCCTCCTTCAGAATCGAGCTCCCATGATCGTCATGACCTTAGAGCAATAGTTTTCATCAGAAACTATGTATCCTTAACGAATTGGTAAGCAAAGGTTGTATTTTTGGAACAGTACTAGCATATGTGTACACAGTTGAGTGGCAAGGGTTGCTAAATGCTCATTGTTTGATTTGGCTTGGAAAGAAGTTGAAAGCCTCTGACACCGATTCTGTTATCAATACAGAAATTCTAGACGTTGAGGTCGATCCAGTTTTACATGATATCATTACACATCACATGATTCATGAACCGTATGGGACTATAAATTCAGCATGCATGAAGGATAGGAAATGCTGCAAGAGATATGCTAATCAGTTATTAAATGAAACCCAGTCTGATATTGGTGGCTACCCACAATATTGCAGAAGATCTCTTGAGGCTGGAGACTTAGAGACAACAATTACCCTACATGGAAATAAAACAGTTACCGTAAACAACCGTTGGATTGTACCATACAATAGTCTTCTTTGTAAGATTTTTAATGCCCATAATAATATTTTAACGGTGTGAAATTTATTGAATACATTTGGAAACATGTAAATAAAAGTGGTAACCACGCTGTCATCAAAATTGAGAAGAATGATCACAATGTAGTTAAGTAATATGAAGCTGGCTGATACATATCAACCAATGAAGCCATCTGGAGAATACTTAACTTCTACATACATGCACATCATCCCGCAGTTCTTCAACTGTCAGTTTAGATAGAAAATGGACAGAGGATATACTTTAGTCAGTAATGTCGCAGATGCAACTGCAAATTCACGATCAACAACTCTGATGGCTTTCTTCACTTTGTGTCGAATTCATGATTTTCCAAGAACCCTTTTTATGTTGAATTTCCCGAATATTACGCATGCGACACTAAAATTAACGCCTTCAAAAGACCATAGAGCGGAAACCATTTCCAGACTGCGAGGGCATAAGAAAAGCTGAAATTTTGGGCTGGGTGTAAAGAGTGCATCGAAATCAATTTGAATGCTTCTGTTTGAGACTTCTTCTACATTGTGTTAGCAGATCGCATACCTTTAATCACCCGAAAAGTATCAATGGTCAAGTTCAGAATACTTTCAGGGATGCATGTATTCCCAGTGAACTCCTTGAGGATGATAACTACTGGAATGCTACATAACAGGAAGCATTAATATCGGAATCGCCAAGTGAACAGACATTTGTTTGCCATCATGTTGACTACATGTATAGTGTCAGATCTAAAACGACTTTGGGATGCACACAAAGAATCCTTAAGCGATGATTTTCTTCTTCGTGGATGCAACAAATATCCCGGAGTCGATATACATTTTTCCTATGTCATCTTTAATAGAACTTCGGTTGATATCGAAGATAACATTTCTTATATTAATGTCAAAACTCTTAAGAACTTAGGTCTTGACTCATCTGATCGAACTTGTACACATCCTGTCAATAATGCATGGTTGCGAGCAATTAATTATCATCCACATCAGCAAGATGAAATTGTTCATGATAGTATCTCACAACTCAATAAAGATCAATAAAGAGCTGTGTATTATGCCGTACTTGATTGTGTAAAAAAACAGCAAGGTGGTTTAATATTCCATGATACGCCATGAGGTACAGAAAAGATATTTGTTACTAAGTAGATTATTACCAAAGTGAGATCAAAAAGATGTGGTCGCAGCTTCCTCAGGTATTGGAGCCACTCTTCTTTCTGGTGGTAGAACAGCATATTCAGAATTTAAATTTCTATTTTCCTTAACCAGAGATGATAATCCAATTTGCCAAATACGCAGTGGTTCAGATTATTCAAAAGTTTTACAGAATTGTTCATTGATTGTACGAGATGAATGTACAATGGCACATAAAATAAGCATTTGAAGCTCTAGTTTGCGTGATCTCAAGAGATGTGATTTATTGATAGGTGACATCTAGTTGTTCTACGTAGAAATCCCTTTGATGAACTCAACGCTTGCATAAAATTATCATATTAAGGACATTAAGATGGTAACATTAAGTACTAACATGAGAGCCTATCTTTATAGAGACCCTGTGACTAGTGTGTTTGCATCTCTATTACTGAGAATAGGAAATGGTAAAATTAAAGAGCGACCATGACAACATAGTAATTCCTCCAGGTTTAGCATCAATTGTTTCTTCAGCTGAAGAACTGAAGAACAAGGTATATCGAAATATAGCAGAAAACTATGTGAATGATAAATGGTAAACTGAGAGAGTAATTCTAGCACCTAAAATGACTTGGTGCATGTTATTAATCGGTAACTGCTCAATAATAAACTTTTCTGTTCTATGGATTCAACTTTGGATGACGAACAGGCTGTGCCATACCCTACAGAATTTTAAAATTCGTTTGAACTTTCTGGAATTCCAACACACAAGTTAAACGTAAATTTTGGATGCCCTATTATGTTGCCCCGGAATCTTGATGATCCAAAATTATGCAATGGAATAAGACTCTGTGTCAAACGCATACAACCTCATGTCATGGAAGCTGTCATAGTAATTGGTAGAAAAAAAGGAGAACTGACTTCCTAGAATGGCCGTTATTTCATGAGATTCTACAGTTGTATTTAAAAGGCTTCAGTTCCTAGATAGAGTGTGTTTCGGCATGACTATTAATAAGTCCCAAGGACAATCGCTGGCGGTTGTTGGTCTCAACCTAACTTCACCTTCCTTTAGCCATGAGCAGATTTATGTAGGATATTCTAGGGTAAGATCGATATAATCTCTCTACATCTTAGCAACAGCAGGCAAAACATCAAACATTGTGTATCGAAGGGCTTTGCAGTAATCCTATATGCAATTTAAAAGTGAGTCTAGGATGTAAATTGGTAACTGATGGTTTCTTCTGTTCTTCCAGGAAAAACGGTTTGGTCTGCTTAGCAACCAAAACCTACCAAATCTTTTTGCCTCCTGAAATCCAACCTTTGCTTCAGGTCCTGAAAGGTGCTAACAAGGTAAAGTAGTGGAATTGCCGGGTAGGTTCAACATATTCGACACCCGTAATCACTGCTAGTTAAATATATTTTGAATGCAATATTATGCTTCCAACTATAGATATTTTGTACATAATTTTATACTTTCAGGGCATCTGTCTATATTTCTGAAATGAGGTATTATGTACATTATTTACATTATTCGGACTATTGTTCTCATCTTTGTCGCCATATTTATTACAACGTTTCGACCGTTGTACGCTCCGGCCTTCTTCAGGTGATTGGAATGTCGAACTGAACCCTTTACCCAGTCAAGGCAGTGGAGAACTTTCAGAGGGAAATTAACAGGAGATAACTGATAACTGACATCCATTAAACATGGCACGTGGAACTAGAATAGTCTACCCCAGTGAGCGAAATAAAGGGTTCAGTTCGACATTCCTACCGCCTGAAGAAGGCCGGAGCGGACAACGGCTAAAACGTTGTGATAAATATAGCGACAAAGATGAGGACAATAGTTTGAATAATGTAAATAATGTACGTTCAGGGCAATCGTATGTTTCTTTTTGGATGTAGTGATTTTATGCGGATAATTTTACTATAAAAATGTATTTTGATATTTTCGTGTTGTATTGATTGCCATTTTACTATAAAAATGTATCACAGCTGGTCATCTTTTAAATAGATATATTGCTGGTATTTTTAACATAATGTATTTTTATACTTTCTTAGTGAAACACCAAGCAAAAATCAAAACACTATTTTCCTATAGCTGAGTTCCGTAACAAGTGCTACCACCCCAGGTCAGTGTGGTCCTGGGAACAACAGCAAATAAGACGTCAGAGGTCTTGTTGCTGAATGTAGCTTATCATCATACCTAGGATTAGTTGATCAGGGAAGGCAGGCGGATAACTTTTGCATAAATGGCTGTAATCTTGGGCATCAGTTATAGATCTTCACAAGCCAGAGTGCATGGTGAGTGCATTGGTGTACCTTAAAATTTGTGCGGGGTTGGGTGCCGAAACCGTCAAGTGGTGCTGACGTAGCTTAGTGAACAACTGAAAATCTTCATCTAGGAAGGGTAGATAATCTTGTTTAACGATACTAGAAGTGCATCGCCGTGCAGGCGGGGGGGTGTATACTACGTCAAAAAGTAACATTTGCATTTGTTCTTTACCAGTGGAAATTTTTCTTTTACTTATTGACTTATCCTTGTATGTTTATCTTTAAATGATTTTGTTTCATAAACCTCATCGTCACGAAACACATTTTCACACTTGATTTGTGAGGCTGTATATCTGAAAATAAAATCTATCTGTTGTAAAATAATTATCGATTGTAAGTCTTATTATATTGGGCGAGATAATTACACAAAAATTAGGTGGTTCGAGTATGAACAGCACGATTATCTTGGAATTTGTCCACTTGTCAGAGCTTAAACAGTTGACAATAGAATTAATGCCAACACCATCGAACACAAATTCCCAAAAGCTATTGCTCCTTTAGTGGAGCTTAGAATACATTGCATCTACAATGGGGTCACCTTCCGAGTGGATATTTGCAAACTTGGGTAGAAACCGGTCCTATATCTACCATTTTTTACTCTAAGGCGAACGGCACCTCTATCTACCTATCATCGTTGTATATATTAGACATAAAATAGCCCAATATGGAGTGAAAAGTCCTCAAATAAATAATCCTGTATCAACTAGAGATATATAAAATTATATGATACGGTTTCTGGAAGCATCCCATTAGAAATATATACCGTATCCATCCTTCTTAGATTTAATCGATGTCTCTCGCCTTACTACTCTTCACGGTATCTGTTCTTGCATCTATTTTATACTAACTTATTAGATAGATCTCTGGATGCTTCTCTCTTGCCTTTAGTATGCCCTGTCAATGTTAAATTCTCCAAGTCTTCTTTTCTGATCACGTTTTCCAGAAAATGCCTCCTTTCCTTTACAATTTCCTTGTTGTTCGCATGTTTCATCCATGGTATTCTCAGCATCCTTCTGTAGAACCTTATCACAATTCTCCTTTTCATTTGTGGTGAAATAGGAAGATTTATGTGGCAGTTTATTCATTGCTTCTAACGATATTTTCCTGTTTCATAATACTTTGATTAGCTTTTGGAAGGTCATACCGTTAGGTGCCATACGTGACACATGCTTAGGGGATCATGCCTCTTTCATGAAGATTTCAAAATGATTTTCGCGCCGTAGTTTGCCGTTTCCGGTAAGGCTATAGGATCCAGCTAGGGGAGAAGGGAGATGGATTCATACCTTACCCAAGAGTATTCTCGCGTAAGTGAATATAACGGAACCGACTGGAATTCGAACTCGGCTCTTCGGTTTCTTGTTCCGAGCCTTTATCCATTACACCAGAAGGCACATCATTTTGGGGGGGGGGTATCTTTTGCTATTCCAATGAGTTTTCGATTTGGAAACGCTATAACGTCTAATTGCCATGTGCGAAGGTTGATGTGAAGCTGTACTGAAAATTTCGGTTTCTCTTTCACGTATGAACATCTACTTGTTTCTCTGATTCCTTTTATTGCTTTTTGCTTTCATTATATTATTTTAAAAGTAGAATCTCTTATATTAACGTAGTTAAAAAACATTCACAAGTTTACACAGTAAATGAATAAGCAAAGATGTGCTTTAAGCTGAAAGTGTTCGAAATTAAATATAAAATAATTTCAATTTTAAACTAATACACTCCTGGTCTAAAACCAAATGACTCCACGACTTTGCCGTTGGGGGATTCATATTGTTTATCTAGGGTTAGCTTAATATACGTCTAATAGAAAACAAACATTGCTTGGTGAGGCACATGATTAATATGATGGAGACATTAAAGAACTATTTTCTATGTTTCTACCAAAATATTCTAGTTTCATAATAATTTCTTTTAACTTTTGAAAGTCATTTTCACTATTCCAATGTGTTTTAGTGTATCTGTATCACATTTTACTATTGTACTATGGACTGAACATGCGAGCAAAGACGAAATTTTAGAGAAAATGGAAACAAAAAGGACACTTATATTTAACATCAGGAAGAGGCCGTTGAGATTTCTACTGCACGTTATAAGGAAAGAGGGCTTAGAAAATCCGACACCTACTGGTCATATTAAAGGCAAGGGTGACAATAGAAAGCAACGTGTAAGCTATCTAACAAGATTGTATAAATGGTTGGCAGAACAGGGTTTAGGAGCGATAGCCAAAAAAAAAATATTAAGTAAGAGCTTTAAAGGATAGAAATATCTGCAGGGCCATGATCGCTAACACCATAAGAGGATATGGTATGTAGAAGATGAAGGGAAGAAGTGAAATGTATACATTTGCTTGATTCTGAAATGAAATGGTATGACGATGAATTAACAAAATAAACATTCAAATAAATAAATAAGAAGAACGCTAATATGTAAAAAAAAAGAGCGTGGAGAGGCGGTATGGAACAAAGTCTAAAGTAAGACTTCTAAACTTGGAAGTGGGGGGTCGCTAGACTCCCTAAAGGCTTAAATGATTTCAGAGGTTGGTGAGGATCAGATAATAATTAGCATTTATATTTGCTATACAGTCCATGTCCAAATCAATTGTTTCCCATTGAAAGAAATAAAAGAAAGTTCGTTCTTTCACTACTTGAAAAGAAATGCACCCAGTCACTACATACAGTGCTGACTGCTGTTAGGTCTATGTTTACCAGGACCGCGATCTTTTGCAACTCCATATGAACAATTGATAATTCTCATTTTCCACGGTTTGTCACGGTTTGATTATCTTTTCATATACTGGTGAGGATTAATTAATCACGATATCTTTCAGGCGTGGTTGGCTGAAAGGTGATGTGGGTGCAGTGTACGTGAGGGTGCAATATGGAGAAATGCAAGTACAAGCCATGTGAATAAACAATCAGATTGTGAATATCTGCTTGTCTGTCTGTCTGTTTATGTAACTCTAGTTTTTATAGGGATCCGTGACCCGAGAGGGCCGTGACTAAAAAAAAAAAAAAAAAAATAAAATAAAAATAAAATAAATAAAAAATGGCTAGGAACCTCTGGTCTAAAGAAAGTGAAATTCCAAGTGTACTAAATTGGAGATAATAGCTCAGTTTCTTTAAAATCCCACACCTTTGCCCTACAGGAGTTACATTCAACAACATTATTTCAGTATAGTATGTAGCTTTAGAAAAAAAAATACACGGGTGAAATGAAATATAGCCAGCGTTTTAACAGGGAACATTATAAATAAAGAATAATATAGGGAACTTTTTCGCTTCAGTGATATTCGGTTTTATTCCTACTGGCAAAGAATTTATGGATGTTTTATGTTCAAAGTTAAGAGCAAAGAGATAAAACAAAGTAAGTTCCGAGGAACAAAGATGTTCAGTAAAGAAGACGCAGCTGTTATTATTACACTGATGTTGAAACAAATTTAGGTGTAGGTTGATGCCAACAGATATAAAAAAGTAAATGGATGCATCTATTAATCAAAGGCGATATCTACCTACCCACTCTCATTAGCCTTATACCAGACTTAACCTATACTCAGTATATCTCTTTCTTCTATATACACGCTGATTTGTAAAAGTATTAAGGCATGTTTAAATAAGGAAGAAATAGGAAACTGTTTATAAATTTGAGATGTTTCGATACCATTATTGTAGCTTCCTCAGAAATCTTTGGAAAATGAGGAAAATCGCTTCGGTATTTCGATATTTACAAGATCTGTTTGAAAAGTAACGGGACTAGGTGTGTGTTGTCTGTGCTATGGGCGAAAGAGGTATAAGCGGATTGTGTTATCACCTAGCATGTTATCTTGGGATTATATAACTGTAATCTTAGCGTTTCCTTCGCCCAGTGCGCAACAAGAGACGAGAGTTGTATACGAAAAAAGTCGTGGTTGCTTCACCAGGAAAATACACCTGCTAAAGTTTTGGGGTCATGTATCAAAGTGGATAAAAGAGTTGATTGAAGTAATCCAGTGACTTGACTGAAAGAGTTGTGAGTTCAATACCTGGCCACAGCAGTATTGAATAAAAACTTGGAGAGTTGAGTTACTAAAGGAATTAGCTGAAACTGAGATATCCAGGAAAGACGTGGAACTAGAACAATCTAACCCCGTGGACTAAATAAAGGGTTCGGTTCTAGATTCCAACGTATATCATCTGAAGACGGTTGGAGCGTACAACGGCCGAAGCGTCAGGAATATGACGATAAAAATAACAACATCTCGAACAATGTAAATAGTCATTTAGACTATTTTAATTATATCGACAGATAACCCATACTTATAATTAAAAATGCTATGATTAAAAATGGCTTTGAACAGCCTGATCTGACGCTACAGAATCACAAAGAAATATACCAACAGAAAGAGCATCACTTGAGAACTTTCAGCAACAGCAACTAAAATATAACTCAAAGAAAAAAATGATATAGTCAAGATGTTGACGTTTCACACAACATCGAGTTAGAAATGAAGGCCACATCAATACTGGAAAGAGCTATAGTAGCTACTGGATTTGAGGAAATGTATTTTCATAAGAAACTTCTAATATAAAGGAGACTAATTAAGGATACAATCGTTCATCGTGACTGGAGAAAACTAAGGCACTGATGATGAAATTTTACAAACTTTGTTTTGGGGGTATTCAATATTACAAGACAGTTACTCTCCCATTGAGCAGTCCGAGCAAGATCAGTGATGAGATCAGCACGTTCAGGTCCTTTAAATTTTTGTTGGTGCTCCTATAAAGCGTGATACATGTACGACAGAATGAATAAGATAAAGAAAAGGAAATAGATCGACAAGAAGACCAACAAATTTTTATAGCAAACAAAAATTGTTTTATTTTTAGTGATTTCCTCAGTGGCTAAAAATGAAAAAAACAAACAAACAAAAAAAGAAAAACAAAAAACAAAAACAAAAACAAAAAAACAAAAACCATAACGACTTACCGGTATGAAGTTAAAAAAAATACTTCAAAGTAACTTCAGTCAAGAGTTGCTGGTTTTTTTTTAGTGTATAATTTACTTGTTCAGTCAACTAATGGTAATGAACGAACTGTTCTGAAGCAACGAGCTCAGAAGCGTCTCCGAGTCGTTTTGGGTGACGAATTATTTTCTGCTTTCCAACCTCACTCTCACAGGTGGGAAGTAGCGATCTTCTCACTGCCCTATCGCTAATTTCATGGAAAGTGCTCGGACGAACTACATTCTTTGGGTCTACCAGGTCTAAACTTCACGGTTAGGACCCGCCATGCCAATTACATTGTAGCAAACCACTCACACTACTTTCGTATCTTATGTTCCACTCGAACAGCTTCTTCCCGCGATCAACTGCTCTGTGGAACCGACACCCAAGACGATGTTTCCCCGATCACTAAAATCTTAACCTGTTCAAGTGGAGATTTAACCGTTATCTTCATCTCCTACCCGCATAAACTGCATCTTAATGTAACCCTCTACCTTGAGTGGCCCTCATAAGTTTGGGATAGGGGAAGGCTTATTTTCAGTCTGTGTTATCTTAAACTTAACTAGCTACAATTTCTGACCCGAACATACTACAGTATTCCTTACACGAAAGCAAAATTCTTACTCACTATTTTTACTACAGACAACATACCAAAAATACAAAAATACCGTACTTTGTAGTTCCTATATGTACAATGTGTCCGTTGAAATAAACATAACAGTATTTAAAAATGAAACCCTAATGAATATTTACAATTTATATACAAGAAAGTAAACAAAAATAGTTTTAGTAATAACCCCCACCCACTATCCTTAATTGTGACAGAAGAAGCAGTTAACTGGACGAAATTAATGCGAGACTAGGTAATAAGTGACATCCATTCGACCAAACTCTCACTCAAACACGCACTCATCTACACCAATGAGAAAATCTAATCAGAACAATTACCATGAAAATATTTATCGAAAAAGCACAAGCAAGCAATGATACAGTGGTGGAAAAGTAACTGATGGTGAGATGCCAGATCAAAACTTATAACATTGCAGTTTTCTTCTTTGAATTTTATCAATAATCTTTAAATACATAGCAGAAGCACTAGACCAGATGTGATAGCAATATTCAAGGCATGATAGGCATATAAATGTGTGAGATAGATTTCTGTGATTATTCCAATCACTCTATCATCGTGAGGTTGCCATTGCTTGGAAATATCGCTCAGGTATCACAGGCATTCTTTCATCTTTTTATGCTTACTTTCAATAACCAAGGGCTCTCTATTGCGCCTAACATTTTTTTTTTACCTTACTTTAGCCTGATTGTGCTTGCGAGATTCTTCATACTATTTTAAATGCTTTGGCGATGAATCCTTTTTCACCCTAAATCCCCTTTCCCACAAACGAAACGTTTCTATGCTTTAGCTACCCTATCGCTATTTTCATGGTAGATGTTCAGGTGAGTTACTTCCCTTAGATCCTTCAATCCAAACCTTCACATATAAGACCCGCCATGTTACGTAAACCGTGTTGAATCATCTTCAATCCCTCCAAATTCCAATTGTAAGAGGAACTCTTACTCAGACAGCTCCTTCCCCAGAAGTGTTACGTTGGGGGAACAGAACAGACTCCCGATAGAATGCTTCCCCGATTAGTAAAATCGTAACCTCTTTAAATTTAGGGTCAATCGTTATCTGTCATTCATATCATCATAATGTGCACCTCTTACGTTTTACGCACTTAAAACAACATTATTCAGTAACACTCTAACTTGAGCGGCTCTTGCGTCTTGTATTCGATAAACAATTGTATAAGAAGTACTGGAAATATGAAATAAATCCTTAATCATACAGACTTTTCTTCTTCTTTCTTCAGCTACTTACGACAATATCACTTTAAAAATCGATTCCCGTATGATTATTGAAGTCAAGTAACCTAGATGGGTGACCGCTTGAGAATACCAGGTGCTGTAAGCATGGCTGTGCGGTGGATGCAATGGATGATGGTTCAAAATTGTAAATCGAAGAGCCGGGTTCGAATTCCAGTCGAGCTTGTTATATTCATTGACGCGTAAATGCCATTGGGAAAAGGTATGAATCCACCTCATCTTACCCCAGCCATGGGTTAATTAGTATGATATGTATCAGTAATACAGTTATTATCTCCAAAAAATTCTAACAATGTAAAATATTTTCTGGCTTAAAATAACCAGCAAAAGGTTGATAAGCCGCAAAAAACAAATGAAACAGTCAATCATATTCCGCCGTGATTTGTCATAAATTTACGCAAGCTCGTTAAGTAGGTTACCCGCTGTTTTCCTCTGTACCTATTAACTTCAATATACCGTACGAGTCTTATATTTTCCAAGCTTTCTTCATTCCTACGACAAGCAGAAAGGATTATTACCTGGAGTAAGATGGATATTGTTGATCATCAAGCAAAAATATTGGGTTTTGAATCGTTTGAAATTGTTAAAAATCTGTTGGCAATCCCAACGTTCGATTGTCAAAATTGGTAATCTCGCAAAACTTAAAACATTCAGTTCCTTTCATGGACATCGTTTTCTACGTATAAGAGTTTTAGTTGAACAATTTATCTAACGCCTGTTTTGAACCAGAAACTTCAAAAATTTCAATCTAAACGTTTTACTCAGCCTAAGAATGAATTGCTTATTTACAGGTACAATATTTTGTTTCTTCAGGTACTCCTAATTTCGAAATGTTCGGTAAGTAATAGGAATTATTATCTGGTATTAGATGGATGCTTTTGATCACCAGAGAAGAATATTGTCTTTTTCGTCATTTGAAATTGTCAGCAATCCTGCCATTGGGCTGCCAAAACTGGTAAAGTATTGCAAAGCCTAATTAAATCATTCCCTTCCCTCTTTGGTGAAAAATCGTTCATTGACGTCTTTGTGTAAAATACTTTTTGTGAGCATTTTATGTAATGCCTGATTTGAGGCGTAAACTTCGAAGGGCCCATTCATGCTAAAAATTTTACGTTGGTGCCTACCTCTTCATCCACCGTGTTTGTTTTGAGAGTTGACAGAGCCGTCGATTAAAGCCATCGCTTTTTGTGTTTACGAAGCTTAACTCGTTTTTAATAATCTCCAAATTCTTGAACGGAATCAATAAACTAGCTCTTTTCTTGCGAAGGTAATTCTTTCATGCACGTAGATTATGCATGTGAAAATTATAACTTAACGGTTTTTCTTCTTTCCTAGCGTTGAAATACATTTTGAAAATTGGGGCGAATGCTTCTATTGGATGATCTTTTTTTTTCTTTTTAATCCGAGTTTATTAAATGCGATTTATTTTACATGCATCTTTTTTCTAACGTATCCCGAAATGCATTTCATTCAGATAATATTCAGTTGAAGGGGCGCTCCAAAATTAATGCCTATATTTCTTTCACGATGAAACTAGAACGTATGTAGGGAACAACAGTAATATGGAAAATAGCAGTAAAATAAAAAGAATTGTTAATTCCTAAAGAATCGATATCGATTTGTCAGTTGTATCAACTTTGCAAGTTACAGTCAAGCACAACAGCGAAAAAGGCTGTAATGAAAATATTACAACCATAAGCAAACGAATTAAAAAGGAAAGTGATGAAAATATTAGAACGTTCTACGTTGCCCAAAGCCATCAAGACAAGACAGTAAAGAATGTTTATAAATAAACTACTAAATTATAGGAGCAATGCCCATTCAACTAGCAGTCATAAGCAACGCAAAGCTTATAATGAGTTCTTGGAATTTTCTATCTCAACGCAGATCTTACATAAAATGTCTAATGCAGAATCTTATACTAACAATTCAAACATTTTTTTAATCATGGAATGAAAAGAATATTTTAATTAGGCTTTGTGGGGGTACCTTGGCATATTTGGGAATGATATTTGAATGATCCGAAACCTATACTGACAGCAAACCGCCCACACACGGATAGAAAATGAATTTAGTATATATATATATATATATATATATATATATATATATATATATATTAGGTTGGTGGAAAAATAATGACGTAATAATGTCGTTTTTTGACCTTAAAAAATACGTCAAAAAACGACATTATTACGTCATTATTTTCCACCAACCTAATATATATATATATATATATATATATATATATATATATATGTGTGTGTGTGTGTGTGTGTGTGTGTGTGTGTGTGTATAAAGCAGTATAAGACAAGGATGTGTCTTCCCACCGGATATATTCAACCTATACAGTGAGGTGATTCTGAGAGAATTAGGAGTTCTACTTAGGTTTATTATTAGTGGCCACAATCTTAACAAACTTAAGATATGCTGATGACACAGTGTTGATAACAGACACAGAAAGGAAACTACAAGAACTCCTACAGAAGGTAGGGAATGAAAGCAAGAGGAAAGGAATAAACAAAAATTTTGAGAAGACTGAATGCATAATTGTTAGCAAAATGGACAGTTCAACATACAAATTACAAATTGGAGATACCAGAATCAATGAAGTACAACATATTAAACATCTGGGAAATGTTTTAACAGAGGACGGAAAGTCGTGAAATCCAAAGGCACATTGGAAATATGAAAGACGCCTTCTAAAAATTAAGCAATGTATTAAGAAACAGGAAAATTTCGTTAGGAACAAAAAGAATACTGAACTGTTACGTACTATCAATCCTCCAATATGGCAGTGAATACTGGACCAACCCATTAGGGATGAAATAGAAACTTGACGCAACAGGCATGTGATTGTAGAGAAGGATGCTGAGAATAGGAACCAAGCTTGTGAGCAAACACGAAATTTTATAGAAAATTAAGACAAAAAGGACACTTATAATTAGGATAAGGAAGAAATAGTTAAAAGTCATGTATCGAAAGATACATAAACGCTTAAGCGATCATGTATCTTCCGATACATGACGTGGTAGACTTTTTCTTGCAGTAGGTTGCTATTTCTTTCTGCGGTAGACCATTTGCCATCCAAGTCTATAGAACTCGGTCCGTCCTGCTATTTACCCTTAAGATACCATTCGATGTAAAGGAAAAAAAAATCTTGTTAGAAACAATTAAAGCAGTTTCCATTTTCCCAACCAAGATGGCGAGCCTAGACGTTGTGATCAGATTTAAGAGAAAGTTCCAACAGATTCCAATTTGGAATAAAATGGAATCCATTTCGGGAATGGGAATGATGATGATGATGTTAAAGATGATGATGATGATGATGATGATCTATTCTCACTTGTAACTTAGAATTGTTATAGACAACTTCGAAAATCGCTAACAAAAATACTTGAGGCATTTTTTTTTCCTTTTTTACTGTGGGTTCGCAGATATTAAAACAACTTAAATATCGCTGATATGCGAGAATTATCCCCTGGAAGATAGTTAAACCGACTTAGTTCTTTTCATATTAAATTTATCATTAATCGCTTTTGGCTCTATATTCCGGGCATTAAATATCCGTTTTCGACACAACTTTCTTTGTATTTATTAGAAAATCATAATCTATTCATCTGTTCGTATATTTTTTGTGGGGATCTGAATCCATGTTGGGCATTGAAAATTCACCCAGAAGAAGTATAAATAGTTAAACGGACAAATATCTTGACTGTGTTTTGAAAATGAAACATTATATAAATACATACATGCAACTATCTATTTTTAGTTAACAGTTAATATATTTCAACCTTAAAAATGGCTAAATGTATAGCCGAAAGCGATTGAAAAAAAAAAACAACAGCATTTGGACAGTTTTTATATAATTTATTTACTGAAAAGAAAGAATTATAAGTTCCCATAAAAAAATTATATAAAAACTTAAAGCAACTTCTCAGTCATATTTAATGAAACTTGCATAATAAAAGAAGGGTTGCTTCCTAAATACACAATATATATATATATATATATATATATATATATATATATATATATATATATATATATATACTAGAATAATCCTAAGGAGCCAGGCAAACCTACCGAGGTTTCACCTAAACGGAACTTCAGGGTAAAACTGGCTAAAAAGGAAAATAACGGAACAGTATTTATTGATCTTTATTTTTTTGTCTCATAATTGGATTATCAATAAAGTAACATAATCTTTTTTTTTGTCACGTGGTTATGGTTTTATTTGGTTTTATCAATAAATACTGCTCCGTTATTTTCCTTTTTAGCCGGATTTACACTGAAGATCCGTTTAGGTGAAACCTGGGTAGGTTTTCCTGGCTCCTTAGGATTATTCTAGTTTATCGCTCGACTTAGCGTATTGATCACTCTACGTTATAATCTTTCTACTCGTTTGTTTTTTCTTTCTTAGGACTTGAAACTTAAGCACTTGATGATTGGTTTCGTATTGTGTTAATGTTCATGGTTCTTTCTTTATTTTTATTCACAAATTTTCCCCCGGTACCGATTTGTTTTATTATAAGTTGCGCGATCGGAGGTTTTCCAAACGCGTATTACTATATATATATATATATATATATATATATATATATATATATATATATATATAGGTTGGTGCAAAAATAATGACGTAATAATGTCGTTTTTTGACGTTAAAAATACGTCAAAAAACGACATTATTACGTCATTATTTTTTCGCCAACATAATATATATATACGACTCACATTTATATATCCTCGAAGTAATTGGCTCATATATACCACTAATAAAAAGAAAGACGATTTTGATATTAACCCAAATACCTTTGTCTTTGGAATAGTAATATTTCTTCTATTGTAAATCTACCATTATTCATATCAATCTTAAGATATTTTTATAGTCGTTGAATTTGGCATTAGTAAGCACTAGGTGCGTATTTGCGTAGTTAGAACATTCTTTTTACGCCCATGAGCCCCCGGTTCTAATCTCACCATAGTTTTTTTGTTTGTCAGGAAGCTGTCTTCTTGATGTCATCGGCCGGAGGAGGCGAACTCAGCGTTTGAAACCTTTGGAAAGTGCCTAAAAACTACACCGGGATTTGACTCAAGCCGTATGAGCTACATTAGGTATATGAAACTGTTTGAAACTATCTGAGAGACGTCGGTGGTTGCTATCTCAAAAATTCTCAAGTCATCGTGGCCGAGGGTTTGAGCGTACTGGTCTTGTTGAGACTGTTGATCAAGCCAGATAATGCATTCTCTCTCAGAAACCGTAACTAATGTCCAACCAGAAACCACAGGTTGGCTGTATAAGAGTTGAATAATGTTGTATAGGGATAAAGTGTCGTTGCCGACATTGTAGTTTGATCACAGATTACTAGTGAGCAAACACCGACGATTCCATTAATAAATAAATAGACCACTGTAAAAGAAACGTATAAATAGGAACTAGCGTGACGTCTAAGTGATTTCTATTCTCTATAATATCAACTATACTATTTCTCTATAGTGATCATTATACGAATTGCTATTCAGCGATTACTATTTGAACAAGTATTATTAATGCGAGTATTATTTCAAGGTGTTACTACTATCAGTACCTGCTTTACAAAGTCTCTTCTACAACAAACATTTCGGAAGTGATGGCGAGCATTTGTTAACCTAACGTAGTTACAACAATTGAGCGTCTGGCATCACAAAAAAATAAACATAAATCTTTCTGATTATGCGTCTGCAACAAGGGATACTCGGATACGAGCGGCTAGTCATTACAGTAAGCACTGAACATATTCGTCAGATTTGCTTATTGCATAAAGCTATTAGTGACATTATCCGTTCCCTTATAAGGAAACATTCGGCATGCATTGACAAAACATTTAGAGTTACTGTCATTTATAAATATGTTTTCTTCCGAGGAAATAGCTTTCTCCTATCGTCTGTTATTCTTTCTAGTATGAATGGGAGTTTCCTTCTTGGCCTTTTATCCAAGAAAGAAAATTCAACATCTTTATTAAGTAATTACGTCCCCTTATATGTTACGTTCTATCCATTTTATCCATGGCTGCTTCTATAAGTTTTAAGTGATGTAGAGTTTGTAATTTGCTAAAGTTTTTTTTTATTATATTTACATAGTGCCAGTCTAAAAGATCTGATGTGTAATCGTCTTTTCTAAGGCCAAGAGAATTCATTCGTTTGAAGTCATTTTGATCATTGATATGAGAAACGGTTGCATAAAGCTCATAGCGTAGAACTTTCTGAGTACGTTGGAAGCCATGCATGGCGTCCATATGAGAGTCTAGCTCAGTCGAAGCTATTGAAGATCAAGATTTCAGTTCATAGGTTAATATTTTAGTTTTGTAACATCTTGTGGATTGGACATCACTAGTCGTAGCTCAATTTCCTGATCTTCGATAGCAAACTTTCTATAAATGATCCACGCACCGAGGTATTTGAAGAGTTTTGATTTTATTCATCCAAAATTCTGAATGTTTATGATGGATTCAGTTCATATGTCTATGTAATTAATCATTAAAAATCTTATATCCAGAATGGAACCGTATAGAATCGCTTATCCATCACCATTCTGTATATAGAATGCGTTCAAAGCTGGTCTACCTCCGTGAAGATTTTTCTTCTTCAGTTACGTTAACATCAGATTGAAGTAACGTGAATAAATTTGGAATTAGATGAGCGTAAATATGGTTCTTTCTTTCTTTAACCCACTCACACACACACAGAGATACACACACACACACACACATATATCTATCTATCTATCTATCTATCTATCTATCTATCTATCTATCTATCTATCTATCTATCTATCTATATAGATAGATAGATAGATATCGGTCCGATTCAAAATCTGAACAAATGCCAAAAAATCAGTGCTATTTTTAGGATGTTGGTCATATCGAGAATATTTATCAACTCCAACGAATATATAGGTTGATCCTTGTCAAGATTAACAAAGGGTGTAACAGTTTTTTATATTTATTACTGTTATTGCCCGGGATGTAAGGTAGTAATGAGAAAATGCATTGCTCATTTAAAATTCCTCTCAGTCATAGTAGTAAGCCAAAGAAAATATATTTTTGTCAAAATATATGGCCATGTGACAGAGCACAGGGATATGAATTTTCTTATATTGATGATGTTTAGTTCATATCTTATAGCACCAATAAATTATAATATATATATATATATATATATATATATATATATATATATATATATATATCCGAATGTCACTATTAAATGAAAAATGTTTCAGTAGATTTTCGATCTTTATTCTATTACATATTTTTCATTATTTCATTTGTTTTATCCATCTATCTTCAACTGGAACGTGTAGACTATTCGGGAGCTTTTTGCAAATTGTCTTGTTAAACCTAGATAATTATTGCTTTCTACCTTATTGGAAGTCCTCCTTTGTATCTTCCATCATTAGGAACACCGGGGGATTATCTGACCCCTTGAATTATCGCACTATTACCTATTTGGGCAAAATAATTGGTTAAGCATCTTACTCCACACAACTTCCGTTCGGATGTAGACTATTGCTTTCGTTTCCCTTTTTTATCACCTATATGTTAAGAGTCATCACTAAATTTATCTCTTAAGCTATGGATAAAAACGCCAATGCTCGGGATGTGGCTCTAGATGTCTCAAAGCCGTTCGACAAAATTTGGCAGGCTGACTTTCCCCACAAGATTAAGGGCTATGGTATCTCTGGATTAATATTTGGTCTAATCTAATCGTTCCTAAAAATCGTGTAATAAAGTTTGAATTGAATGGGCATGCTTCTAGTTCATTTCATGTAAATGCAGAGGTCACCCAGTGGTTTATTTTCTCGCACTTCTCACCTGTGGAATCCCCCTCCGAATTCTTCCTTCCCTGCAATGTTCAAAGATTTTAAATTCAACGTTAATCGCTGTTTTCTGTTTTCCTGACCCCTGTTCTTTTATTGTCCTTTTCCTCACTTCTCCCCACTAAGGTCTTTCCCTTCCTGTAACCCTCTGCGTCCTAGTGGCATTATCGCCTTGCTTGGGGTGAAATGATTAAAAAAGAAACTCATCAGCTGGAGCGTGTTGGTTATTTGGGAACCTTTTCCAAATATCCATTTAAATCATGTTTAACAACTAATAGGACATATTTAGCGATGTGGAATGCTACAAAAATCCTAGAAAAAATATTGGCAGGCAGTAAAAGGTGAATGAAAAACAGGAGAAAATCAAAAATGAAACTTTATTGGGACGAAGCAAATTGAAACTGACATCTTGGATTCACATGAGTCAAGCCTGGTTGTTTTTTTACATTCCTGTAGATTAATGCAAATGGCAACTTCTATTAGTGTTGAAAATATTAAGTTGGTCAGAAAGTCCTGAATCTCTTAGCAAACAGAAACAAAACAACAAAACAACAAATCTTGATCTCTGTCTGGTGGAATTTCCAAGGAGTACTTCTCTTCGAACTTGTTCCATATGGTCTCGCCATCATCGCTAAACGGTATTGCCAACAGCTCGACTACGTATACGGCAAACTAAAGAGGGAGTATTCTGTTTTGATCTATGAAGGCCGTGCTTTATTTCAGCAAGACAACGCCAGGCTACACACTGCCAGGTTGACTAAAGAGAAGTTCAAACAGATGGACGGTGTTGAGATCCTTCCACATCCACTATTTTGTCCCGATGCTGCTCTGAGTGACTATGGCCTATCCCGCTCAATGGTAAACTTCTTCCGCGATCAGCGATTCAACACTGTTGATGAAGTGAAGGAAGCTTGTTAACAGTTTTTTTTTTTATTCAAAGCTAGCAGACTGGTATCTGGGAAATTGTATGCTTTCGTAATACTAATAATTCGTATTTCGAGCAGACGACATTGTAGATATGAAAAAAACAAAAACAAAACACTATTATAGTTTTGCACTCGCATTTCTCAAAAAAACAATATATTTACTTCTCACGCATTAAAATTTACATTTACGACATCTAAACTGAACATCTACAAATTCTGATGTTTTCATTCAAGAAAATCAACATTAATAAAGGTGTTTTCAGTTTCGCCAAGAATCATATTTTCAGTCTTTTATTCTGCATAAACTTTTGAAATATAATCATCCATCATGTCATATTAATTTTTCTCTCTAAAAAAAAAAAAAAAAATTAGTCGATTTCCATTATATATGTAGGCCCACACAGTAATACAGGGTGATTATAAAAGTACGCAACTGGGAAGTGCAAAAGTTTACTAGCGCCAAAAATAATAACAAAAAAAGGGTAAAATAATTTAAATAAATTGTATGTATCTATCATCATGTCTACGTTTCGGCCGTATAAATTGCAACTTTCTTCAGGTGTTTGCTTCAGAATTTTAACGAATCCCACTTTGAAGACGCCACCTTTTTTTTGTATCCTCCATTCAACGCCCGTCATGTACGGTATCGCGCCTCACGTCCCTGTGTCAGACAGTGCTGAAAAGTCACATACTTTGATTGAGTGCAACAACAGGCTCAGTTCAAAATTCCGAGAAGGTTGCCGAGTAGTCCTGGCAGAAGATCGTCGAGAATGGCAGACCTTATTTTGAAGTTAAATGTTGGTGTTTTATTGCTTATTTCTCCTTCCTAAGTGAGTCTGGACTTTCTGGCCAGCCTAATATTACACGTGCGTAGTGGGGATTCCATACTGCTTGTCTATATACATTCATATGTATGCGCCTGTGTAAGCTCGAATGCAACTTTGTACATACATGTTAATACTTTCCCGTTATCCATAGAGTCGCCATGTTTATCACCAAGACGAACAGTCCTTTGTGCGAAAATATGCGGAATGTGTTTTAACAGACGACGAAAAATATGACACCGAAATCCGAAGGCGCATTAAATTATCGAAAACTGCTTTCTACAACCTAAGCAAGGTATTAAATAACAGCAATATTTCGTTAGAAAAAAATAAAAGAGTGTTGAAAGTGTTGTGGTGAACCCTCTTACAGTATAATGAAATCTTCCTTCTCTCATAAATACAAACTGCGAGAGTCGGACGAGGGCGCAGAGTGTGAAGTGGAGTGGAGTACTATACGCAGTGTTAATCTACATATTAGTAACACTATTGTTTTGTATATATCTTCAATATACTTTTTTCAACCTACCTTCGTCTTCCGTGTCTTTCTTTCTGGCCCCTAAACAGGCCACAACAGAAATGTTGTGTAATATTAGTCCTCCTATATGGCAGTAAATACTGGACCAACTTGAGAAAACAGAAATGTTCTACAGAAGGATGCTGAGAATAAGTGGGACTGAACAGGTGAATAAGAAAAATTGGAGACAAAAACAAAGATATACTCCGAATCAAAAAGAGACAGTTGAAATATCTAGCACAAATAATGAATAAAGGGACACTCACATTACATAATAAAAGTGTTTTAACAGAGGATGAAAAATGCGACACCGAAATCCGAAAGTTCATTGGTATAACAAAATATGCTTTCCAAAAGCTAAGCAAAGTATTAAAAAGCAGGAAAATTTCGTCAGAAAAAGAAAAGAAAAAGAAAACAAAAAAAAACAAAAACAGTGCAGGATCTATATGGCAGTGAATGTTGGATAATCTCATTACAGATGAAGAAGAGTCTCGTTGCAACAGAAATTTGGTCCTGCAGAAGGATGCTGAGTATACAGTGGTCTGAACATGTGAGCAACGTCGAGGAACAAATATCTGTAATCTGAAAGAGGCAGTTGAAATTTCTGAGGCCATAGTGAGGAAAGAGAGCTTGGGAAATTTGGCACTCACAGAATGTATTAAAGGTAAGAGGGACTGAGAAAAGCATCGAATAACTCAGAGCGACAAAAGACAGGAAGCTGGGGAGAGCTATAATCAACCACACCCTGTGTGGATACAGTACGGAAAAGAATTGTATTCCAGAAAATTAACTCAAGAAGTCATATCTCTACCTTATCGTATGTATTATAGAACTTGTGAATATTGAGAAAGAAAGAAAGAAAGAAAGAAAAAAAAGAACGGAAAAAGAAAGAAAAAAAAAGAACGGAAAAAGAAAGAAAAAAAAGAACGGAAAAAGAAAGAAAAAGAAAGAAAGAAAGGAAAACAAGAGAAAGAAAAAAAGAAAGAAAAAGGATGAATCTAGAAAAAAGGGACAATACATACGTATTAGGTTGGTGCAATAATAATGACGTTTTTTGACGTATTTTTTTAACGCTAAAAAACGTCATTATTTTAGCACTAACCTAATATTAGTTCTTCGAAACTTCTAGTTTGCGACCAGTGAAAACAAACAAATAAACTTTCCTTATCTTCTTTCTTTTCTTCAGCCACAGCTATTTTTTCGGGAGACTTTATACTCTTACTGTCCAGACATATAGTGGTGCGTCTCAAACGTTGATAAAAGTAAGAAAAACAGACAAAATTTGCTTTGAAATAACTCAGTGTGTGTTTGTGCGTGCGTACAATAAAAACGAAATAAAAGGAGGAAAAGAAAATTAATATAAAGAAAAAACAGATTCTACAACGAATACAAAAGAGAAAGGTCAATGAGTTTAAATAAAGGATTATATGAACACAAAAGTGATATTTTGCAAAAGAACACGCTAAATGAATTCGTAGTTCACTATGTCGGACAATAATTTCGATTTTAAAAGTGCACATCGACGTGTAGAAAAGGTTAGAAAATTTATTTTGGTAGATTAATTACGACTAGGTAGTGAGTTCGTTTTTGCCTATAGATATTGTTGATATCTCCTGAAGAGTAGACGGAACAATTACAGCCAGGTTCGTCTACGAAACATCGGAGTAGAGTTGCTGAATTTAATAACAATAAGCTAAGTGACAAATTTTACATTTGCATTAAACCTATATATATATATATATATATATATACGATATAATGGATGAAACGTGTCACAAAAACCTTTCCAGTTTGTCATATATATATATATATATATATATATATGTGTGTGTGTGTGTGTGTGAGACAAAGAGAAAGACAGAGAAAGAGAAAAAGAGAGAAAGAGAGAGAGAGAAAGAGAAAGAGAGAGAAGTAGAAGCTTCGGTTGAAGTAATATTCTTTAATAGCAAAAGGATATTAGCTCGTTATTATCTTATTTTGCCCACCATATTCTTTAATCTCATGGCAAATATATTTCAATAATCAATCTCAAAATTATTTTCTACGCTTTTTAAAGATTATTTTTCCGATTTATACAACTGTTACTATTCTTTCTGCAAATTTAAATTAGTTTCTTTTATTTTTTTTTATTGCGATTAAACCATTCTTTTCTTCTTCTTCTTCCTCTTTCTCTTCTTCTTTTCTTTTTCTTCCTCTTCTTCGTCGTCATCGTCTTTTTCGTTGTCGTTTTCTTCTTTTCTCGTCTTTTTTCTTTCTTTTCTCCCCTTCTGCATTTTGTTTTCTTCATCCGTCTCTGGACCAATTTCCAAACGCCGCTAGCCGATTACTTTGGCCCTCCAACGATGCCAAAATCTCCATAGCAAATCAAATATGACGGCAACTATCATCTCCTGTGATATGTTCACTTAGGGAAGATG